>JAWMRA010000050.1:6583094-6641747 GCA_035584735.1 Pseudotriccus pelzelni | reverse complement strand
TCCCAGAAGTCCTGTGGGACAGTTCTGTCCCATGTGCCACCCACACAGGTCATTTTAGCTGACGTGGCGTGGGGTCTCTGAGATGTGAGCGCGTGGTGTGTGCATCGTAGGAGCCATTCGGGCTGAGGTTGTTTCTGCTCATTTAAGGAGACTATACACTAGTAGATAAAAGGCAGCAATAAATTTCCCACTGGCTATTTTGGGATGCAAATTACAGTTATCTCATGCAAAATCCAAGCAGAAACGATTCACTTTGCTGCTGCAATTGCCTTGCTCCGGGAGGTCTGTGCTCGGCGCTATTCACAGGGAATTGTTTAACAAGACCCATTTACTTTGCAGCAGGTTGTTTTCATGGTGCTTCTTTATTTTTCCACAGCCTGCTCCCAATTGTGGATAATTTATTGGCAAGTGTCCTGAACAGACTTCTTCCTAATCTGGTAAATCAGACAAAAAAAAACCTGTTCTGGGAAGAAGCGATGAGCCTGAAGAGCTGCAGTGCAGCTCCCCATGGCACCACTGATGCTCAGAGCAGGAGCACAGTCACTGTTGCAGGGCTGCTGCATCCACCCATCCAGTGGCTTGGGATTAGTGAGGGATACAAGCAATGTCTCCAGCAGCTTGGGAGAAGCTTCTCCCTCCTTCTCAACACAAGGTCTGCCCAAGTGCTGGGAGTTCCTAATGGTGCTCTGTTACAGACTAATGGAGTCTCTCCCCCCCTTGTGAAAGCCACAAGGTCTTTCTAGCCATCCCCCCTGGGGCTCCTGGGCCCAGTCCCAACCCCACTCCTCTGGGGAAGGGCACGGTGCCCAGGGACATACCCAGAGCTGGTGGAGTCCCCGTCGGGGCTGCCATCCCACGTGCCCGGTGCTCCCGTGCCCAGGGAAAGCCCTGCAGAGCCAAGCGGGGCTGTGTGTCCTTGCCTGGCTCTGAACATGAGTTCTCACCACCCCACCCTGACTCCTGCAGCCCTGCCTGGTGGTTGACATCGCCCTGGGACTTGTCAATGACCAGCTGAGACTTGTGAACTGTGAGGACACGGTGGGTCCCACGTCTTGTCCTGCCCTGCACCACATGTCACCTCCACTCCAGCTGCGGGAGGAATGGGACACCCTTCACTCTGCTGCTGCACCTTGCGGGGTAAGGGCAAACCCCTCACTTCACTCTGACCCCAGATCTGCCCCATGCCAGGCGCAGGGACCCCTGGCAGCTCCCTGCCCAGAGCACAGCCTGCAAACCAGGGCTCTCCTGGAAGGAAAGGAGCTGCCGGGCAATGAAGAGAGGATTTGCAGCTGAGTCCAACAGGGAAACACTGACACTCCCTTCCTCTCTTCCCAGCACTGGTGCCCCTGGGTTTGCTGGGCAGTATCCAGTACACTGTGTCCAGCCTTCCCCTGGTAACCAGCCAGTTCCTCGAGGTGGACCTGAACGTGAGTCCTGCATTTTTTCCTTCCGTCTGTGCACAGGGGTTGGGGTGTTTCCCTTGGGCTCAGGAGGGACTCCTTGGGCTGAGTACACCTGAATAGGGGGCTCCAAGGTGAGCTGTGGAAGTTGGCAGAGGTCCTGGCTCTGTGCCCTGCTCTCACCACTGTCATGGGAGAGCGCAGCAGAGTTTGGGTTTTGTGAAGTTCTGGAGAAGGAAGTGTCACGGGCCTGACTTGGCGAGGCCATGCGTGCAGCCATTTCGCACCGAGGGAATATGAAGTTAACCATAACAGCAAATATTGCAAACATTTTGACCTTTCCCTGTAATTCCAGACTGTCGTTGGGTGAGCAGCTGGAGGCGTGGTGGACCATCCAGTGGGAAAGCCAGAGACTGTCTCCAAACCCCCATGCCACTCTTGCCACTCATGGTAGATACCAGCTCCTCCCAGCTGGGCCTCTCAGTGAAATTCCTCAGCTCGGTGCTGGCTGTCCTGCAGATGGAGGGTGCCCTGGACCTGGATGTCTTCACTGGCACGGGGAGAGGGGAGCACTGCCCAAATCTGGGAGGACTTGGGGCTGTCAGACAGGCAGGGTGAGGGCTTGTCCCACCGAGTGGTTCTGTAGGACCTCTGTACCGTTTGTCAGGGTCTCTGCTACGTTGGGCAAACCTGAGAGTGAGGCCATGTGGTTAAAGCATCATTAGTGAAAACAGCTGCTGCTGAAACCCACCACACACAGGTGCAGTGTTTCACAGTCACAGGATCATTCAGGTTGGAAAAGACCTCCAAGGTCATTGAGTCACACCAGCCTCTCTCTTCTCTGTCCCAGTTTCCCCTGGATGGGGCCTGACCCAGAGCATCCCCTGCCCAAGCACATGAGCCCCTGCACAGCACTCAGGGGCTGCCTGGCTTCACCCTCAGTCCTGGCACATCTGCCCAGGCGTGCACAGGGTGCAGGACAGGAGGAGCCCTTGCAGCAGGGTGGTAGCGAGCCTGGGAGAGCCAGTGGGTGCTGCACCCAGCCCCAGGTGAGTGGTTGAGCTGCCAGGCTGGCTGGATGCTGCTGACCACAGCCTGGCACTGCTACATGCAGCACTCGGGGTCAGGCTGGTGCAGGAGTCACACTTCACAGCCAGCAAAGAGGAAATGTCCCTGCTCCATCCTTCCCTGGGCTTTCCTCATTCCTCACATCGGGTATATAAAAGCTGCTGCCAGCAGCTGTGACCGTGGGCAGCTCCACTGTGACATCAACGGGTCCAGGTAAGTGGCACTGAAGGACCGTGGCCACCGTGCCGGCTCCATCAGGCAACCTCCGGCGCAGTGTAACTCGGCTTGAGGAGCAGGAATTTTAATGATGTTTTCCTTTGATTTCTGTAGCAGCATTTAATCATTTATGAAAATTAATTTTTAAAGCTAGCAGAGCTCTTCCTTGTTAAGCTCCGCGTTTATTCCTGTTGTTGTTAAGTTTGTGATAATGACTAAGCTGGCAGAAAAGGGCTGGGAGTCTTTTCCATGGTCTCGGTGACCAGAATTCAGAGCAATTTTCAGCTTTCCAGACCTCGTCTCAGCTGGTGTAAAATAAGTGTTTATCTGCAAAGCCAGACGTGCCTTTTGCATGTGCAAGATGCTCAGCTCGCTGAAATGTGTGTGACCGAGGAGCAGCACCCCGATAGATACTGTTAATAACCGCAGAGATAGCTGCCTGCTTGGTCACGTATTCCCTCTAAGAGCTCTTCTAAGAGCCCTGACATCCATTTTGGCACCCTTTTGCAATGCTGTGCACGTCTCGCAGAGCCCCTCCAACAAATCCCACTGATTTTATTTGACACGATTTTCAATAGAAGCTGCTCGAGCCTCTCTCCTTCTCTCCTGTTCAATAATCGTGGCTACAGGAGCTGTGCATCATTACGTGCTGATCAAAGGGAAAATGTAAAAGACAGTCGAGTGAATTAAAGTCTAATTTAATTGTGCCAAGAACTGTCATAGAGGGATTTTTTAAAAGTATCTGGCAGAGATAAAGAAGTTGTTCAGTCTGACCTAAATAATGTTATTTCTCAATGCTGAACCTCTGCCATCTGCACCTTGTACGTTGTTTTCCTCAGGAGGGACAAGGCGGGGTTTCCATCTGGGACACGGGCTCTGAAGGAGCTCCTGGAGCTGGGACCCACAGCAGTGCTGCAGCAGGAGCCTCTTCTCCTTTCTTTGCAAACACCTTTCTGTGCATAAACAAACACTGCCCAGCCTGCATTTTCACCCCGAGAGGCCGAGTTTGGGCAGGAACAGGAGGTCCTTGAAGGTGCGTTCTTTTGGCTCGGGGCAGATCAAACACAGGGAAAATGGGCCCTTTCCACTGCCTGAGTGAAGCAAGATGAGAAAAACAAACAATCTGGCCACAGGAAAGTGAGTCTGATTCTGGCTGTGCTTTGGGCTTTAATCACTCAGGGTGCTCTTCAAAGTGGGCAGAAGGACACGACTGAGACGCTCGTCGTTTTTTATCTGGCCGTGCCCCTCTGAGAGTTCCGCTTTCAGGGCCGTTTCGGAGCGGTCGGAAGCCATCCATCTCTCTCGGTACAAGGTCCTCATCCCTCATCTCCATCCTTCTTCCTCTCTTAAAATGGCATTTTCACTTCCCTGCAGTATCAGGCACCCAGCTCTGCAGCGTGGGAGCATCGATGGCTCTGGAGCACTGGGGCACTGGGCTCCAGCTAATCCCTGATAAACAGTAATGGTTCAACCGTTCTGGGTGGGAAGAAGGTGCTGCAGGCCTGGGCTGATCTCCTGGGGCCTGGGGGGATGGTTTCTGGAAGCTGTATGTCCAGGAGGAACCTCCCCCATCACCCCTGGGCAGTGCACGTGAAGGATGGGGAGCTGTACCAGTACCCAGGCTGCCTATACCCATGTGCTGGAACTGGTGTGTGGGCTGATGTGGGTCTTTCCACAGGTGCTGGGTCAGGAGATGTCACCCTTCTGGTGTCTCATCCTTCTCGGGGGTCTTCTGCCCCACTCCCAGGGCCTCCTCAACCTGCTGAACCCAAAGCAAGCCACAGGTGGTGAGTTCAGGTATTTTCTGTGTTTGCAGGGGAGGTTCACAGCACAGTCCTGTGCCATTTTGGGCTCACGGTGTGTCCCTCTGATCATCAGGGAGCTTTTTCCTGGCAGGCTCATCTCTGTGGGGAACCCAGCTTTGCTCAGGGATGCTCAGGGGTCCCTGTGAGATCTCACCAGCAGAGCAACCTAACGTGACCGAACCAACTTTTCTTGTCAAAGGAATCTTCCCAATGGTGCAAGTCTGATTAGTAACTGGGACTCCCTCGCTGCAGGTCTGCTTGGTGCTGGTCTTGTAGGCGGAAAAAGTGGATTGCTTGGCACAGGTGTTCTTGGTGAAGGTGGACTGCTTGGCACCGGCCTCCTGGGCAAGGGAAGTCCAAGTGGAGCAGAAAGCGGAGGTCCCCTTGAAGCAGGAAACGAAGCCAGCAGATCTGGGGTCCTTGGCACAGGTCTCCTAGGTGAGGAAGGTCTGCTTGGCATGGGCGTGTTTGGGAGAGGAAGGTTTCTGGTCAGGGATGGCCAAGACAGTAACAGAGTTCTGACTGTTGCAGGAGGACAACCTGGCAGCAGCAGTCTGCTTGGCACAGGCATCCTCGGTGGAGAAGGACTTGGCACAGGCATCCTTGGTGGAGAAGGACTTGGCACAGGCATCCTTGGTGGAGAAGGACTTGGCACAGGCATCCTCGGTGGAGAAGGACTTGGCACAGGCATCCTCAGTGGGGAAGGGCTTGGCAAAGGCATCCTTGGTGGGGAATTGCTTGGCACAGGCATTCTCGGTGGAGAAGGCCTTGGCAATGGTCTCCTCAACAATGGTCTCCTTGGCAATAACAGCCTTCTTGGAGACAAAGGTCTGCTTGGCACAGGGCTGCTTGGAAAAGGAGGTCTCCTAGGCAATGGAAGCCTGCTTGGTCTCGATGGTCTTCTGGGTGAAGCAGGAGGACTTCTGGGTGCAGGAGGCCTGCTAGGTGGTGGAACCTCTCAGATGATGTCACGCTACGCCTGGTGAGTCAGAAGCCGCATGGTGGGGCTCACTGCAGGGTGACTGCTTTTACCTGGGAATATCCAAATGATGAGCATGAACAGATGGGACTGTGGGGTCTGCTCCTGCTGATCCTGCCATCTCAAGGTGGGTTTGATTCGGTGTCGACCCCCAGGTTGAAGGTGCTGAACCTCGAGAACGCCCGAGTGTCATGGAAGGTCCTTCATGGGACTGAGCTGGTGCTGAACCTGTACTCGAAGCTGGTGTTCCGCTTTCCAGGGTGAGCAGGGCTGGAAAGCGAGACTACAGGGGCCTGAGGGCACACTGGGGAGGATGGGACACTCCCTGGTGCTGGAGAAACACCCCCAAATGCTGAGCGAATGGGCTGGTGAGGAAAGCTCTGGGCTGTACTTCTGCCTCTCCCTGCAGCCATTTCCAGCTGTCCTTACTCCAAAGGTGCTATTGCCATCCCTGGAAGTGTTCAAAAAAACCTGTGGATATGGCACTAGAGGACATGTTTAGTGGTGAACACGGCAGTGGTGCCAGTGTGGACTTGGGGATCTTAGAGGAGTTTTCCAGTCTTAATGATTCTATGATTCTGTGATCTGCTACAGGACCAGGAGTCTGACAGAAGCCCTAAAACACTGTCCCAGCCGTGTCTGTGCTTGCAGCTCCAACTGCTTCTCTTTCCCCCATAACCCTCCATGCTACTTCCCCTTCTTCCCAGGATTTTTAACTTTCTGAGTGGGTCCTCGGTAGAAACGAACATCACGTCACACATCGCCCTGACCCAGGACACCCCCGGGGACCTCAAGCTGGTGATTAAGGATTGCAACAACCTGCTTGGCGGCTTCAGAGTCAACCTGAGGAAGGGGTGAGTTTGTGGGTGAGCTCCTGCGAGTTTGCACTGGGGCAGAACTGCAGTGTCACAGACTGACACCACAACAGCCAGATTATGGGATTCAGGTAACCAAGTCCTGAGCACCTGTAGTTCCTGCTAAAGCCTGGGGGAGCTGTGGGCTTGCGGTATCTTTTAACAGAAGCGGAGAGAAGGCGAGGGGGGCTCCTGCACAGCCGCTGCTTTGCCCTGATGTCAAGCCCTAGGTTTTGACAACCTCCCTGGTAATTTTTGTGTGTCCTTACCCTCCCCAGCCTCCTCACCAACCTGGTGAGCAGCTTGCTGAACTCTACTCTCAAGTCCCTTGTCCCTGCGCTGGTGAGTGTCTGAATGTTCTTGGCTGTGGAGATGCGTTTCAGCTGCAATCAGTGCTCCTGCCAGAACTCTCTGGAAGATTTACATACACACACAGAGGATCACAGGATGGCTTGGGTTGGAAAGGACCTTAAACATCAGTTATTCCAACCCCCCTCCCATGGTCAGGGATGATATATATACACAATACATATACAGTATATATTTATGCCTGCAGCCCATAAGTGAATTCCACAAAATTCCTTGATCTTCCTTAGGGTCAGAATTTATTTGTCAGGAGTAATTTCAATTCCATCATGCAATGTTATGGGATAATTTGTACTCAGCTGCTCCCTGTGGGGGGGATGAGCAGAAGCGACAGCCCCGCTTAGAGCAAAGGGACCTGTTAAGAGAATCTCTTCTCCTGTTCAGCAGTGCCTGTGCTGTTTTAAGAAGAGGGCTGAACAAAGTCATGTGGCTCTTTTTCCATGGAGGAACTGTGCTCTAGGAGCTGATTGTTCCATCCTGGTTTAAGTCTGTGAAACTCAAGCTGCTGCACCCACAGGGTTCTCACCAAGGCTGTGCCACTCTTTGCCGTTGCAGCTCTGCCCGTTAGTGAATGTCTGGGTCAGCATCATCAACATTAATCTGCAACTCCTCAACCGTAAGTCATTAAGTTTTCTTTTCTGTATCGAGTGACACTTGGGTTTTGTGTGGCCAACCACCTCCACGGGCAGCAGGAGTCCCAAGGAGAGCTGAAGCCATGGGAGCAAGAGTGTCTCTGCACGGAGACTTTGCTCTGCCAGCAAAGCCACTGTGGTGGCACAGTCCTGGCTCACCACCACTGCCAGGCACCACAGTCCTGCTCTGCTCATGGGTGTTTGTCTGATCAGGGACAGACCCAAGCTGCCACCAAGAGGTGGCTCTGCTGGGACCCCCCCCCCCGCCACTGCAGCCCTGCAGAACCTGCGGGGTTTTCCCTCCCCAGATCTGTCCATGTCAAATCTCACACAGACGTGATTGCTGCTTCACTGCAAGCAGAGCTGTCCCCGTTTACCCCCAACGTTTCCCTTGTGATGGGACCTGCGTCTGGAAGTTCCTGGGCAGCAGTTTCATGGGAACCTTTGAACCCCGGGAGGTTTGAGATCCAGAGGAAGGAAGGACGAGGGGTTTTACTCTGTGATGGGCAGGATGATGTTCTCTCAGCCTCTGCCAGACTCTATGGGCAGAGGGGGCCGGCAGACTCTGGGACCCACAGCCAGCTCTGCCCAGCCCTGACGGCCTCTCCCTGTCTCCAGGCGTCGTCTCCTTCGGGCTCCTGGGGAAAATCCACTCTGCCCTCTCCAAACTGCCTGTGACGTCCGGGCATTTCGTGGAGCTGGATCTGCAGGTACAGCCATGTCCCATCCCGTGTCCCATCCCATCTCCCTGCACTGCTGCCCTCCCTTCACGTTCATGCACTCTAATGCCTCTTTGTTCTTTGCAGGATTCCCCATTCCCAAGCACCTTCATCGACTGGCTCCTCCAGAGTGAGTCTGTCTCCAGTGCCACTCTGGGGATCCCCACTGGTGTCTGTGAGCCAGAACAGGGCAGCTGAAAGGCTGACACCATCCTGGGTGGTGGCCAAGAGTGGGAAGGGGTCCTCGTGGTTGTGTGGTGCAGACAGAGCTGCTGGGTGATGATGCATCTCCGAAGAGTCCCACAGAGCACTTGTACCCCTCATGGCACAGCAGTGCTGGGGGTGGTTGGAGTGCCTGGTCCTCGGAGACATCCCCCAGCTCAGGTGTGAGCAGCTTTGCAATTGTGCAGCAGTGGCTGCAGCACAGTGAGAGGAAGTCTGTGCGCTCCTACTTATGCCCTGCACAGCCTTAGAAAAGTCACTTCACCTCTTATAAAAGGATTTAATAATATTTGCTTAA
Organism: Pseudotriccus pelzelni; assembly: GCA_035584735.1. Classification (NCBI taxonomy): domain Eukaryota; kingdom Metazoa; phylum Chordata; class Aves; order Passeriformes; family Tyrannidae; genus Pseudotriccus; species Pseudotriccus pelzelni. Next base: position 6,633,188 of record JAWMRA010000050.1, on the reverse strand, counting down.
TAGGAGTGAATAATGGTCCTCAGGATGCTGCGAGGATTAATTAATATTTGCAGAGGTGATTGGAAGAGCTTTCAGCTTCATATGCATGGAAAGTTAATATATAGGGGAGGGAAGGAAGAGTTGGAAGCCGTCCCAGCTTCTCCAGAGCCATATTCCTCAGGGCTCTAAATCATCTCTTCCCATAAAGCCAGGGCCTCTCGGGCCGCTGGCACGTTGGGCACCACCAGGTCTGGGGTCTGCCAGGGGACTGTGGGGCTGGGGGGGCCTGGAGGAGGGAGGGCACTGACCTGGGTGTCTCTCCCCCAGCCGCAGGTGTCAATCCCGGGAGCAATCCGTAGCCGCAGGCTGGAAGTACGTGGGGTAAGGAGGATTTGCTGCTTGGGGGCCTGGCTCAGAGCTCTGCTCCCTGTTGTGCCTGGGCTGGGTGGCATAAGTCCTGACCCTGCTGGCTGGTAGCAGAAGGTGATGGGGAGAGCACAGGGCTGTCTAAAAACCTCATCTCTCCAGGTGCCTCCACAGGCGATTCCTGAGGAGGAGAAGGGAAGGGAGGAAGAGGACTCGATACACGGAGAATAGACATGAAAATGGAGAAAACCCACCAAGAAAACACATTTTCTTCTGCTCTACACTTCAGACTTCTCAGACTTAGGTGTCTTTTTACAGCCCAGGCTTACCTGTGCCAATGGTCAGCCATGCCAGTGGTTAGCAGTGTCAGTGTTAGCCCTGCTGATGACACTGTGACTACAGAGGCAGGAGCCCCAGGTGTTGCCTCTGTGCTCTCCTGGTTCTCACGGCCACAAGCCACTCGTTATGGCACTCACTGATGAAGGGAACACCTTCACCCCCTGTTCTTTGCTCACACCTACCCCAGCCTCACTGGGGCTGGGGTTTGGGCCAGATAGTGGCTCAGCACAGAGGGGATATCCCAGGTGCTGGATGCAGACAGCTGGGCTGAAGGCAGGGGTTTGGTTCCCTGACAGCCACCCCTCAGGAATTTCAGGAGTTTGCACCAACTGCACCAAACCACCCCCACAGAAGGGAAGGGAGAAAAGGGATGAACCCAAACCCAAAAGCTGTAAACACTTTGTCTTTGCTCTCCTTCTGCTTCTTGATTAGCTTACCATTTCAAAAGAGAATTTTGCTGTTTCCAGTGATTTCAAGAGGCAAAAAGGCCCCCAGTCTAATCCAGGCGCACACTCAGCCGATTTGTTCCCAAACAGCGACGCTTTGAACTGATCAGAGCGAACGCTATCCTGCCTTGTAATCTCCGAGTGGATTTGGATGTGCTGCATTGTGGGTGAGGTGGATTTGAGGCTGATTCACACCCTTCTGTTACTCCTTACAATAAAAAGGATTTTTCTTCATCTGCATTCAGCACGTGACTTGGTTCCTTTCCAAACTGCCAAAGGATTTTTGCATTTGTAAGGGTTTTGTTATTTATCTCTCATCAGCTACAGGAGTAACTCACACGCGAGGAATATTGAATAGGTGAGTCTGCTGGGAAGGTGGGGAACCACAAGAGGCTTCAGCCCCAGAGCCAGGCCTGAGTCAAGCCCAAGCTCTGCCCAGGCTGCTGGAGCCCGCCTCTCACAGCTTAAAGTTGCTACAGAAATGTGGTCAATGCGGGGAATAAATATTCCCCTCATTTGTATTTATGCAGATTTATTCTGCCCCTGTCCCTGAGCTGCTGGTTCTTTCAGTGCCTGTTCCTGCTCCCGCCTGTTGCCAGAGTGCTGGGAGCTGTTTGACATGAACAATCACATCCCTGGTGCCCCATCGAGGCAGCTCCCTGCCAGGCTGGGGCTGGGACTTCCAGGACCCCGTGGTGAGCAGGCAGCAGTAGCCTGCAAGCTCTCAGGCACAGGAGCTCACCCTCAGCTGCAGTGGCATCAAACCTCATCCTGGCCCCAGAGCAGAATGGCTGCATGGTGAGAGCCAGGGCCAGATTCCTGAGCCCTGCAGCTTCTGGATCCGCTGGCACAGCACCATGTGAGACCAGCCGCTTCCCAGCGCCTACACTGGCCCTTCTGGGCATCCCTGGTGGCCAGCACCAACACTCTTCTCTGCCTCTGCCCATCATGGTCCTCCCCAGGTCCTCATCCCATGGGATCAGGCGAATCCTGGTGTCCTTGGCTGTGAGTTTGCACCTCGCTGGTGCCTCATTCCCATGGCCAGGGCTCCTGCTCGCAGCTAAAAGTTCCTCTGAAGACCCTGGAGGTTCCCACTGCTCTTTTCCCAAGGTGATGGGGTGACTGAGGTGTCACCAGTGCTCTGGGACCTCAGCCCAGCCTCTCCTGCTGCTCCTCACTCCCTTTACCTCACCATGGCAGCCTGTGAGCAAGAGACACCCCGAGCAGCCCGAGGTCAGCCCTGCCCTGCCAGATAATCACAGAGCTGACAACGCTACTGGGCTGCACCTGGTGCATCCCCCCCGCCTGTCACTCTGGCTCATTAACACCAACACAACTCGCTGGGGGCTGCGGAAAATGGATCTTGATGCCAATGAGCTGCATGTGCTCAGAGCACAAAGATGGAGAGCAGATTCTGGGTGCCCTTGGATGGCTGTGAGGGGGAGGACAGGAGGGGTGGCAGTGCCTTGGCCCAAGCTATTGAATCCATAACGCCTCGCTGGGCACCTTTGGTTTCCAGTTCCTAAGGAAACAGAAGGAGGAGGATGAAGGAACGGTGCCAACTCCTGTCCCAGGCTCACTGGCTGTGAATGATAGCAAAGAGAGGTGTAAATGTTCCCTCAGTAACCTTAGAGACAAAATACCAAAACCCAAACCCTTCCAGGTGCTGTCATGCCATTGGACTGGATCCCAATGTCACAGAACGAGGGGTGAGCAGCCACCAGTCATTCTGAGACCTGCAAAGCCAGTGGCAGCACCCACACCGGTCTGACCCACCAATATTAATAAAAAATGGTGCCACAGGAGATGTCCCTGTTGCTGGCACCTCCTGGCCCCAGTGTGCCGGGACAGGTGACTCTGGAACATCCCAGATCTCTGCAAGTCCTGGCTGCAAGGGCACAGATGGTTTTTTTTCTGGGGCTGGAGGCACCTGGAGGTTCCTTTAAACCCCACTAGGTTCTCCTGCAGTGGCTGGGAAATGTGGAATGGATGTTGCAAGGACCTGTGACAGAGACCCGTGGCTGGAGCCTGGCTCGGGGCTGGTGGTGCCTGTCCAAGCACAGCTCTGAGTGGTGCCAGCTCTCCTGCCCACGGCACCCCAACCCCTGTTTGCCCACAGGGATCACTTTGCAGCAGCCACCCCGAGCTCCCTGCTGCTGGTTGCACAACAGAACAACAACCCGAGGGTTGGGGCCACCAGCCAGGGTTTGCCTTGGCCCAGGTCAGTGCAGAACCAAAGCCCTGGAGGCAAACAGTGGCTTTGGCTGTGCCTGTGGCTCCGCTTTTCACTGTTGTCAGCTGCTTTGGTGGACGAGAGCACCCGGTCCCAGCCCAGTCCATTGCTGGAAGGACACAGGATTGGCTGGTCTGAGCCTATTCCAAGCTTCTCCACCCCACATGGGAAGAAAGGAGCCCTGGGAAGATGGAGGAGCCATCCCTGGGCAGGGCAGATGCCAAGCAAGGGGCAGTGGCTGGGCAGGACGAGCACTGAGGATGTCACCAGCTGTGGGAGTCTTGTCTCCCAGATCTCAGGGCACCTGTCCATTCTCTGGAGCATCCTGGATGCTGTTAGTGTTGCCCCTGCCTCTGCCACGCTGAGCATGGGATGGAGATAAAGCTTTCCTGCCGACAGTAAAAGGGCTTTTCACCAGAGTTTTGATAATAAATTATAGGAAGAATCCTTTTTTTATGAAACATCGGAACATTTCCCTTTTTTTCAAGAGAAACTGTTCTTGCAAATGCCTCCTATTTGGTTCTCATAGCTTCAACCAAGGCCTCCTCCTATTCTTTTTTAAACTTCCTGTAATTAAATAACAGAAAGATGACATAAAAAAGGAAGAAACAAATTAAAAGACACTAAATAACCCAAAAGACAAAAATAACCCAAAAGAGAATGAAGCATCTTGTTTAGTCTCAAAATCCTGCATCAGCCTCACCAAAAGGGAATGTTGTCTCCATTCCCGTGCTCCAGACATTCCCCTCGCTGCCCTCATGGATGCAGGAAGGGGAGGAGGACAGTCCTGTCTGGCTGTTCATTTTCACAGCAGTGCACTGAATATTAATCACCCTCAGCCCTGTGCTGGAGGTGCTGCTGCAGATCGCTGGTCCTGCAGCCTCTCTGTAATTCCCACACGTGAGACACGTGGGATCCCCGCGGTGACCTGGCTCTGCAGGTACCAGACACACCCCCCCAGCAGCATCCCCGAGCACCCTGACAGCTCTACTGAACATGTCACTGTGCATCAGGCTGTTGTCATCCCTGGGTTTGCTCTCAAGGAACTGGGCACCTTTCTCCTCCTCGTTAATGTGAGAAAATAAACGTAGGGCAAGGAGGTTGGTTGCTGCATTAATCCTCTCCCCACGTGGCCGACCTGGCCCCACATCCCTCGTCACCCAGACCTGCCCTGCGCAAGCAACTCCTGGGAATGAAGCCCAAGGAACAAATGTCCCTGGTCTTACTGAGACTGAGGAGATTTGGGCGCCTTCAACGCTGGCGGGCTTTGCTCTTGACACTATTGAACACACAATGAGGAAACCCCCATAGACAAAAGAGCTCGGCCGGGCTGGCCACCCTGCTTGTCCCTGTGCTGGCCACCCTGCCTGTCTCTGTGCTGGCAGCCCTGCCTGCTCCATGTTCCTGGTGGCAATGGAAGCTTCCCCATCCAGCTGCCTGGGAAGTTGGCTCTCACCCAGCAGGAACAGGGACCCCAGTCAGGGGCCTCCTTGAAATAATGTGAAATAATTCCCTTTTACATTTCCCAGCGGAAGTTCTGCTCAAGGGGAAGAGACCCTGCCAGGCAGCCACACAAAGCAGGGAAAGCAGTCCTGTGTTTTTCACAGATACAGCTGTCCAAAGGAATTGCAGCACCTTCGCCTCACAGGAGGCATTTTAATTACTCTATTGACTCGTGCTCTTGAGAGCCCCAGGCATGTCAGAGCTCAGCCTGGGATCAGAGGGATGCAGAGAGACAGGGAGAGAGCGAGTGGTGGTCCCTGACAGCCCCAGTGCAGCCTGGCCACTGCCCAACACACCCAGCAGTCATTGGGCCATTCCACACTGTCCCTGACCAGCATCAGACCATCTTCACGCCTCTGATCTGTGCCTGAATGTTAAATAACTCATCAGCAGGGGAAAAAATACTTGAAAAAAGTATCTGGAAGATATAGAGCCATTAATGAAAAACATCAGAAAATAGATATCAAGTAATGACACCACGATGAGAGCTTATTAATAGGAAAGGCTAAAGATAAAACTAATTTAAACTTGATGAGACAAGACATCTCATCTTCAGGAGAATGAGAAGTCAATAGTTGCCTGCCAGTAAAGGAAATAAATTGCTCACAAGGGAGGAGGGAAAGCTGCAGGACTCCCAAGCCCTAGAGAGTAGCAGAGCCTGTGACAGACTGCGAGATACCCTCTGAATTCACAAACCCCAAGAACTCGGAGCTGCCACTCACCACCCGTGCCTCTGTCATTGCCATGCAGGTCACAGCCCCTCAGGGCTCTGGGAAGGCGCGTGGACATGGGGACAGCCTGGGGACAGATGGCAATGCCACCCTGGGGGGGGCTGCAGGGCAGCTTGGGGCTGGTCTAGGGGTGCACCAGGCAGTGGCAATGGAGAGCTTGAAGCATTTCCAGCACAGCAGTTTGCTGATGGCTGCAGAGGAACCTGTAGGAGCAGCTGTACCTGTCCTGCTGGGGCCCAACTGCTGCCAGTTCCAGAATGGAGTGAACAAAAGGCAGATATGACTCTAGAAGTGGAAAACATTTTTGAAAGCTCTTTATGTTGCATTAAATCCCTAAGTGCCAAGAGCTGGCTTCAGAAATGATTATGAAAAGCCACTGAAGGAAATCTCTCTGGATCCCCAGCCCACAGCAGTCGTGGTGCAGCAAGGAGGAGGAGGAGGAGGCCTGGGGGAATGGGCTGGCAGGCACATGGAGCCTGTCTGCTAAAGTGAAAACCCATGAGAGAAGGGGAGGAAAGCATTTCCCCCGGCACAGCCTGGCAGGCTGCTGGCATCGCTCAGAGGCAATGCCCTGTCACCTGCCACTGCCTCAGCAGAGCGAGGCCCTGGCCGACCTGAAGCAAACTGTGCTTGCAAAGCTGCCATCAGGGAAAACACCCATCCTTCCCTCCACCATCACCACGACAGGTAGAGGGAGAACAGACTGCAGAGCTCCGGGGGTTCTGGGGAAGGACATGACACACCCTGGCCAGCTTTGACGTCGGGAAAAAGCCCAGTGCTCTGCCCAAGCTGCTTCAAGAGCCCTAGAGAAAGGAACAAGGTTGGGCAGGGGTGTGTAGGCAAGGATGGGCATCGATTTTGAGACTGTCCTTGGGCCAGTAAATGCCAGCATTGAGCAGTGAAGACAGGCTGTGAGCGCCTGCTGCAGTCTGTGCCTCCGCTCCCCCAGCACGAACAGATTCGTTCTCTGAGGGGGCTCCAGGGAACAAACAGGCTGTTGTTCTCCCTGACAGCGACCTTTCTGCCAGGTGAAGCTATTTGTGTGTGAGAGGGATGTCCAGCCTTGCCTAACACACCCTGCCAGCATGAAGGAAAGCACAGGCTGCGTGTTACGAAATCCCGGTGTCAGGAGATGCCTCAGGGCACGGCTGCCTGGAAAGTAAATGTCATCCCAGCACTTCAGGTCTGTGCTGGGAAACCTGATCCGCCAAATGCCTCCGTAGGTGTTTGCCCATGGGTGTAACCAGGGCACGGACCGGCTGGGAGGGCAACACTTGCACCTGCACGAGGCACAGGTGAACATCAGCGTGGGAAATGTGAGGTCCGGGGGAGTTCAGGGCTCTCGTCCCTCGGGAACAGAAACGTGCAAGAATGAGCACGGGGTGGGAGCTCAGCTTTCCCAACAGCCGGATTCGGGGAGCAAGTCCGACAAGAGACACAGAAACCGCATCCCACCTCCAGCCCTCAAGAAAAACAACACATGCCCGCTTTCAGGCAGTGCCAAAGAACTCACTCAGTCTCCAAGGTCACCGTAAGCACTTCCTAATGGATGCTTTGCTGCCTTAAATCCTCAGTCTTCATTCCCGAAGCCTATAAAAACTAAAAAGGCAAAGCAAATGGTGAGTGCTACGGCTCCCTGGGGAGGCCGTGCACTGAGCATTATCACCTCCTCATCAAAATGTAAAACCCAGCTCTCCTCCTCATTAGTCTCCCGCTCTTAAAATAATGATTGTAAAACGGCCGCAGATGGCCTCATAGCAGGATGGAGGGGGGGAGGGCACACCGTGGCCTGCATTTCCCAATTGGAAGGGCTGCTTGTGGGGAGAAGGTCAAAAGGAGCAGGGAAAGGTGAGTGTCAGCCCTTTCCAGGGGTGCTGGCTTGGGCCACGGTCCCAAAATGCCTGGGAAACATGAGCTGAAGAGCTGCCACAGGGCAGTTAAACTGGGCCACTACCCAGCGGGGTTAATTAGCCACACAAATGTTGGCCTTTGCAAGGGTCACTTCTGCGTGGTGATGCTTATACATCCTGCTGCTTCCTTTGGGATTTCAACCGAAACTGCTGCCTCTCCCTGAAAAACCTCCCGTGCCAAAGGTTCACCCTCACTGGGCGGCAGAGGCCCAGGCCCTGGTTTGTGAACTTGGGCAGAAGACACTTTCCCGTGTGCCTGTCAGCACCTCAGAGCCCACAGGGACCGTGCTGACTGTGCAGATTCACTTCTAGGAGAAGGGACTCAGCACTGAGATAATAAGCAAAATGTATTTGTTTCTTGAAATCTAATGAATATTCAGTGAACCATGCTGTTTTCAAAGAGGTACAATTATAGCCCAGAAAGAGCTGAGCAGGAGAAAAGGCTTTCGAGCAAAACCCTTTCATGCTTATTTAAAAATTCTGCAAATTCATGTAAGACTGCTCTGTTACCAGCTGTTCCTTCCAAACTGGTCACTGGATAGAGCCTTTCACAAGATTTTTTTCTAATGACATGATTATCTGTATGAAAAGGGATGATCCTTTCTCACATCTCAGTTTACTCATAAGTGCAGGTCACAGGTCCTTGTTTGAATTTTGCAGAGCAGGCTGGAATGTGACACGGTGCAGCTGGGGTCAGCTGCAGGCTGATGAAAGCAAGGAACTGTCAGATGCACTTAAAAGAGCTTACTGGCCATTTAAATCAGTACAACCACTTCTTTAGCGAGCAAAGGCATGTTCGGATTACAAAGCTGCACCCCAAGTTTTAAGAGGCCAGAGATGACCCTTGGCTGCCAGCCAGCTCTTCCCATGCCATCCCCCAGGCCTGGAGACAAGGAAAACCTCTGAAGCCGAGATCCAATCGGTACGAGGGCAAGGCTGCATTCCCTCAGTCTCAGACACAACAGATTCACTGGCGCACGCTAAACACCATTTCACATTCCACAGTCCAGTGGGACATTCCAACACAGGAGCATGGTGCGGGTTCTTGCCTCCCCTTTCCAAGCATTTTGCCAATATCTGGAAAAAACTCCTCAATGTTCTCCCGTTCTTTCAGTTCTTTGTCCCCTCTGGCAGTACCCCTACCATTCTCCAGCAGCTAACTGGGGCTGCATTTTTCAGGCACTACCAGCTGTTGCAGCTCCTTACGTGCAGCCCAGCTTGCAGGAAGGACCTGCTCTGCACATGCATCTCTCAGGCTGGGCTGTGTTAGAAGATGTGGTCGCAGTCAGAGGACAGACCTGCAGCACTGTGAGTGTGGGTCAAGCCACAGAGGAAGTCAAAACACACAATCTCACAGTAACTGTGTTTGGCAAGTTCACACACACCTTCCACCCCTTTGGCCTATGAACTTGCACACATCTATGAGGGGTACGTTGCAGCCAAATTAGAAATATACATGTATTTTATTATTTCACAAATATATTTTAATATACATATATCTCCCTGTTTTCTACCATATCTCCACCTGACACTTTCTTGTTTCTTCCTGGAGAAAATGTGCTGCTTCCATCCACGGGCAGCAGGGACCCTCAACGACAGGCAGCAGCATGGGACAGGGTTGTCCGGCAGAGCGGAACCCCCCTCAGGGTCTGCGAGCTGGCAGAGGTCACCTGAAAGAAACAGCACAGGTTTCTTTCAGGCATGGGAAGGCTGGGGAGGATCCACTCTAATTTTAGGCTCTTCAGGCAGCAGCTGCTCCAGAGAACAGCACTGTGCAAGGAAAGGAGCGCTGCAGGCAGGTCACCTTCACCACCACGTAGTCCCCCGGCCGGGCTCTGCCCGGAGCCCCGCAGTCCGCAGCATCCTCCAGCTCGGCATCGGGGAAGATCACCTTGATGTTGCCGTCGTTCCTCCCACACAGCTCCGAGGCAGAGCGCTTGCTGGGCTGGGAGGAGGACAGGGAACATTACCTGCATGGCAATCGCTCTGATTCACTGCTGGGCTTTATTGCCTCAGGAATTAATTGAGTGCTACTGACGGTGTTAAACCCACATTCCACGCCGTTAAGCAACCCCTGGAACAGAACCCTGTGGCCAGAGTTTCTGGGTGCCACTCACACCCCAAAGCATTAATTCTGTGCTTGGCCAGAGACACATCCCTAACTGATTCCATCCTTTGTGCTCAGCTCAATGCTCTGGAAAAATCAAGCTGTCTGCTTAAGGGTGAAGAAACAGTCTTGGGAGCCCTGGGATTTCGTGGGGAGAGGGAGAAGGGAGGGCAGAAGTGGTGACTGCTCTGCACAGGGCCAGCAAGAGGGGAAGAGGACCACTTGGTTGCAGGCACTCACCCCCTCCACCAGCACCAGCTGGTCCTGCCCCACCAGCGCCGCGTTGGCCGTCGCAGCCTCCTCTCGGAAGGCGGTGATGAGCTCCTCCAGCCGCCGACTCTTCACGTCCGCGGGCACGTCGTCCTGCAGCCGGTGATACGCCCGGGTCTTCTGCAGACACACGAACCCATCCTGAGCTCAGAACTTTCTCTGAGCCCAGCCAGCTCTGCTGCTCTTCCAGTAACGGCTTCCCACGAGCTTAAGTTTGTATTCACAAAGGAATCATTCCAGGTGCTCAGCACTAGCCGCGTCCTCGAGTTCCTCGCATCTTTATGCTCTGCCTTTTAGGCAGAAGGTTTGATGCAGGGCACTGAGTATCAGTGGCTGGGAAACAGTTTCGCAGCTCCTGTGTGGAATGTGCCTGTGCCTGTCTGTCCACAAGGACAGGCAATGGATTCTTCTAGTTCTAGTCCCATGTGCTGAAACGTGATCTATATTCCTTTTCTGTATTATGTTTTCCAACCTCCTGTCCTCTTTCCCGTCAGCATCATACACTCTGGAGAACATTCTAATGGGGATTTATCAACTATCCACTCTTCTCATGGAAATACCTTCTGACTCAACTGACAGTCCCTATAGCTGGGCTCCAGCCCATCTCCATCAGCACAGTCCTCATGAGCAAATAATGCACCAGCAGCTGGGTCTCTGCAGACAGAGCTGCTTCCCTGCAATCACTCTGGAGCATCTGCAGAGCAAGGTCACCAAGCAGTAACCAACCCTGACACTCCACAGAGGAGCTGGAAGCCTTCCAGGCACAACAGCCCTTGCAGAACCACACATCCTACAAGTCCTGCCTGCGAGAAAAAAAATCTACCAACATACCAAGTCTTTGGGTACGATTTTCAACAGCTTTTAAAAACTGTTGTGAGAAATAGCACTGAGTAGTTAGGTGAGATGCCCAGAGACAACAGCCTTCTCCACTGGGTCCTGCACTCACCTGTCTCATGCTGTAGGCAAACAGGAAGCCAACGTTGTAGCGGACTTCCCTCAGCAAGGACACGGTCTGCTGGTGATCTTCCTCTGTCTCCCCACAGAACCCAGCGATGAAATCGCTGCTTAAGCTCACTCCTGAAAGAGACACAGCTGTACACTGCCCTCGTGGAAGAGGGGAATGCTTCACTCAGGAAAGGACAGTGAGCTACAGCTGCACTGAGCTCAGATGATGCCAAAGGGAACGCCCACCTGGGATGGAGTCACGCACGTGGTGCACAAGATCTAAATACGCTTCTCTTGTGTATCTGCAATGAACAGCACATGGATTTGCTCACTGGAAACCCACGAATCGGTGAGGAGAAACCAGCACCCCAAATCAGAGGGCAGGGCACAGGGCTGCCCTCCGGGTGACCCACCCTCGCCGCATGGCCTCCAGCACTCGTGTGCTCCCACTCTGGGCTGGGAGGTGCAGCTGTTTGCAGATGTTGTGTCGCTCCCGGATGAGCTGCAGGACCTGTGATAAGTGACCAGGAGATGGCCCAGATGGCTCTACCAGGGTCTCAAGAGTGCCTGGGTAAAAGCCAGCAAGCTGCAAACCTGCAAGCCTTAGCCCCAGCACCCCTGTCCCAGGAGCTGCTGTTCCCAGGCTGGGATTCCACGTCCCCTTTGGGAAGGCAGCACAGCCCACATCTCACAGTTCAGAGCTGCCTCCCTGCCCGCAAGCAGAGGTCCAAGTGTTTATTTTACACTTGCCTCATCAGGAAAATCCTTGGGGTGTGGAGAGGTGAAACGGATCCTCATCTCTGGATCGATCCTAGAGACCTGGTCCAGCAGGTGTGCGAAGCGCAAACCTCCCGGTTTGGCTTTGTAGACTGTGCTAAAGCCACGGCTGAGGGTTGGGGCAGCTGCTGACTGGAACTGCACCTCAGACACGTCTCTATAGCTGTTGACGTTCTGACCCAGAAGGGTCACTTCTTTCACTCCCTACAAAATACACAAGAGACGAGAAGATGTAGCCCAGGCAGGATGGACAAGCTGCAAGGGCAGTCATGGTTTTACTCGAAGGAGTTTCCAAGGGAAGCCCTCCTTGCCCTGCCTGCCATGGAATGTTACAAGAGGAATCAAAAAAACCAGTGGTGGAACCCCAGGGTAACCTCATCTCTGCTGGTAAAGGCAGTGACACTGGTTAAATGTATCACTGAAAACACTGCCACCAGGAACCACCCTTCCTCCCATGGTTTGGGACAGAGGGGAGGAGGCTCTGCCTCACCTGATCCGAGAGCATCCTCACTTCCTGCAGGATGGATGCGATGGGGCGGCTCCTTTCCCGGCCTCGGGTGAAGGGCACGATGCAGTAGGTGCACATGTTGTCACAGCCCCGCATGATGGACCTGCCCAGAGGGAAAGCACAGGTCACACCACGACTGCTCTGCAAGAACCACCCATGCTGCATCCTGCCCTGCTTTGTGCCCAGCACTGCACACGGGCCAGCTCTGGGCACAGCTCTCTGCAGTTTCCCTCACGCTCCCCTCCACCCACACTCCCTTTTGGCTTGCCCTGAGCTAACACCTCCTGGTTTTTCATGCACATTCCCAAGAACGTTGGAAAGTACAAGGCACAGACTTCCATTGCAGCCTGGCAGTGATCAAAGACCCTTCTGCATCCCGCTGTCCTGCAGAGAGCAATACTGTCCTTCTGTATGCTACGGCCACACAGAGCAGAGTGTGGTTTCATGTTACTGGGAGTGTTATTATCAAAACTAAACAAACAGAAATAAAATCAACAGCAGTTACAATGTGTGGAGGATTAGAAGAATAAATAGCATAACCTAGGGCAGGGCATCACAGAAAGCAGGGGATGAGAAACGCACACACGTCAGTGGGACAGAAATCACTCAGTGCAGCATCAGGCTGAGACACTCAGCATTCCCAAAGGTGAGGGAGAGAAGTCCATGACAGCCAGAGCTCGGGGCAGGCTCTCCAGGACTCAGCCACACGGTGAAGCAGCAGCAAACACACACTGTGGTAAATTCATGCCTCTGGGCTGCCGGGAGCGAGTGCAGCCAGGCACTGCATCTCCCGGGCAGCTGCTGTCACCAGCATGCCTGCTCTGCACAGCAGATTTCCAAACCGGAGCCACAGAAACAAGCGCTGGGAAAAGGTACTTACACAAATGCTGTCGTGCCACCTGCACTAGTCTGGACAGGCAGAATGTCTGCATAAGTCTCATCTAGGGACAGCAGGACATTGGCAGCTTGCTGGCCAGTCTCTGCCACGGCCAGCAGCCGGGGCAGGTCGCGATAGGCATCAGGGCCTGCCACGATATCGACCAGCTTCTCCCTGTGCAGAATCTCCTCCTTAAGCCTCTCGGCCATGCATCCTGCAGCCAAAGGAGAAGGGTCCTCATGAGGCAGCGCCCACCCCCCTGTTACACCCCCGCAGCCCTTCTCAGCTTCTTTCACCCCCCGGGTGCTGCCAGAGGGGAGCAGTGACTGCGGTGACTGCAGGGTGGCGGTACCCAGGATCCCGATGCGCAGGGGTGCACGAGCCTGCTGCCGCCGGGCCTTCAGCGCCTTGAGGTGCTGCAGACGGTTCCAGATGGTCTGCTCAGCCTTCTCCCTGGGGAGCCGGGAAAACTGGTTGTTCCAGCTGTTGCACTTTAACAGCGCCCGAGCCTGAAGAGCCTTCTGAGGAGAATTCAGCTAAAGGGAGGGAATCAGCCACCTGACGGACCCGATGGCAAGCCATGTGTGGTGTGGGAATTATGTCTTAACTTGACCTTATCTATTATCACTTTACTTGCTTGGAAGCATCTACACTGCAGAAACAACAGACTAAGCTCTTGGGGAGAAAAAGTACTGTAGGCACAGTATGAGCTACACTGCAAGTGACAATGAGCATTCAAGATCTGCCCCGTTCAAAAAACCCAAGCAAAGTTCCCTTTGTATTTATATCAAATAATTTATATCAAATTGCCCCTAACTGTATTTCTCACACTTCTGAAGTACAGACCCTGTACTAGACACCCACTTCAAGAGAAAACAGTACATGAAAAAATAAAATCATTAAAGCACTGACTGTGCAGGTCTCTCACTGCTCATGGCATATACACAGAGCCTGCACTACCAAACAACTTCTCACTACACAGAAAAGCAATTCATAGCACAAAGAATGTTGTAAATCATGGCATTAGCCAGCTCTACCCTCAGCTAAACAGTCACTTTCACACCTGCACACTCCTTTCCTCGCACATCACATTTATTGCTTTGGTTTTCAAATGGAAATTCCTTAAAAAGTGTCCAACACCAGCAGTGACAGAAGTTTCCTTACCTCACGGAGCAGGTGACAAGGAGAACCACATCTGCCTAAATTGAAAGCAACAAAAAAGGAAGAATTCATAAGAGCCAAATGATAAGTTTCTCATGCCCTGCCTGGGTAACCTGAAGAAGCAGAACTATGAAACTCATTTAAGTCAGGGAAAAAAGACCTGCCTGCGCACACAGCGGGTTTCAACAAACAGAGGTGCAAGAAAGTAAGAGAAGACAAGTAGAGTCTTTCACTAAATGATAGAAGTAAACTCAAAGATGAGTCAGGAGGACCCTGCTGTGTCCAATCCTTCTCCAACCGAGAGCGAGCCCAGCAGTTTAAAGAAAAAAGACAACCCACAGCTTTCTACCACACTTGTCAGGCAGTTTCCTCCACTCCGCAGAACTCAAGACTGCAAAAATCACAACATCCCGCAGGACTGCCCTCCAAGTGAAAGCTGGGACTTGCAGGCACAGCCAGGGCGTGGGGGCCCCAGAGCCCTGTGCTCCAGGAGAGCTGCCAAGGTGCTGCCTTACCTCATCCAGCTCCTTTGTCCTGGCATAGCCGCTCCTCTGCAGGATGGCCCAGGCGATCTCCGTGTCGCTCACGTTCATCTGGCAGCCGTAGGTCTCCAGGTAAACTGCAACACAGGCAGGAACCTGCTCAGCTCCCGCCCACAGCCTGTTCTGTGACCTTCTCTATAGGAAGAAGCCTTGAATCCCACACTGGGGTGAGGGAAGCAGCTGCCTTCACCTGCAGCCCACAAAGGATAACCGCAGGACACACTCTGGGAAGCCCGTGTGTTCAGAATACGTCTCTGCAGGTCTGGGCTGTGGGTTGTAGCTGCTGTGTCCTTACTGAGACACAACTCTCAGTGCAATGAAAACCGTCCCCTCCCCAGGACACCACAGCCAGGGCGCTGCCACAGCCCCGCTGACAGCCGAGCACACACCGCGGGCAGGTGCCAGAGGAACCCCCTCCCCGCCCAGCTCCGTGACGGGGGTTGACACACAGCCCACTCGCTGCCCAGCTCCACACACCAGCGACACACGTGCATGTGGGGGGGAGACACACCAGCGTGGAGCCAAGCACTAAACTCCTTCTAGTGCCAAAACCCTCTCAGGGCCCCCAGAGCTCCCAAACAACCCGCTTTCCCCCGCTTGGCCCGGCAGCCCCACGGACCCACAGACCTTTCGCGGCCCCGGGTGCAGAGCCCGTCTCGGGCGGCGGCCCCGGCTCCTTCACGGCCGCTGCCCTCAGGAAGTGCCGCAGGTCGGGCCCCGCGGGCAGCGCGGC
This sequence comes from Pseudotriccus pelzelni, assembly GCA_035584735.1. Classification (NCBI taxonomy): domain Eukaryota; kingdom Metazoa; phylum Chordata; class Aves; order Passeriformes; family Tyrannidae; genus Pseudotriccus; species Pseudotriccus pelzelni. The sequence continues at coordinate 6,617,761 of JAWMRA010000050.1, read as the reverse complement.
CCCGCGCCCCTCCGCCCGCTGTCCCGGCTCGCAGCGCGCTCTGCGGGCGGCCCCGGTGCGGGGGGCGGCCCCGGTGCGGGGCCCGACCCCGGGCGGGCGCAGCAGCCCCGCCGCCCTCAGCGCTCGGGCCCCGGGCAGCATGGCCGCGACCGGGGGGGCGCTTTGGGGGACGGACCGGCAGGCCGGGCACGGGGAGGCCCCGCCGTGCGCCGACAAAGCGGCCCGGCCGCCACCCTCTGCCCCGCGGCGCCGCGTTCCGCCCCGCCGCCGTTCCGGGCCCGCCCCGCTACCGCGCGGTGCCGCCGCGGAAATCGCGGAATCATGGGATGAATGAGGTTGGAAAAGGTCGTCGAGATCATCTGAGGTCATCGAGTCCAACCTATGGCGGAACACCGCCATGTGGCACTGAGTGCCACGTCCAGTCTTTTCTTAAGCACTCCAGAGTTGGTGACTCCATCACCTCCACGGGCAGCCTGTTCCAATATCTCATCACCCTTACAGCAAATAAATTCTTCCCGATATCCAACCTAAACCTCCCCTGGCGCAGCTTAGGACTAGGTCTTCTCATCCTATTGCTGCTTGACTTGGAGAAAGGGTCGACCCCCACCTGGTTATGACCTCTTTTCAGGGAGATGTAGAGTGAGAAGGTCTCCCCTGAACCTCCTTTTCTCCAGGTTAACCCCCTCCCAGTTGCCTCAGCTGCTCCTCACAGGACCTGTGCTCCAGACCCTTCCCCAGCTTCCCTTCTCTGGACATGCCCCTCAATGTCCTTCTTGAAATCAGGGGCCCAGAACTGGACACAGAATTTTTTCCCGGTGTGACCTCACCAGTGCCCACTACAGGGGGACAATCACTGCCCTGCTCCTGCTGGCCACACTATTCCTGATACAACCCAAGATGCTACGGCCTTCTTGGCCTCCTGGGCACGCCCTGGCTCATGCTCAGCCTCTGCTGATCACCAGCCCCAGGTCATTCTCTGCTGGGCCTTCTCTGTGGCAATGGGGACAGATGAGCCCGTTGATCCCGGTCCTGCCCCCACTGCCGCCCGGCCCAGAGCGGAGAGCCCGGTGTGGCTCCAGGCACAGACAGGGACACTGACACCACTGACACCACTGACACCACGGCCCCGGCACCAGCGTCTTTATTGCTGCTCAGAGGCCCTGGGATGAGGAGGGAGGGAGGGGAGGGGGTGGCTGGGGTGAAGGGACCCCCAGCTCTCAGTAGCACTGGTGGAGGACCCAGCGAAAGGACAGGGGGTTCAGCCCTGGGGGTGCTGCTGCCCCGGCCACAGTCCAGGCCAAGGCAGTGGGGCAGGACACTGGTGGGATCAGAGGTGTTTGGTTCCTGCAGCAGGACCAGGGGCAGGGAAAGGCGAAGGAGTCAAGGGGGTATTTTCAGTGCTGGAGGTCCCTCTTGGCCTTATCTTCATACCTTTGGCTGGAAGTGAACGTCTGCTCCGAGCAGCAGGAAATTCTGGGAGAAAGAGAGAAAGCTCTGGACTGCCACCAGCCCTGACAGCTGTACTGCCCGGCACCCATCATACTCCAGGAGGGAGAAGGGGCTCTGCCAGCCCCTGTGCCTAATTTAGTGGCTGGCAGGGCTGGCAGGATGGTCCCCAGCTGGGCCCAGGTGCTCCCCCTCGCTCACCTGGTGGAACCTCACGGAGGTATTGAAGAGCTGTATCCTGTCTGGCAGTGGCAGAGGGAAACCCTCATCTAAGCGGGCTGGAAAAGACAACACATGGCTGCGTTGGGATGGGAAGGGGAGCGAAGGGAGCACTGGCCATGCAGAGAAGGCAGCCACTGCCTCCCCCCAGCCCCTTCCTTGCCTCTGCTCCTCTCAGGGCAGGCAGAGGAAATTCCTCCCAAGCTCCACGGCAGGGCTGGGGGCTGCGTGTTGTGCCATGGCAGCCCCTTGGGCCCCTCCAGCCGCCAGCCCTGCTCTCAAACCCGGACTGCTGGAGAGGCAGGAGAAACAGGGAGTGGGGAAGAGGGTCTGGAAAGCATTAAGATATGCGTAGGGCTCATTTTTTCCACTGCGTGTGCTGCTGGGAGCACGTCACAGTGGCAAAAGGCTCCCACCGCTTCCCAGCCACCTCCTGCAAACTCTGTGGGCTTTACCCCTGGATCAGCCTTGGCAACAGGGATTTCATTAGTGAGGCCACTCCAGCACCCCCATTCCCCCCAGCAGGTTCTCACCATTAAGACGGGGGAGCAGGATTTCGGAAGCAAAGATGTTCATTATGGACTGCAGCAGTCGCACCTGGGGAGCGGGGGAGGAAAAGCTTTAGCCTGGGGGACAGGAGATGTGCAGGCACTGGGGGATAATTAGGAAAAGAAAAAGGCATGAGGAGCCGGGATAGGCACACGCTTTGCCAGAGACCAGAGGCCTCGTCTGGCCGCACTGGCAGGGTAGGAAGTGCAGGGGTGAGAGCAGCAACGGATCTGGCTCTGCATCCTTTCCCAGCCTTGCAGGCTGAGGCAGGATCAGTGTGGGGTTCTGAGTACACCCCCAGGTCCCCTGTTGTGGGGCAGGGGCATTGAGCTCTCTCCTTGGCCACCAGCAGGCTCTCAAATCCATACTGGGGGCTCTGGTCATGGTCAAGGATAACTTACCGGGAAAGTGCCGACAACCGAGTCCTTTAGAGAGAGCTTGATCCTGCACAGGGACAGAAGTGGTGCTGTGGAGGATGTCCCAGCAGAGGGAGCAGGGATGTCCCAGTGGAGGGAGCAGTTCCACCCAGTGATGACCATGCAGATCCTGCTCTCTCCAGCCTCAGCTCATCCCCTCCACACCAGGTCAACATCCCTGGGACCTTCCCACCCGCTCCCTGTCCCTGGGAACCCAGAAGAGAAACACCCCCAGCCTCCCCCTTCCCAGCAGTGGCCGCTCCCCTCTGTACCTGCCCACATTCAGGCTCCCAACTATGTGGCCAGATCTCATGTCGATGACAGCGGACACGTTCCCTGTCTGGGGAGAGAGCACAGAGCTCCAGCAGTGCTCATCCCACCACACCCCAAACCAGACACCCAGGAAACAGCTCTGACCAGCTGAAACACAGCGGGACCGCTGCCCATCCGGGGGCATGTTTGCACCCAGCATTAAACCCGGCATTTGTCAGCTGGGTTTTGTTCTGTTGGGGACCCCCACTGTGCCTGGACAGCACGTGGCACGTCCCCTGGCAGGAGCTGGGCAACAGGACTGAGCACAGCTCAGACTCCCATCTTTGCCTCACTGCTACAGGTTGTTCATGAACTCACCAGGCTGAGGACGAAGAGAGGAGCCAGAGTGGAGTTGGGAAGGATGGCATAAGCCTGGGCATCCACGACGGGCTTGAGTGAGATTCCTCCTGGTCCGATGTTCAGGAACGGGGCAGTGAGGGTGGACAGCCTGAGCTTCATGGGCATGTTCGGGTACATCTGCTCCAGCTGCACGGGAGTGGGGAGAGGGTGGGGACAGCGGCACAAACCTCAGCTCCTGGGGGAGAGAACCTTTGTGTACAGGTGCTCTGGGGAGGCAGGGCTTGACTGCTCACCTGGGGAACGAAGGCTGAGAAGATGGAGGTGTTCAAGTGGAAGTCAACATCCTTTGGGATCTGCAGGGAGAGGACTGTCACGCTGGGGCAATGCAGCACAGCAGAGCCCGTGGTGAGCCCATCTGTCTGCACGTGCTGCCGTGTTCAACAGCCCAGCCCATCCCACGGCCCTCAGCTCTTCCACTGGGGCTCCTCCAAGACCACTGGCTGCCACCAGAGCTCCTCAGCAAATGAAATCCCTGCCAGGGGCTCGGGGCCAGCCTTATCCCTCCTGCACCGCTCACCATGGCATCTGTAATTTCAAAGACCAGTGCCCCGGAGGAGTGGTAGGCAAAGCCGGCTGTGTTGAAGAAGTAGCTGGAGGCCCCGAAGTAAACCATGCGGTCGTGATCCGAGGGCAGTGACAGCGGCAGCGGGGAGAAGGGGGCAGTGGAGCGGTGGGCCAGGGAGTAGAATTCACCCTGGGAGAAGGGAGAGAGTTGGAGGAGGAGGGCAAAGAGAGGTGGGGCTCAGCTGCTGACCCGGGCTGGCAAACAGAGTTTGCAGCAGGTACCGAAACCTCATTACCCACCCGCCTGTGGCAACAGCATTGGCCAAATAAAGTCTCCCCCGGGCAGCCTCTCACCTTCAGGCCTGTGTCCAGGGACTGGGCAGTAGCAACTGGGGGTGCCACAAAGGAGTAATCAATCCCTGTCCTGGCGTCTATCTTGGCTGTGACTGTAAACACAAGGCAGAGAGGTGAGCGAGAGGGAGATGGTTGGGAAATCTGGGAGCAGATCACCTTGGCTGGCATTCAGGCAGTGCTGCCCCTGGGTTTCCTCGTGCATCAGCACAGTACCAGCTGCACGTGTGCTAGCTGCTGTTTAGAAGCAAAAAAACCCATTTTTCTCCTGGCTGTTTCTCAGCCATGCAAACCAGTCTCTGCTGATAAGGTGGTCCCCAGCTCCCAGTTTGGGTGCAGGAATACAAGGAGGTGGAGAGTGGGCACAGGGTAAAATGCTGTCCTCATAGCTGAGAAAGGCTAGGAAAAACTGGTCCTAAACCCCCGTTAGCCCCCTGGTACCTGGCAGGGTCTGGATGTACGTCTGGAGCTCACTGTGCACAGACTTGGCCACGCTGTCACAGACCTGTGTGAGGGAAAGGCCACGGAGATGAACAGGGGCTGCCAGGTCACAGCCCCCACCAGAGCAGAGGCCACACTCCCTGCTCTGCTGCCTGCTGCTGGGTTTATTCCTTAACAAAGCCTGCTTAAATAAAGGAGTGCACAGTGATGATTGTCTCCATTCATCAGGCAGCACATTAAGTGTCCAAGACACAAGCAGGGTCTATACCTGAAAACATCTGTTTGCATCAATTTCCCCTCCGCAGAGTTCAGTTCAGAGGTCCTTGGACAGAATCTGTCCTGTGCCCTCAGTCTTTCCCTTCAGCCCGTGTGGGAATGAACCGTGAGCTGCCAGGACTTGGCCAAAGCAGAGCAACTGAAGGGGTTAACCTACCCCACAGGGGCAGAAGCGCTGCTTGCACTGTAGCTGAGATTTCCTGTGCCAGGAACAGAAGAGCACATCCCTCTACTGCTGTCACACCCGGCTGAAGCCCTGGCATTAGTGGGGATTTAATCCAGGAAATTTACTGCGGGGCACAGTCCTGCAGGCAGCTGAGAAAATCTGCACAGCTCCTTCCAGTGTTTTCCCTGTATTATCACAGAAACCACCAGCAGGATCCAGCCGTCATCTCTCTGACCAGGCATGGAGCCCGCAGAGCTGACAGCGAGATGCAGCACTGCGGAGGGGCAGTGACCACGCTGACAGTGATGCAGCTGCTGGCTGGGCAGTGCCAGGGAGGAGGAGGGACAGAGCCTTGGGCATGGCCTTAGTGACAGCAGGTTGCTGCTCTTCCCTGTGCCCAGCGATATTTGCCTGTCTGTGCTGAAAAAGCCCCATTGCTGCCTGCAAGGACGTTGCTGCAGACAAACAAGCACAGCCCTGGTCCCAGTGGCCAGGATCTCCCTGTGACCTGGATTTCCCTGTGAGCTGGATCCCCCTGTGATCTGGATTTCCCTGTGAGCTGGATCTCCCCAGGAACGGTGCCTCAGCCACTGGGGGCACGAGGACTGCCCAAGTGTGTGCAGTGAAAGCAGGAGGCAGACACACGAGCTGCCCAGGCTGGGTCAGGACCGGGCTGTGCCAGGGGGGGTTCCAGTGCAGCGCACTCCCAGCCCCTGCCCTCTCCTGTCCCTCGCCCCTGGCGCCATCACTCACACAAAGACACCAAGGAATGTGTGTGGGCAGAGGGTGCTCAGAGGAGGCAGAGAGGGCAGCAGGGTCCCCTCACAGTCCCAGAGCTGCGCTCCTTCGAGGGGACAAAACAGGAGAAAAGGCCTCTGAGTCCCAGCGTGGCTCCTACTGCCAGGCCATCTGCTGTCCCAGCCTCCAGGGGCCTTGGGAAAGGCACTGCAGGTATTGGGAACAATGCCTGGGCAGGTTAGAATCTGCCTCAGGAGTGGGATTTGCCTGTTCTCCAACTGCCTCCTTCCCGAGCAAGGTTCACATCCAGGGAGGCTGTAACTCATGCCAGTTATCCTTGTAGTAATTATTGCTAACAGCTTGTTTCCGTGTCTCGTTGCAGGTCTCCTGCATGTCGCCGTCTGTACCAGGCGGCGGTACCGGGGCTCCCTGACCCCCCTCCGTAAAACAAAACAGCAAGTGCCTGAAATCCAGGAGTGAGAGTTGCCCCCCCCCAGTGCTCCCCAAAGCCCTCCAGAGCACGGCTGGTTAAAGGACGCCTCTGATCAGGTTCCCTCTGTTACAGTGAGTTTGGCTGAGGCATAAGATCTAATTAACTGACCACATGGAAAGAAAAATCTTCGTTAATTAGGAACCAATTACACTGGGCTTTGGCAAAGGCTGTAGGTTTCAAATTCAGATGGAGACACATGATGCTACGGAGCCTGCAATGCCCGTTCCTCTGGTTTTCAGCAAATTGGCAACACAGCCCTATGCTCTGGTTCTAGTTACATCCCTACTTCTGCTCTGATCCTTCCAGCACATCAGCTACAAGTGAGGGCTAAAGACCATCAGAAAAACCCAGAGCCCTGCCCTCCACTGCTCACGTACCTTACTCTCCAAAATCTTCTTGAACTTGGACTCAATAGCGCTGTGGAAGAGGTTGTAAAGCCACCTGCAGAGAAACACAGAGAGGAGCCCTGTCTCTAGCTCAGGTACTGCTGCAGAAGTATGTGCCCAGGAAAGGGAGACCCTAGAGATGTGGGACCTTGGGAGCATCATTCCCACATCAATTTGGCTTTGACTCAAGATTTATATTTGCAAACAGCCCCGCTGGTAAACCACAAAAGTCTGGTACCTGCCTTAACCACCCCAATCCCTTTAAATGTGCAGCCACAGCAGGAGAAATTCAGGCCAGATTTAAGACCAGGCAAGCTCAAACACCCCAGCATCTTACTCCTTGCGCCAGGGCCACATTCCAATGTCAGGGCCACATTCCCGTGACAAATGGGCCAACACACAGCGTTTCCAGATCTCCCAGTGAAGTTACTTACCCCAGTTTGCTCGAAAAGAGCACCCGGACTTTGGAGATGCGGGTGCTGCAGTCCGAGGCGCTGATGGTGGGTTTCCCAGCGGTGTTGCTGCCCAGCCTCAGGTTGATTTTGATGTAGACATTCTCCACCTTCAGGTCAAATGAGCCGTGGTCCCGGCTGCGGGGAGAGGGGGTCAAGAACAGGATGTTTCTCAATGCCAAGGCCTGATGAAGGGACCTCAAACCAACTCTACGATAGATCTATCTAACTCAGTCTCCTCCTTGTATGGTGCATCCAGAGGAGACTGAACTTGGGGAAAACAAATTTCACTGGCACATAAACTAGGAGAGGTAACCTTTAAATAGAGGAGAGAGAGAGCAAGTAGGGGAGGTGGAAGACAGACTTGTGAGTACATGCACGGTTCTCCCATCATGTGCTTTGTGCTTGCCTCCCACCCTGTTTTATCCATCATATCCGGGGCAGCAAAGTGACAGCTGCCCAAATCACACAGAAGAGGGAGAAGAGGGAAAACCTGTCCAGATCCAGAGAGGGAGACACTGAGTGAGCACCCAAGCAGGGAGAGGAGGAGCTGGGCACGCACATGAAGAGCATCTTCACCCGCCAGTCCCCATCCAGCTCGGCGAAGGCGTTGGAGATGGAGACCTGCAGGCCCACGTTGGGGACAGGGGAAATCCGTGAGTACGGCAAGTGGAAATTGCGAAGGCGCAGTCTAAAAATAAATGAACCAAAAGAAGAGAAAAGTTATGCTACAGTGGGGGCTCACTCACAAGCACACGGCTGGGGAGTCACTGCAGTGCCCCAGCTCCAGTTCACACCAAGCTATGCCTGGCAGGGACACACAGAGCAGAGTGGTGCTTTTGGGAACGTGGTCCTTGCAGCCACACAGGTGGCAGCTCCAAAACCTGTGCAGCAGGAGCAGAGGCAGCAGGGAGCTGGGATATCCACAGGGGCTGGACTCCTCTTCTGTGTGGAGATGGGGGGCCCTAGTCCCACGAGCAAGACCACCTCTACCACCTGGACTTTGATTTCCAAAAATCCACCTAGAGTACTGTCACCCCAGCTCCCTCTTTCCCTTTGGGCAGGGGGTGAAGCAGGAACATCTCTGCCTGTACCAAGGAGGGTGCCAACATCTCAGGGAGCTGTGGAAGGGACAGGATGCTCCTCGCTGCTCCAGGGGGTCCCTGCCCTCCCCACCCCTCCTGCCCATCGCCTGGGTAGGACGCTGGCAGGGCTCACCTGGAGAACTCGTAGTGCACCTTTCCCACACGCAAGAAACGAAAGTCACCCGAGATGTCTGGCAGCGTCAGCTGGGCCAGCTCCTTCTCCAGGATCGCGATTCCGTGCTGATGGGCTGCAGGGACACGGGGAGAGCATCACTGCCACCGCTGCCACAGGAGCTGGAGCACACATCTGACATGAGGCAGAAGGATCATCCAGGTGATGCTTTCCACCTCCCAGGCTGGCTTTAGTCTCCCTGTACAGAGCCAGCCCTGTGAGCACCCAGACAATGTTGCCTACTGTCCTGCTTGCAAGCCCCAGGACAAGGTGGTGGCCACAGAAAGGATAAAAAGGTCTCAGTCCTCACTCTGCAGGCTGTGCACCGTGTGAGGTGTGCAGGAGGTCCCAGACACCAGGCTGCTCCATGCTCAGTGCCAGCAGGAGAAGCTGGATGGAGCCTGTGTCCTAAGGAGTAGATGGGTGTTGATGCCTCCCTGCCTCCGTCTGGGAAGGGGAGTCACGTCCTCTCCCACATGGCTGGCAGAGCTGCCGGGTAAATGAGCTGTTTCTCACACAGTGTATTTCAATCCATAACTGTGCTCTGCTGGAGCCAGGGCTCTGCCTGCCTCGATAAAACCAGCACAGGGCCCATCCATCTCTGTCACTGCCCTGCCCTGCAGCTCCCCACCTCCTCTCTCCTCCACAGCTCACTCCTCCAGGGCTCATGGCTCAGCTCCCCAGACATGTGCCATGGGACCAGCCCCTCCCTCAACACCTGGGTGCAGCTCCCCAAGACCCCACAGGCCTGGTCCCCTCTGCAGGGGCTCCATCAAGCTGGGGGGTGAGGGGGGCAGATGGGTGTAAAAGGGGAAGCCCCGGGCGATGGCGCATTCAGCACCCCTGTCCAAGGATTCTCCCATCCTGACCCAGGACCCTGTGCTCTCAACATGGGCACCCATGGCTGAGGAGCCCCATCCTGCTCCAGGACCCTGCACTTCTCACGGGAGGCTCAGCTCTGCCCCTCTGCCACCAGCACATCTGCAAGGAGAGAAATCAGAAGCAGAACCCACCGTAGTCCAAGCCTGCCTGGGTGATCCTCACCACAAAGCCGGGGTTGGTGGCTGTGGTGAATGCCAGGCACAAGGCCAGCACCCCGAAAGCCACCACCAGGCTCTGCACTCCCATCCTGGCTTCCTGCAGCGCCGTGCTCTCCCTGCCCACTCCGCCTTTATATCCCTGCCAAAACGGGAACCTCCGGCGAGGGAGGCGTGTGGAGCCACGCGGGACGTCCCCGACTCCCCAGGGCTTCCTGCTCGGCCACCGCCCTGCTCGTCTGTGCCACTGGCACCACGGCACCTGTACCCAGAGGCACAGATGGTGCCTCTCATCAAAGGCAGGGCAGGGGCAGTGGAAACTGAGAGGCAACAACCCAGTTTCCAGCTGTCCGTCAGTGCCAGCAGTTCCTGCGTGTGGCAGCAGCAGGTGCTCAGTGGAGCAGAGCTGGGTTTGGCAGCAGAGCCTGACAGAGACACGTTTCTGCACCCCAAGGCCCTGGCACAGGTCTCCAGCACAGAGCAGCCATGCACAAGAGGAGACATCCCTCACTCCAGGATCAAGCCCCAGAGACAACATTTCTGGGGCCCTGACAAGTCACAGCTCTTGTCACAATGGCTGGAGACAAGGGCAGGAGCTGGGTGCAGGCAGGTAGGGACAAAGAGGAAGCACCCCCGTGGCCCCCAACTGAGAGAGAGCTGGGATGGCTGGTCTCTCCTTGCGGGACAGAGGTGAGGGAAGAAGAAATGATTCAGTTACTTTCATTTCCTGTTGGGGTCCAAGCACAGGAAACCCGCAGCTGCTGATGCAGGCAGATCTCATGCTGGATCCAGGGAAGTCCTGGCTGCCAGAGGCAACATCCCTGAGCCAAGCAAGGATGTTGTGAAATGCAGCTGTTGCTCAAACACAACCACTGGCACAGCACGGCCATCCCCCAGTGCTGCAGCCCCAGGAGACCCCAAGGGATGGGACCACAGAGTGTCTGTACTAGAGAAACCCAGCATGTGGAGAGCAGGGATGGTGAGACCAGTGTGCTCAGTTGCCCCCTGCCTTTCTTCCCATGAGTTTTTGGCGAGGTCACTTGCAGGCTGCCTGGCAGGCACCCAGCACATGCCCACCAGCCCTGCAGGAGTGGTTACAGCTTTGGAAAGTGGCACAGCAGTCACTGTCAACTCTGAGATCCAGGGCAGGGAAACAGGGACGTGGCAAGGACGGTGCCTTCAGAGAGAGAGAAACTGTCCGGAGCAGAGCCATGTCCCACAGGCACCCACCACCATCCACAGGCTGTGATCCTCGGTGCCAGCCCAATCCATCCCTGGGAGCCAGGAGCTTATGAGCAGAGCTCCTTTTGCCCAGAGCTCCTTTTGCCCAGAAAGAAGCAGCCAAGGGCAGAGGAGAAGGGTGAGAGGCCTAATCCCCACTCACATCCTCCGCAGCACCATGACCCTTCCTGTCACCCATCACCAGCTCTTTGGTGGATCTGGCTTGTTTCAGAGGAAGAGCTCCCAGACCTTCCATGGTGACACCCCACCTCAACAGGGCTACTTCAAACCAGCAGTCAAGATGTTCAGGAGGAGCACTGAGGAATCAGAACGTCTTCCATGAGGAGAAATAAAATTTTATAGGGAGCAGCACAGATAGGAAGCAAAACCAGGAAGTCTTCCTCCTGGGTTTGAGCAAATTTTGAACAGAAAAAAGCCTACAAAGAGCTGAACCCTAACCAAACACTCCTGTGTTCGGCAAGGAACAGCCAAAACCACATCTAAAGTCTGACACGCAGGCTAGTCCTAGTGGTGCTTCCTGCAAGGGATGACAGAATCAACTGAGCGTGAAATCCTGCCCTGTTTGACCCAACCTTTCAGATGGGAAAATGCTTTTCCTGCTGAGCTGCTCTGCCAATTCCAGGAGTGTGGGGGCTCCTCTGCTGGGGAAAGGCCAGTCCCCCCAGGCTGCTGCAGAGGGAATGGGCCATGGCCAGATGGGAGCCAGTAGCCCAGGAGAGGAGGGACTTGCAGGAATTTTCTTTCCTGTGCTGCCAACTGTTCCCTGCCCAGGTCAGGACACTGCTCCCTGCTGTCCCCAGGACACCCCTTGCTCCCCAGGTCAGGGCTCCCTCTGGCCCCACACACTCCTCGGCACGTGCAGGCAGTTCCCCATCCTGCCCCAGCTCTTTCCACATCTCTCCCGTGGTATAATGGCCCAAACCACCCTGCAGCCACGTGCTAGGATTCCCCGGGGACCACAGGGGCTGGGCTGGGGCAGTACTGCTTCGGTGAGCAAGGACATCCTGGCACGTTTTCCATCAGCAAGGAAATCCGGACACTTCTGTGCCATAATCACCCTGGGAGTTCCCCGGACGACGTGTGCCAGTGCCAGAGGCAGCACTGCTGCTGCTCACCAGCCTTCCACCGGCAGGAGCATGTGGGCTGGGGAAACGCCGGGGAAAACCCCGGGACTCGGAAAGGAAAGCGAGAGCAGCCCGGCTGGGCTTGGAGGGAACTTGGAAAGAAAAGTCAACAGCTCAAAATAAAACCTCCCACATCCATTTCCAGCCAGGACAAGTTTACTGTCACCAATAGAACTGGGCTGTGACCAGGACCTGCGGCCACTGTGATCATCCCTAGACCAGCAGGGACTTCACCAGAGCTCAGAGAAACACGTTCAACACCGAGGTGTGGGGAGCTGCGGCTCCTGCCCACTGCCTCATCTATGGTGTCTCTGCCAGCCTGATGCTGCCCGCTGTCACCTGCACGTCCCTGACAGCCTTTGACCCAGCAGCATCTGAAAATACATCTGGGGGACCTGTGGAGGCTGCTCCACGGTTGTTTTCCCAGCTGCAGGCTCAGCATGACCCAGCCACGGCTGTTCCTGGAGCTGCGAGGGCTCCAGGCCAACGTGGGGTCGCTGCTGACGCCAGCCCTGACCGCTTCATCAAACACAGCCAGCGGGGACACCCGGGGAGCCCAGAGCTCACACAGCCAGAGCCGTGTGGGGCATGGCCAGCAGCAGGCAAGGACCCCGGGTGTGGGGACATAGCATTCACCAGAAGCCCAGCCACAGAGACCAACCCTGACCCTCCCTCCACCCCAACATCACAGTGACATCCCTGGGGACCCCCAGGACCGGCACTGCAGTCAATGTGTCTCCCCCCGCCGAGGGTTGCCTTCCCCCAGACAGGCGGGTTCCTCTCACAGCAAGCCAGCTCATGACACAGGGTCTGGGAGCCTCATGGGAGACAAAGGAGGATGCAGGGAGCCAAGGGGGTTGATTTTACAGAAAAGTAAAAATAAAAATGCAGGAATGGTGACCTCGGGCAGAGCCTGGGGGGATCTGAATGGTGGCTCTGTGCCGGCGGAGGGGCAGGGCAGGAGGCCACATGCAGCCTGTCCCAGCAGCTGCTAGGGACAAACAGGACATGGAGAATGGGAGCAGCAGAGGAGGGTGAGCTCATGGGGTCAGGGGCCCCAGGGCGGCGGGGGCACCCATGAGGCCCCAAAGAGCTCTGCCTCTTGCTGTGCAGGCTCACTCCCCAACACCCCGACTCCCAGCTCTGAGCCTCACTGAATGAGGCTGGCAGGGGGGCATGGGGAGCTGCTTTGGGGGATGCAGGTCTGGACACAGCCATGCTCAGTGCCTTCACAGGGTGGCCCAGCTGAGCACAGCTGGCAAAAGGCACCCCATGGTGCAGGTGCGGAGCTGCTGCTCTCGGTGCCAAGGTGGTGGGGTCCCTCTGGGCTCAGCTCCACATCTGTCCCCTCCTGCTTGCCACAGAGGGAGTGATGCATTGTGTTGGTGCCAGGACCCGGTCAGTCACACTGCCTTCCTCCCTGCCCTCAGCCTGGTGCCCGTCAGGAGGTGCAAGAGCCAAAGCAAGCTCTTGGGCTCGTTTCAGAGGTGACTACACAATTAAAGAAGGTCACAGCCCTGAGCTTATGCTCCCCCGCTTTCAGAGGAACTACAAAAAGCCTGAAGCTGGTAAGCAAGCTAACACAATTACAGGAGCGATTAGCTGCTGGTGTGGAGGGGGAGCTGCCCAGTTGGCCCCAGCTGGCACTGGGGATCCCGGGCAGGGGGCTGGTAGCCAAGGGCCAGCCCTGCAGGAAGCTCTGTGTGAGCTCAGCCCGGTCCCCACGGCCAAGCCTTTGCCCACCTGCACAACCCCCTGGTGCCTGAGCCCTCGCAGCACTCGTGATCCATATGGGCGACGGGAGGGCTCTCGCCAGCTCCCAAGGAAATGGGAAGCAAACATGAAGGCCTCGCTGGCGCCGTCCTCCCTCCCACACGCCAGCAGCCCAGCTGCACCTCCTCCCGTCTCGGCTTGTTTTCACAGCCCGTCCTTTGGCCGCTCACTGATCCCTGGACAAATGTTCATTAGCGAGGCTGCCCCGGCAGCCTGCGGCCCACGCCGGGGCCGTCCCACCCGCCCTTGTCCTGTCTCCCTCCCCAGCTCGGTCCCGGCCTTGAGCCCATTCCCACGAACATGACAGTGGAAATGACTCCAGCCTGAGCAAGAGGGTTTAAGAGTGCTGGACACCGTGAACAGGGCTGGCAGAGCTGGGAACCCTGTGCCCGCCATGCCTGTGGCTGGGAGGGCTGTCTGTGCCCAGGACTGGCAGGGCTGTGCAGAGCAGCACTTTGCCTGAGGAGACACCAAATCTGTGGCTTTGGTTCTTACGCTGGTTGTTTTTGTACAGTTCTGGTTGCTGAATCCCACGATCCCGCTCCTCCGTAGGTCCTTCCCATCACTGGAACAGCTCAATGTCCCCTGAGAGGCACTCATTGTCCTGCTGCTGTGCTTTTGGGGGAACTCCGGAATGGGAACTGGGAGCCACGGGATGCATCTGGGACACAGACCAGTGCTGGGGATCACACCAACCCTGCCTGGCTGGGGTGGATTGGAAAAGAAGGAAATCCCCCCAGACACTACATGTATGAACACACTGCACACATACAGACCCACATGCAGCTCTGCACGATCCCAGTGTATTCCAAACCGCCGGCGGGGGCGCGCAGGGAGACCCCCCTCGGGGGAGCCGCAGCTCGGGAGCGCACGGGGGGCTCCCACCGGCGGACAGAGGGAAGCGGCCCCCCGGCCCCCCCGGCGCTCCCCGAGCCGCCCCCGCCAGCCCCCTCCCTCCCCTCCCCCGCCCCGCCCCGATCGCTCTTTCTTAGTCTTTTCTTTCTTTATCCTTCTTTTTTTTTTTTTTCCCTTTTCTTCTTTTTTTTTTCCCCCAGAAGAGGCGCGGCGGTCGGAGGGGGCCGAGGGGGCCGGGGCTGCCCGCCCCCGCCCGCGGCTCCGGAGGCGCCGGCGCCGGGAAGAGCCGCCCGCGGAGCGGGGACCGGCCGGGAGCCCCGGGCCGGAGAGCCCCGGAGAGGACGAGGAGGGACGGGACGGTCGGTGGCGAGGCCCCCGGCCCCTCCGCCACTTCCTAGGAAACATGGTAATTCCGGGGGCATCCCTCTCCCTGCCGCTGCCCCTCCCCGTGGGCACCGGGTGGGCAGGGGGTGGGCACCGGGAGCGACAGCAGAGGGAGGTCGGGAGCGAAGGTGGAAGGAGGTGCAAAGGCAGGGGTGGGTGCGAAGGCAGGCGTGAAGGTGGATGTAGGTGGGTGTGAAGGTGGAGGTGGGTGTGAAGGTGTGGAGGTTGGGTGTGAAGAGGAAGGTCAGTGCGAGGCTGGAGATCAGGCGTGGAGGTGGCCGCGGCCCCCTGGGCAGGTGTGTGCGGGGCTGCATCCCGCGAAGTTTAAACTTCCCTGCAAAGTTTGTCAGGGGGATGGGGGGCAGCGAGTGGATGCTGCTGCGTGAGTCGCGCCAGTGGGGCGGGGGGACGCTCAGCAGACCCTTCCGGGGCCGAAAGGCTCGTCCGTCACCGCAGCCGGCACGTGCCGTTGCCCCGGGCTATGTGCGGAGAGAGATCCCGCTCCGCCAGGCCGGGCTGGGCTCCTGCACCGCGTCCTGCCAAAGTCGGTGACAGCAAGAGCTGCCGGAGAGGGAGAGGAATTGGTATTCAGGACTGGTCCCAGGCACAAACCTCGCTCCTTCCTGAGCGGGGCGGGAGAAAGGAGCTGGAGCTGAGTCACCCTGTGGTTTTGGGCACGGGTTAAACAACTTCACAGCACCAAAACCCCAAAACCCGGCCCGACTTGTTGATGTAAACCACTTTAAAAATATGGGTATTTGGGGAGAAATATCAATCTCTATTTAACAGCACTTTGGCTTATTAAAATGGAAATAGCTTCGCAAATGTAAATCTCCTTATGCTCCCTAATGCCTTTGTTCCAGCTCCGCTCCCTCGCAGCGGGTGGAGGGACTGGGATAACTGGCTGCTTTGGGATTCCTATGGGCTCCTGGCCGGCCTGGATGCAGCTTCGCCCACAAACACAGAGCTGCTGCACCATGGTTACCCCAAAAATCCTCTCCCAGTGATGAAGTGCTTAGTGACACTCCATGAAAACATTTTTAGTCAGTCATTCCAGGCCAAAATATTCCCCAGCACAACCCGGTCTGTGTCTGGTGCCTCCATCAGTCCCTGGTTCTCTCCTGACGTTGGCTCACGTGGTCCCTGCTGCTGGATGAAGTCCTGGGTGATAGGGCGAGAGGAAACAGCCTCAAGTGGCACCAGGGGAGGGTTAGAATGGAAAAACTTCTTCACCGAAAGGGCTGTCAAGCTCTGGCAAAGACTGCCCAGGCAGTGGTGGAGTCACCAACCCTGGAAGGATTTAAAACACTGTCAGAGGCAGGGTGGGCAGTGCTGGCTCATGTCTCGTGGCAGTGTTTGGAGCTGGATGGATCCCCTTGTGCTGTTGCAGATGGTGGCTCCTCACCTTGGTGCTGGGATGGGGAAGAAGCTGAGCTCAGCAGTGCTGGGCAGAGGAGTGGTGGGTGCCCGGTTGGGCTTGGCACTGGGGACCAGATGTCTGCACCAGGGCTCCACTGGAGCAACATGGATTGCGGTGCTTTGCCCTGCAGCAGAGATTTTCCAGAGAAAGGTCTCCAGTCCCTTCTGGAACTGTGCACGGGAAGACCAAGTGTGAGGAGAAAGGTCCAATGGCAGAAAGCCTGGACAGGCTAGATCAGATAGATCAGGGCCCTGAGAAGGGACTGTCTCTCCTCCTGCTCTGCCTGGCTCTGTGGCCTCTCCTGTCAGGTGCAAGGGCAGGAGATTCCTGCATGGAGACACGGAGAAAAAGTCAAGAAGAATTAACCAAGTGTGACTGCAAAGTGCTTTAGCTAAAGCACATTAAAGCTAATTAAGCTGAATTAACCAGGGCCCCTTTGTCTCTGCTTGGGCTCCTGGACCAAGGATTAGCTGCCTGAAACTAATGCTCACCTTGAGCTAATCCCACCTTCAGCTAATTCCACCAGACTTCCCAAGTGCCCTCACAGGAGCACAGGGATGATGGCGAACAGCAGCTGCTTGAAGTGCAGGACCCAGATGCTTGGTGGATGCTCCTCTTCCCCACTCACCAATGGGGTCCCTTTGTGCCAGAGTCACCCTCCTACTGCCTGGAGCACAGCCAAGGGCGTCATGGGAGGCATGGAATGGCTTTCCCTCATGTACCAGCTGTGCCAGCTGAGTCCAGGCAGCCAAGAGCTCCTGCAGCACTGGGAGAATGAGCTGGGAAACGCTGTCTCACGTGTAGCACAGACGCAGTGTCCTCACCCAGTCTGGGGCAGCTCAGGGGGCTGCAAAGCAGCAGAATGCTTCCCAGAAAACGCTTGCAGGAGTCATTTCAAGTTTGGCGAATTCAGCAATGAGTCTGGACCAAAGCACCATATCCATCTTCAGATGTTTGTCCTTCCTCCCCTCTGCTGCATTCTTGCAGCGAGCTGAGGAGCCCAGCACATCCCCACGCTCTGTCTGGTCTGACTCTGCTTAACCCCTTGGCTGCTGTGGCTCCTCCGCCTCCACATGGCTGGTGGCCGAGCAAGGCAGCTGGCAGCCTTCAGGAGATCATCCCAGGCTCCTTAATCACTGGGACATGGGCCCGCCGTGCTGCGCACTCCGCCTGCACTGTGCTCACTCTGCTCCACTCCCAGTTCCTCCCATTTCCAACCCAGGAAGGTTTGGAGCCCCGGAGCTCAGCAGTGTTGCCAGCATGGGCATCCCAAAGGCCCCGGCAGCAGTGTGGCACAGCATGGGATAGTGGGCAGAGGCACCAGGGTGAGGGGGGATGGCATCCCCACTGCGGGGACCCTCTCCCACCAGTGACACTTTCCTCCCTCCCGCAGGATGCCGGGTCGCTGGATGCAGCGGTGCAGAGTGCCCTCCAGGCCCTCTACCCACCCTTCGAAGCCACAGCCCCCACTGTCCTGGGCCAGGTGTTTCGGCTGCTGGAAACCAGCTACCAGGGTGATGGGCTGTGCTGCCTGCTCCAGTTCCTCATCCCAGCCAAGCGGCTCTTCGAGCGCCTGCGGCAGGCAGCCTGCGTAAGCCCCCGAGCCCCCGCTGCGGTGCACCCGAGTCCTGCTCCTGGACACGGGGCATTTGCCCTAATGCGTCCTGCCTGCATGGTTCCCTCCCTGTGCCATCCCCTCCCCGCAGAGGGGACCACGCACACCCACTGGGATGCCACCAGCACACACGGTCCCTCTGGGGTCACCTTGTCTTGCTCCTAGAGAGGCACAAGCAGGGGGTTTCCCTCTGTAAGTGCGCGGGGAGACTCCGCACCCCGGGAATAGCCATGGTTCGGGGTGGGCTTGCACAGCTCTGCTGTGGTGGCTTGGCTGAGGGACATCCATCGTGTCACCGAGATCCCTTGTCCCTCCGGCGGGAAGCGCAGAGCCAGGCAGCGAGAGCGCGTGGGGTGGCTGGGTGGGCATGGGGCTGGCAGGGCTCGCTCACGCGCTTGTGTTCTTCCTCCCTCCCAGGCTCCCTACTTTAACCGCATCTTTCTCCATGAAGGCTGGCCCTTGTGTCTGCACGAGAAGGTGGTCGTGCACCTGGCGCCGCTCAACCCCCTCCTGCTGCGCCCCGGGGACTTCTACCTGCAAGCGGAGCCCTGCGAGGAGCACTCGGCGCGCGTCACCGTCAAGCACCTCTCCCTGGACCTGCGCACCGTGGAGGAGACGCCGGTCCCCGAGGCCGCCCACGCACTGCTCTTCACTGACACGTGGCTGGAGGAGGTGAACAGCAGCTGGGCTGGGGCCCCGCTGCACACCTGCCTGGTGGCCACCGAGAACGGCGTTACCCCGCTGCCGTGGAGCCGCATTGCCACGCCAGAGTTCATCAACAGGCCCCGCGCTGGAGCCGATGGTGTGCCCGCGGGTGCCCGGCACGAACCTGCTCCTCAGACTGCACCTGAGCCGGCAGGACCCGGCACGCCCGTGCCCCACGGCACGGCGAACATCCCTGCGCCCTACGGCAACGTTGCAGGCACCATCCCAGGCTGCAAGGCCACCTCTTGGAAGTCGAGCCAGGGACGATACCCGGGACTGATCAAGGTGGAGCAGGCTGGCCCGCGGAAGAAGCCATCCACGCTGGCCGTGCCCAGCCTCTGCGAGATCATCAGCCAGAACCTGGAGGGGGAGTACGTGGATCTGCTGGAGCAATCCCAGGAGCAGCTGCATGTCCTGACCAGGTCCCTGCTGCCCACCTGCCCACCAGGGACAATGGGGGCTGGGGCTGAGGTGGTGCTCCCCTGGGAAAATGGGGGACTGGGGTCAGATGCCTGGCCCTGTAGGGGGGCACTGAGCTCAGAGGAGAGTCCCTGCAGCCCGTGCCTGGGGAGGAAGCTGAGCCAGGAGCCGGGGCCACATGGCCCAAGGTGCCGCCACCGTGACTCCTACCTAGCTGCACTGCAGAACCCTGTGAGCTTTGGCCCTGGGCTGATGGCAGCCATCCTGGAGGAGCCGGACAGCCCCAGTCCCGAGCTGCCCCCTGCTCCCCCCTGTGAGACCCCTGCACAGCACAAGAAAGGGTCTAGCAGCCCCACACTCCTCAGCCACCAGCCCCGCCAAGCAACTCCCGCGGTGCCGGCAGAGGCGTTGGCTCAGCGGGGCAACCCCCGACTCCCCCCAGGCTCCAGCCACAAGTTCTCCTTCCTCAAGGGTGCTCGGCTCGGGGCAGCCCCCACGGATGAAAGAGCCACCAGCCAGCACGAGGGGGCCTGGAAGAAGATGTCAGCCATCTACTCGCCCAGGATGGGCAGAGCCAGGGCAGCTGGGAAAGGTACCGTCCCGTGGGGCTGCTGCTCCTGACCGGGCACTGCTGGGGCTTGGCCACTCCTTTGCCTGGTGGCATGTCACCAGCTCCTCCCTCCTCCATCCCTGTGCACAGGTACAAATGCAGCTGCTGCTGCCCCCATGGAGGAACGCTCCCTGCAAAGCACCGGCTGTAAGAACGGTCCTACCGTGCCTGGCACCGGCACGGCTGGCTGGGAGCCGCTGGCCTGGCTGGACCTGCACGCGGGGCTGCTCCGCTCTGGCATCATCTGCTTGCCAGGTACTGCCAGCACCGCGATCCCGGGGGATGGCGGGAGAGGCCTCCAGAGGGAAACAGCGGGTTGCTGGAGAGGGTGTTCTGGAGGAAGGTTTCAGGGCTTTGCTGGAGGCCAGAAATCCCTCAAGCAGAAAATTTCCTTTCAGCTGGGCAAAAATATTAAAAACATAAATGCAGGCAGCAGAGCAGCTGCCCCGGTCCCAGCCGCCCCGAACCCTCCCACACCATTCCTCTCTAGTGAAGCTGTTCAGCTTTAGCTGCCAAACACTAAACATTTGGCTTCTTCCTTTTTCCAAGAACAGAAAAACAGTAACAAAACCCATCTTTTTCTCAGGAAAAAACATCCCCAGCAGCTCTGGAATGCCAGGAGCTCATGTCCAGAGTCCCCCCCAGGTTGGCTCTGCCCCTCAGGAAGGACCAGAGGGGCTGCACCGTGGCAGGCCCTGAGCTGAGCTGGGGCAGCACCTATGGGTGTCCTGGCCCCTTGTGGGTTGCTCAGGGCTGGAAGGTGGCTGCCAGAGGGGTCACTTACCCTTTTCCTGCAGGGAGCTCAGACAGGTTGGGCAGGGCCCTCCTCCTGGTGACCACCAGTGGCAGCGCCTGGGGGGCAGCGTGGTGCTCAACTGCCGAGCTGGCGAGGCTCATCCTCTACCTCTGCTCCCTCCCCAGGTAAGGGCCAGCAAGACCTGCCAGTGATCCCCAGCTGCTGCCTGGCTCGGGGCTCCGGGGCCAAGTCAGGCGGATGCCCAGCATCCCACAAATTCTGTTTTGGGCGCATCCCCAAGGACCCTGGGCTGTGCCCCTGCCAGAGGCACGTGCTCCGAGCCTTTGTCTGGGACATCCCACAGGGACAAGGTCACCACTTGCGGCTGTGGGCTCCAGCCTGCCTGGGGGTGCAGGGTGTGGGAGGGGGCTTTGAGCAGGTCCTGCTCCAGGGGAGGACCCACACTTCAAGTGCTGTCTGCTCCTGCTGTGTTTCCCCTCACTAGGCAAGAAGCAAAGAACAGCGAGAGGCGAGAAGTGAAGGATGTCGGGCTGACGGTCGTGGTGGACGCCAGGAAGCAGCCGCCGGCTCCCGTCTTGTTCTCAGCCCTCCGCTCCATCCAGGTACACCGGGCTCTGCGTGCCTGTGCCCCGGGCAGGTGCCCCTGCCAGGACAACGGGCTGTCACTGTGGAGCCCATTTCCCAGTGCCTGTTGCCTAAGCTCACTGGGAAATGGGCTCCACGGCGCGTCGGAGGGCTGCGCGTGGGGTTTGCCCTGGTGACTCTTCCCTGCCTCCCACAGAGCGTCTCACCGGGCTGCATCCACAGTGTGCTGCTGCTGGCTGAGAAGGAGCTGGTCACCCACCGTGAGAGACTGCCTGGGGTGCAGGTGAGACTGTCCTTGTTCCCCGGGCTAGGGCAGGAGGGGGTTGTTTCCTGCTCCGGGATGCACCTGGGGAGGGACCAGCCTTACTTGCCCTGTGTCCACAGATGGAGACCCTGACGTCGCTGAAGGCTCTGGGCCGCCATGTCGACAGCTCCCAGCTGCCCCCGGAGCTGGATGGTGCCTTCCCCTACTGCCACAGCGAGTGGGTTCAATTCTTCCAGGTGTCTGTTACCACGCCATTAGCCATCACCTCACTCCCTCGTGCCCCTCTGTCCCCACCGCGTCTTACATGTCCCACACACATCCCTGGAAAAGCAACAGGGAGGTCTGGGCGAGGGGAAGGAAAAAGAGAGCTCTGAGCACAGGAGGGCAGCTCCTTGCTGCCTGCTCCTGCCTGCAGCTGCCCATCCATCTCCACGGTCCCTTCCTCCTCAGCTTTAACCCAGTGCCTCACAGCATTCCCTGCTCTGGCCTGGCACTGCTCCTCCTCTTCCTTCTCCTTATGGGCAGGCTGTTCACACTGACCCACGGTGTGTTCCCCCCTCCAGAAGCTGCATCCCTTCACGGCTGGCCTCAGGCGGGCGTCGGAGCTGCTGCAGCGCTGCATCCAGGAACTGCGGAGCACCGACGCGCTGGCAGGGACACAGGTCAGAGGGATGGCGGCACTGCAGGTTGGGGACATTTCCAAGATTCCCGTCCACAGTGCAGCCACAGCAACATTTCACCCTGCTTGCCCAAAACTTGGGATAACCACTCCCAGACTGGCCATGGGGCTGTTCCCTTGTCCCCTCTGTGCATCCGTCAGTGCAGCCCCAGGGACTCCTCCTGTGCTGGCTGAGGCCCCAGGTGAGGTACCGGGTAAGACACCTGTCCAACTCTCCCTCTCTCCCTCCTCAGGATGCGTCTGCAGGCATCAGGAGGCACCAGGAGCTGATGCAGAAGGTGCTGAGCGACCCCCAGCTGGTGCGGGTGCAGCGTGAGGGGGGCTTTGTGCTGGCCAGGCTGCGCAGGGAGGCTGCCCGCCTCCATGCCTCCGACCATGTCAGGTAGGAGGGGGCGGCTTTGCCGGTCAGGGGGTGCCAATGCCCGGGATCCCCGGCTTCTGCTGGCTGACAGAGCCACCTCCCCAGGGTCAGCTCCATCCCTGTGAGCACAAGCTGTTGCCATGCTCCCTCCTGCTCTGCAAGCCCAGAGCGCACATCTGGCACAGCAGTATTCCCCCCCAGCCTGACTGGGGAAGGTGCCAGATCCCTGGGAGGGTCTCCTGCTCCAGGCCAGGACGGATCCGTCTCTGCGCTGCGATGCCTCGGGCTGGGCTTGGGAAAAGCCACTAGATGGGGCCAAGTCCCGGCCACGCTGCACCCGGCCGGCCATGCCATGCTCATCCAGTGATGTCGCACTTGTCTGGCCGTGCCACACTCATCCAGCGATGCCGTAATCGGGTCATTCCATACTCATCCAGTGATGTCGCACTTGTCGGGTGATGCTGCTGCTGAGACTCATCTGGTGATGCCGCACTGGTCCAGCCATTCCACACCAGTCTATTATCCATGCTTGCTGGCGGCATTAATCCCACAGCTCTCTCCTGCTCCCTTCCCTCCGTGGGGCTGGGCTGTGCTGATAGGCGATGCTTTCCCGTCCTCTGGTCCCTGCCTTCCATATTGCTCCATGGGATGGGGAGTTGCCCAGGTGTGTGCAGGACCAGAGTCAGGAGCCGACCAAGAGACCCGCTCCCCTCCACCTCACATATCCCTGAGCTCACCCGGCAGCACCCGGCACTGACAGCCCCTCTCCTCCCAACCACCAGGACTGGCATGGAGTTGGCCGAGGGTCTGTACAGTCAGCTGGAGGAAGAGCTTCACGATCTGGTGTCCCAATCCAACAGCTGCCTGGAGCGCCTGGAGTTCCTCCGAAAGATCCGGGAGCTCGAGACCGAGTTTAGCAAGGTGAGCTGGGCGTTCCTGGAGTGCTGCAAGTTGCAGTTGTCCTCTGGTGTTCTGCGGCTGAGTGTCCCGGGCACGTTTCCTTTGTTTCCGATGGTGACGGAAGCCTGGAAAACAGCAGGATAGCCTGAGCTTTGATGTTCATTGTGAGAGACTGTGCGTGACTGTGCCTGGGCTGGGAAGCCCGGGCAGGAAGGGGAGGTGCCGTGGACACGCTGCTGCCATGGCCAGTCCTGCCTGACCCCCTAACCCCTGTTCCCCTCTCCCACAGATGGGGTGCTGGCTGGACGGGGAGGCGGCAGCGCGGCTGCAGGAGATGGGCACCCAGGAGTGGAGCCCCGACAGCTGCCAGAGCTCTGCCAAGCACTTCAATGAGTTCCTCACCCAGGCCACGGTATGCTTGGAGGGGCTTTTCCGTAACATTTGTTCCCTGAGTTTGGAATGAGGCTTCTGGTCCGAATGGGTGTCCCTGCGCTGCCGGGTCGCACTGAAGTTGTCAAGCCGCAGTTGTCAAGCCCAGCATTGCAGACTCTGGGCAGCAATGAGTGGATGGCTGCACTTGTCCTTGGTGTGTGCTAGGCTGGGACTGCTGTCCCCAGTCCCTGCTGTACTCCATTCCTGCAGCTCCCTTGTCCCTCAGAGTTTGGGCATCCATCAGGCAGCAAATAACTTGGTGATGAGGATCTGTTCTTCCCACTGCCCTGGGTGTGGAGGCCCTTTAGTCAGACACACAACAGGGAGAACAAGGCACAGTGATCCCACTTG
Organism: Pseudotriccus pelzelni; assembly: GCA_035584735.1. Lineage (NCBI taxonomy): Eukaryota > Metazoa > Chordata > Aves > Passeriformes > Tyrannidae > Pseudotriccus > Pseudotriccus pelzelni. The sequence continues at coordinate 6,593,880 of JAWMRA010000050.1, read as the reverse complement.
GGACAGCAGGTGCATTTAGTGCATTTTGAGCCAAGCCAGGGTAGAGCAGAGGTTTGGAGAACCTCTGTTCCCTTTGTTTCTTCTCACTTGCCCAGAAGTGTTTCCCATGCAGCTGTGATGGTGATGCTGAGTCCTGCAGCATCTCACCCCGCACACCCCAGGCCAGCACCATTCCCAAACATGGAGCTTGTTCCTTCCTGCCATCCCTGCAGGCTCGGTACCGGCATGGCCTGACCCTGTGCCGGGAAGTGGCTGAGGTCCGAGACGCAACATTTCCCGAGGCAGACGCCTTCCAGGTGGCTGCAGCCCTTTTCCAGACAAAGCTGATGAGCTTCTCCAAGCAGCTGGAGCGGCGGCAGGCAGAATGGGAGCTGCTGCAGGAGCTTGTCCAGTTCTCCAACAAGGTGGGTGCAGGGGGTCTTCCCCTGCGGGACCTGGAGCTGCTGGCGGCCACAAAACCAGCTGCTCTCACCTCCTGTTGTAGGTCACGGGGCTGAAGCTGGACTGCCGGCAGTGCTCGGCCCGGGCACAGCGAGGGGAGGGCCAGGCACTGCGGTGCCTGCAGAGATCCTTCCAGAAGCTCTCGGTGGAGTTCGCCCTGGAGAAGCTGCAGGAGATGAAAGCTCAGGTGCGCAGGATGCAGAGCAGCCAAGGGCTGGCAGCCTGGACAGAGGCACGGCAGAGGTACCAGGAGACGCGGCAGATCCTGGAGGAGATGCTGGCGGAGCTGCAGGAGGCCTGGGGAGTGCAAGCTGACAGGCAGGGAGACTCCTCCAGCCCCCTCAGCCCAGAGTCTTCAGCCTCTCATGGAGAAGCCCCAGCCTGCAGAGCAGCTGCCAGCCCCGAGCCAGTGGTGCTGGGGGGCCAGGGGGTGGCAGAGCAGCCAGAGCCCAGCTCCAAGGGGCCAGGACAGCCCTGGGCCAACACCACTCCTGGCCCCACACTGGGTGCAGAGCCGAGTTCCCCACAGCCCTGCTGCCAGCTGGGGCCTGAGGGTGCCCGTGCCTCTCACCGCCACGTCTCTGCTGACACCCCCCTGCCCAAACCCGAGAGCGGAGCCAGCCCGGGAGCGGCAGGACACCTCGCCCCGGAGCGCAGGCAGCCCCCTCGGAGGCGTCCCTTCACGCTGCCTCCCTGGATGCGCTTTCCAGGTGCTGACCAGGCATGTCCCACCGCTGTGCCCCATGGGACTGCCTCGGATCCCAGCACACCTGGCTCACCACCGGGGCCACGGGCAGAAGCTGCCCAGTACTTTCAGGTTTCCAGCCAGAGCAGTTTCTCCTCTGAGGACTCAGACTCTCAGACCTCCACGGAAGAATCCCCAGCAGTGAGTTCTGCTCTGTCCCAGGATCTTCAGAGTCCCAGACCACTCTGCCCCTCCGAAAAGCCCCCTCAGATTGTTTACCTGGAGAACCACCACACTGAGAGTCTAGCTAAAGCAAATGCCAAGTAACCGGTCTCTCCAGTTGGGGCTCTTCCTGTCCAGCTGTGGAAGTCTCGATTACCAACTGGATGGGACTTCCTATGCTCAGAGGTGGGATTCTGGGGGCTCTTACCCAACCTTCAGTCCCAGAATCTTTGGTTCCCTGTCCTTAGCGCTCTCCCCTCCATGGATTGGCCGTAACTCCATCACCAGCTCACAAGATTTGTTAATGATCTATCAGGTGTGTAGCAATCTTCCTGTGAAGTGCCTTTATCCTTACCAGTGCCAGGCTCGTCATGGGCAGCAGGGAAGGTTCCCACAGTCAGCAGCTGTGCCTGGAGCACCCCGGGGGAGCCCAGACCTGTGCCGAGACATTCCTGCCATTGGCTGTGCTCCCCACTCCTCCAGGTGCTTTTACCATCTCCTGCACCAGCTGAGCCCCAATGATGGGCCTTGTGTTTGTGTGCTCATTAACACGGGACTAACGCCATTAACGTTAATAAACCTGAAGAGAAATGCCTGGGGTGGTCCTTGTGGAGCAGAGCAAGCGGTCATGTCCTGCTGAGATCCAGGTGCTGGGCTGCTCACCTGGGCTCCAGTTGCTCCCACTGCCCCAGCCCGGTGCCCAGGGGCAGCCAGTGCCACCATGAAGGCCCCCTGTGACCCCCACATGGGCTGCACCCACAGCCTGGCTCTCCTGCTTGTCGCCAGCACCCTGTTCCTGCTCAAAGGACCCTTTTGTAAGGGTTAAGTGGCTCAGTCTCTGGCTCCCCCTCCCAGTACATCGAGGATGGTGTCATCCTGCCCAGCCTCCCCACTCTGTTTTGGGAACGCGCCGTCCCGGAGCCTTGGGGACCTATTCGAGCTGGGTGCGACCTTGCCGGTCCCAGACCAAAGCAGCCTGGGGTCCCCAGAGATCCCATCGCCTCTTTGGGCCCCCAGGAGTGGCTGAAGGCAGGCGGGACCCTGGCGGTCGTGGCCAGGCCCTGGCCAGCCGCCCCCGGGGCAGCGGCAGCATGAGCTAATCAAGAGACATCGGAGGAGAAGCAATCTCTCCCGTGGAGGCTGTTCCAGAAAAACACTCTCCTCCTCCCAGCCCGGTGCGGTCATGGCTCGCGCCCTGCAGGATGCTGCGCCTCGGCAAAGGGCACTCGCCCATCCCAGTCTGGCTGAGCATCACTCATACCCCCCTCAGTCTTGTTTTTGCCAGATCCCAAAGCCAAGCCCCACTGAGCTCCTCTCTGGAGGCTTCAGCACCGTGCTCCTCCTGTCTGGGTCATCAACGCATCATTAACCACTGACGAAGATCGACCCCAGCCCTGCACTGTCACAGCATCTCCTGTCTGTCACCTCTCCTAGTCCTACCCATTGTCTGCCCTTTACTTCTTCTTACGGTTCTTTTGAACTCCATCTTCCCCAGCTCAACACTGATTTCACTACTGGCACTTCTGTTCCTCCTCCACTGAAATCCTGGTCGCTGAGTCCACCTCATTCCTTTTTGGCTTAAAAGTCATTTTCTTAGAGATCCTGAACAGGTCTGCATTTCCTGTCCTGGATGAGCCAGCAGGCTTCGTTCCAGTCTCCCATAATGCCACGTCCTGAGTGGCACCAGTGTTGCCCAGCCAGGACATTTCACCTCTTCATGTTGTGATATGTCCCTGGCCCCCATCCCTGTGCCAGCCTTACATGCCTGCTCCCCACCCTCACATGTGGCCAGTGCAAGCCATGCCCACCTGGATGGCACTCGGGTCATGGCACCCACTCATCACAAGAGCCAAAAATCTCTTTTCCCTTCAGCATCACTCTAAGCCAAGCCTGACAGTTCCCTCACTCGATTTTCTGCTCTGCTGAGAGCTGATCTGCTGCATCCCCCCCCCCATTACAGTTTTTAGGTGGGGGAATAGCACTTCCCAGCCAGAAACCGAATCATTCTTCAAACCAGATGGAATTACGATTCTTCTGAATAAAGCAAACAATGGCTTTCCTATTGTTTTCTTTTTGCAAAAATAAAATAAGAAAGGATATTTTGCAAGTCCTGAGATTAACTGATAACAGAAGGGGGAATTTCTGGCCCCTGGGTGGCTGGAGGCTGGAGGGTGAATCATTTCCATGGAAGAGCCCTGTACACTGGCTGCCCCCACAGCTGGGTGGGCACAGCTGGATCCCGCCTACCAAAAAGTGTTTTGCAACATTCTGCAAAAATTTTCTTATCGCTACTGATCCTTCAGCATATGATTTATGGCTCCAAGTTTGACCAATTAAGCCATAACCTTTCCAGAAAGGCAAGTACAGGAGTTAATCAATGTCTCCTTCCCCCCATGAAATGGCAAAATCATTTGTCAGGGGCTGGCAGGGGTCCAGGCTGGTGGGGTCCAGCAGTGCTGGGGCTCAGGGCATTGTGGTCAGCCCAGCCTTGGAGAGGAGCTCCTGCAAGGCCCCGGGAAATACTTTTTTCCAAAGGAAAGGCATTCATAAATGCGGGATGCACGAAAAAACAGCCTGGAGAAGGGGAGGGCCTGTGAGTCAGGCACAGACCCCAGCCCCAGGGAGAACCCTCCTCTTCCCCATGGCAGTTCCTGGGGCAACCATCCCCCTATGGCTCCTCACACCCTGCTCCAGCAGAGCAGCTGGTACCCAGGCTGGCACTGAGCCAGGAGCTTTGATCCACTGCACTCTTCTTCCTCCTCCTCCACTTCCTTCTCCTCCTCCTTGCTGCCAGATTCCCATCGAGCCCTGCCCCACAGACTGCGGGGGCTGGAGGGTCACTGTGTTCAACCGTGGTGAGACAGAGGGAAGAGGAAGGAAAGAATGGGAAGAGCAAGAGAGCAAGAGTCACTGGGGCTGCCACGCTCCCAGACAGTGCCACGGCTGTGCCCTTTCCCAGACAAGGAGGAAACGTGGGTGATGTGTGACATGGGCAAAAATGCAGTGACAACAGCACATGGGACATCCCAAAGCCCCCCATATGGGCCCCCCAGCAGCTCTGGTTGCCAGTGGAGCTGCTGTGGGTCTGTTCCTGTCCAGGCAGCCCCCAGCATCAGGGCTTGGCCTCAAACAGCCATCGGAGTTCGGAAGCGCAGGACAGGGATTTGGCCAGTGCCACAGCAGGAATGCCATCATGCCTGAATTTGTCCTCCTGGGTGGCAGCCAGGGCAGCGGTTCTGGTTTCAGCAGGTAAATATAAAGGCAGCCCTGGGGGTAGAAGGGAGCTGAGCTGTGGCACAAAGCCACCAGCTCTGTCCTGGCTCTCGGAAGTGGCTTTGTTATCCCCAAGCCCCTGCTCCAGCAGAGCAAACAGAGGTTTCACCCATCACTGAGCCGAGGTTGCTGGTGCTCTGGGGAGCTGCAGGACTGCTGGAAGAAATGGAAAACCAAAGAAGCCAGCAATACCAGAGGAAAACAGGAAGGCTGAAGAGTAACGCCAAAGGGTCAAACTCCGAGGGCTGGACATAACTCAGCCTGATCTGAGCTGGCCAGGACAAGACCAACCCAGCTGCTTTCCAAAATCCCAGCTGTGCTGCATCCCGAGGGATGGATGGAAAATACAAGTGTGCCAGTGCTTGCCCAGGGGCTTGGCAGACATCCCCACCCCTGGGAAGCTGCTGACAGGAGAGTCGGGCGCAGGCGACCTTCTGAGCGGGGGCCACGTGTGGCTCACGTGGGAGTCCTGGGGGAATCTCCAGCTTCAGGCATGAGATCTGGACGTGTGGACTCACAGAGGAGAACAAACATGGCTGTGCACCAGCTGGGGAGCACAGACCCCTCTTGTTTCTCCCTGCAGACCCGTTGGAACCTGCATGCTCTGAAGGCAGGGATTACTGGGGAGTGGCGCCCCGGGGGAACAGGAGCCCTGGGGAGGGAGGGCTGGGGGGAGTCCAACAAACTGCTGGGAAATGACAGCCAGAGGCTGGAATTCAACTCGCACCAGGTACAACCAGATCAGTTTGCAAAACATCGTGTTTGGCTCTTGGCTGCCCTGGCACTGGACACAAGCCCATCCTGCAGCACTGCAGCCCACCCATGAGTGCTGTGAGACACTGCTGCAGGGGGACTGGCCTCGTGGCCACCGTGGGGCCACCAGCAGGGAAATACTTGTCACAACTGGAGAATCCAGCTCCTCAGCACAAATCACTGCTGTCCGACACAGGATCCATATTCCAGGGGCTTTCTGGGGAGTCCTGCAAGGGAAGCCCCCATCCTTCCTGCCCCCAGTGAGCTTGGAGACCAAATGAACCAAGAGACCTTCAAAAGGTTTTTTATTTTTCATTTCTTTTGAACAAAAACACAGACTCAGCCTAAGAACAAAGATGGTGACATAATAAATTCCTCCTGAGCCCCCGCTAGAAGTGGGATGGTGTGCCTTGCCCCAGGACTCCCCAGAGAAGCTGCTTATCAGCTGCTGGCCTGTCCCGTCCCTTCAGGCCGTGCTGGTCCAGGCACTGCACTTTTCGGGAACAACTTCTGGCTCAGCATGTGCTGTGAGCAGTGAGCCAGAGCCCCAGGCTGTGTCCGACACCACTGGAACATCCCTGGCCCTGCCCTGGGAACAGAGGACGCCTCAATCTCACAGGGCTGTGTCTACCCTGTGGCTGCCACATCAGAGCACACGGGGCCTTCTCGCGGGGCCAGGTGGAAAAACAACCTGCTTTTCCTTAAAAAGCCACTTCTTCTCCCAAAGGAAGGGCTGCCACTCCCTGCACTGCCTGGCCTGGAGGCAGCTGCCTAGGGCTGGGAACAAGCCCCCCTTTATCCCGGCTCCGAACCCCGCTGTCCTGGGAGCCCCGCGCAGCACCGAGCCCGTCTTGCTCAAGCACCAAGAGCTGCCTGTGACAACTGAAGTCCCAAACTGGGAGTGATGCCAGCACCAAGCCTGCAGCTCACCTGGCCCAAACTGCCCGTGATGCCATCACCAACCCCATCCTCCCTCACCCCGGGCTGCAGTGCCCTTACAGAACCTGTCTGTGGCTGCTGCCCAGCTCTTTGGCTCAGCTAAGCACAAATGGAGCAGCTCCGGGTCTTTCCTCCCCCAGCTTGGAAATATTTCTCCATGCTCACACATCAGAGCTCTGGCATGAGAGGGGTAATTGCAGCATCTTCGATACCAGGATCCCCACCCCCAGCCCCGAGTGCTCCCCACTGGCCCAGTCATCATGGGCACGAGACACTGTCTCACCCTTTAACCTTTTCCCAAAGTCACATCCCAGCCCTGCCGGCCCCCTTGCAGAGTGGGGATGATGTCGAGCTCCCCACTGAGGAGAACACAGGTTCCCTGGCTTCAGGGAGCTGCAGGAGCAGCGGCTCTGCTGGGCTGTGCTTTGGGGAACACCCGGGGCGGGAGGCACCGCAGGAGATGGGCAGAGCTGTTGAAGTCGGTTGACGACTTAACAGGGCGACTCAGAGCAGACACTGCCCCTTTTCAGGGGTTGTTTATCTGCCTGCACAAGGGACTGACTCAGGATGTGCGGGCACTGGGGGGGCTGCAGCTGCCCCAGCACACACCCAGGAGAGCAAACAGCGGCTCTGCCTGTGCGGGACGGCACGGCAGGGACTGGCATGCTTTGAAGCAGCTCCAGGAGCGGGGCGGGGGCAAGGGAAGTCGCAGTCCTGCACTGAACACCTTGAGCAAATGAGGAGTTATTCTGGGCTTCAGCAGCGCAAACACCCTCTTAATGCAACCTTGTCTTAGTAAGGAAAGTAAAAATAACACCAGCAGTGTGGCGTGGGCAACATTTTCCAGTGCCTGGGCAGACAGATGCCTCTGGGATATGTGGTGGTGAGTGAAGTGGGCACTAAAGCTGCAAACAAGGGAGGTTTCCTCTTGTTGAGGTGCTGGGACCAAGCCTGGGGCTCCCTGGACAGTCCCTGAAGGACAGCCGTGAGTGGACAGGCTTAGAAGGATAACCCTGGGGGACAGCCCCAGGGGACAGCCAGGCACTTGTGTCCTGCCACTTCTGCCCGAGGTGCCAGAGCAGAGATAGGCACTGTCACTCATTCCTGCTCTGTGCTTGGCCAAGAAGCCAGACAGAAGATAGTCCCAACAGCCTGCCCAGTGCCAGGCCCCCCGGCTTGCCTGGTCCCACACATCCCACACACCCCAACACCCTTCCCTGCAACAAACTGCTCCACTTCCGAGCTGAGTGAGAAATGGCCATTTCCTACAGCTCCGCATCCAACGGTGTCCTTGCTGTTTGTCACATATTAACTGGAGCAAATGACGCATTCCAACGCAGCTCCTCCGCCGCGGAGTTCATCCAGAGGTCGCGCCAGGTACGGGAGGAAGAGCAGGCTTGTGCAGGCAGAGTCGGACCCAGCACCCCCCAGCACGAGCCCAGGCACACTGGCACTTGTCAACACCAGTGGCAGAGGCTCCTCTGCCCAGGAAGCGGCCCTGGAAGCAGGTGAGATGAGCAAAGGTCCACCACCACCACCACTTGCACACCCCAAGCCTGTGCACGGACACAGTGGAGGAGCACATGAATTGTTTCCATTAAAACCAGCTGTCCCGAGCTTTCTCTCAGCAAGGATTTGCTGCTCCCACTCCAACCTCTCTCTCCACCTCCCTCAAGGACGGTGCAGGGCTCTCCCAGGAACACCCCCCTATCCTGGATCCTGGCCTTGGGCACCTTAACTCACAGAAAAGAAAACCAATAACTGAACAAAGTCCCTCCAGAAGTCCAGAAACTTCTCAAGACCTTGTTCGTAACAGGCCATGCTCAGGTACAGGTGCACTCCCAAACTCCAAGAGCCCAAGGAGATGTGAAATCTCAGCCCTCTGCCTTTGATAGGTGGTTTCTAGTGTGTTGGCTGACCCCTGGGATGCACAGGGAGGGCTAAGCCAGGCCAAGCAGCCCCAGGCAGTACCACTGGCAAGGTAACGGGGCAGAGAGCCCCTGGCAGGAGAGGGATGGCAGTGCGAGGGGCAGGGACTGCCAGGGAATGTGTCGATCACTGCCACATGCACACTTTCACATCCCAGATCTAACAGCTCCGTTTCCAACATATCTGCTGTCCAGCAGCAAAGTTTGCAACACATTTTCCTTCCAGGCTCCATCTCTCAGGGATGCAGTTGCGGGAAGGGGATGCGATTCCCGACAGAGGAATCCCACCAGGACCGACCAGGATGGAGACGGGGCCAGAGGAGGGAGAGAACTTTATAAGGAGAAAACATTCCCGAGTCCTGGCACCTCACTGGGAGCTGCACGGCCCCTCTCCGCCCCCTAGTTCTCCCCTCCTCTTGATCGACAGCGGGGCCAGCTCCTGCCTGAGGGTTGTGGGGTCCCGGGGGACTCTGAGGGGGCCGGTCCGGGGGGCTCCGGGCCAGCGTCTTTTCCCCCTTTTTTCTTTTTTTTTTTTTTTGGAGTGGTTATTTTCAATAGGTGGGACCTCAAACCGCCGCGTTTCCTGGAAACTTTGTTTTCCCTTTCTTCCCTCCGCCGGCCCCACCGCGCGGGGGGGCGCGGGGGGCGGGCGGGATAAAATGGGACGGGCGGTGGGGCCGGTCGGAGGGTGGTGAGGGGCAGCTCCGCCGGCGTCGGGACCGGGACAAGGAGCGGCACCAGCAGCGCTGCCAGTGGGACCGGACAGGTACCGGGACGGAGACGGGCACCGGCAGCACCCGCACCCCCCGGGGCCGGCACCATGGCCGAAGGTAGGACCGCGGGGCGATCCCCCCGCACGTGTCGGGATCGCTCCCGTTCCGCGGGAAGTCCCGACCGGCCGCGCCCCCTCCGCTCCAGCCGCCGCTCGGTGCCCTCCCGCCGCTCCCTGCTCGCCTGGCGCAAGAGCCGGTCCCTGACCCTCAGTCAGAGTCAGGGGCGATGGGCAACGGGAAAGAATAAACTTGGGGCGACGGCGACAAGCCCAGAGGGGTCCGTGCGGGGTCCACGCGGGTCTGCGCCGTTCCCTCCCTCCTGCCTCTCTGCTGGCCCGGGTGACGCCGGTACCAGTAGGAGTGAAGTTTGATGCTATTTAAAGCTTTCCCGGGAAAGGAAAGTGGACAGCTGGGCCAGGAGCGTGTGCCCACGTCCTGACAGGGTTAGGGGATTTCTGGAAGCTCAAGCATAAATAAAGCTTCTAGTTTTCGGGAATCCTTCACGCATGGGCCTTCAGGGCAGAGAGAGCCCCTGCCTCCCACAGACCTACCCCCAGAGTCCCAGGAAATGGGACCGTGTGATACTCACGGGCACACGGCCCTCTGGGTGAGACGGCATCACTGTCCCACAGTGCCGCAGGCTGTCCTGGCTCCCAGCACCACCACTGCAATACCAACACTCTGGGCAGCTCCTGCTCCTGGGCGCCTGGAACCCCCCTTCTGCTTGCAGCACCACAGCTCCCTCCCCGCACGTCTCTTGGCACCCGTCGGTTTGGCTAGAGACACCTGTGCTTTGAGAAATCTGCTGTTTGCTAAATGTGCTGAGGATGATAACCCTGGGGTGACCGGGACAAGGAGGAGTCCTGGTCCTGCTCTCTGAACACACTTATTCACAATGCCTTTGGCTCCGTGTCAGGGAGGTTCCGCCCGTGTGGTCCATGTGCTGTAGCACAGAATTGTGCTGCTCACAGAGGAGGAGGCAGTGAGGGAAAGGACCTCTATCCACACTCCAGGGTCCCCACGGACTGGCTGCAGAGACCTTGCCCTTAGTTATGGACAGTCCCAGCAGCTCTAGCAGTGTGGTGGGGATGGTGATGAGCCCACTGCCCTCCCCTGGGCACGTACTGCAGAGTCCCCTTGTCCAGAGAGCCAGGAGCAGTGCTTTCATTTAGCTCTGGGAACAACGAGCTCATGGGCAACTGTTTCCATGTCACAGTGTTTCCAGAAGGGCTCCGTGACTACCAGGGAAGGGCATGGCCAGGGAGAGCTGTGGCACAGGGCTGCAAGCTGAGCATCGCCCACTGAGCCACCCCAGTCCCTGGCTGGTGCTGAGCTTGCTGTGTGCTCTCGTGCATGGAATGCTTTTGCTTATTCTGGTGATTAATGCGTCACTGCAGAGCAGTCAGGGGTCACTGGCCCCGGGCGATGATGAGTGATATCTCATCGCTCCCGAGGGTGGCCGGGACATGGCCCTGCCTGGGTTGGGATCAGAGCAGGGCAGCCTGCGCACGTCTGGGGCATCACACACCTCTGTCACTGAACCTACACTTGCTCTCACCGATTTGTCAGCGGTCGCAGCACAAAGCTGCTGGAGGCCGGGCTGAGGCACAGGAACATCCCAGGCATTCCTGGGCTCGGTAGAGTGTGATCGAGATGGGGGCACACAGACAGCAGCCCCGGTGACAGCCCCTCCGAGTGCAGAGCTGAGCATTGGGCTTTGCTCCTATGCTGGGTGCCCTGAGCCATGGGCCTGGCACAGCTCTGGCAGCACA
>JAWMRA010000050.1:6542984-6582694 GCA_035584735.1 Pseudotriccus pelzelni | reverse complement strand
CCATTGGCCTGGCACAGCTCTGGCAGCACAGGGTCCCCCTCCTCTGTGGTGATAGCATGGAGGCAGCTCCACGGCACACAGACACAGCACAAAGCTGGGCCAGGAAGGCAGAACGTCCCTGTGAGCTCACCTGCAAAAGCTGTGCCCCTCTCGCAGCACAAGACGCAAGCCCAGCCTGCAGAGCCCTCCTGAAAGGATGCTCAGAGCTCAGAATGACCACAGTGCTTGGACTGCACCGGGCACACCAGGCAGGACAGGGCAGTGGGGGCAGGGGAGGCTCAGATCCCTCTCCAAAGTGCCAACCCAGGGCTCAGGGTGGGCTGTAGCCCCCGGGGGCTGTGTGTCGTGGCTCAGCTGGTCCCAGGGTCAGAGCTGTACATGCCACTGCCTTCACAGATCTGGTGCTGGACACGTGGGACCTGCAGCTGGAGCGCAATGGGCGGGAGCACCGGACGGCAGACATGGGGTGCAAGCAGCTGGTGGTGCGGCGGGGACAGCCCTTCACCATCACCCTGCGCTTCTCGGGCCGGGGCTACGAGGAGGGGGTGGACAAACTCGCCTTCAACGTAGAGACAGGTGAGTGCCCCCCCATCTGTGCCACGAGGGAGGGCTGTGCAGGTGTCAGCACCCTCTGCCCCTGCCCCATGGCTCATCTGTGCTCCCACAGGGGCTGTGCCAAGGGGACCTAACTCATCTCATACAGTCCCTGTCCTCCTGTTCCTGCCTGGCAGAGGCTGGCGCTGTGCACAGCTTTTATATCACAATATGAAAAATAGGTAGAAACTCATCTCCTTAATGGGAGTGCAAAGGAAGCAATAAATAAAACAAAGGGCTGCCATCACCTGTTCCTCCTCCTCCCAAGGCCGAGCACGCCAGAGCTGCCAGCTCACCTGGAAGTGCCTTGGCTGTGGCTGGGAATCTGCCCAGCCCTCTGGCCCCTCTGAGAAACATCAGCAAAGTGAATCTTTCCAGCCAGAGGTATCACAGCAATTCTGCTGATGGGCTTTACACGCAGCCCTGTTGCCTCTCAGACGTTCCCCAGAGAGGGGGTTTGCTTGGGAAATGCAAACACTGGAGAAATGTTCCCATGGAGCACCCTCAGCACAGCCCCCAGGCAGGATCAGGGATGTGGCCACTGCTCCTGCTGCCAGGGCTGGGTGCAGCCGCCGGGCAGGGGCTCGGCCCCGCCAGCTCAGAGCAAAGGGAGAGGAAACTCTTTCTCAGGCAAGAGCTATTTTGGGTCTGCAGAGTCCTGCTGAGTCAACCCAGCCAGAACTCAAAGCACAACTGCCTCCAGGTTTCCTTGCAGACTCCCTTCTTTTCCACACCAAAAGCTCTGGCGGCAAACCCAAACCTGCAACACCTCAGCTTCACCCTAACCAAGCAGCACTCCCCATGCCCTGGCAGTCCCACAGGGGCTGCCCACCCACTCCCACCCCCCGAGTTTCTTCAGGCCGTGCTACAGCCAGGCAGTCCCGGGGGGGGGGGGTTTCTGGAGGAGCAGCCCCAAGTGCAGCCTCCAGGCCAAGGCTCAGGCTGGCAGAGGTTCCTCTGGGCTGCAGCCTGGCCCCAGCTCTTGAAGAAAGGGGGCAAAGGTGCTTTGGTGCTTGCAGAGGCTCGTGGCAGTGCCACCCCACTGGCAATGGCCCTGGCACATTCCTCGCTGGGACCCACAGCCCTCTCAAGGCAGGGACTGTCCCCCCACCCTGGCACAAGCCACTGAGGCTGTGTGCCACCTCCCACCAGAAAGAGAGCATGAAGAACAGAATGAGAATGGAGCTGTGTTTTTGCAGCAGCCGTGGTAGCAGAGCCCTGCTCAGCTGGAGCCGGGGGGGATGCTGTGGGCTGTGGAGGCAGGAGGAGGAGAAGAGGAGGAGGAGGAGGAGAAGAAGAGGAGGAGGAAGAGGAGGAGGAGGAGGAGGCAGGCTCCTGTGGCTGCCCATCCTACAGCAGCGCCAGGCTGGCCCTTGCCAAAAGGACACTGTGAGCTCAGCCCAGCCTCCCCGGGAGGAGAAACTGTGTCACTCGCATGAGTTCACGAGTATTTTTGGCGACTGGTCTGACTCCCTGCCCACACTGTGGGCGAGGGCTGGCGGGGGACCAGCCAGGGCTGTGCTCCGGTGGGGGAGAGTGGACAGCAGTGGCACCACTGCCCTGGCTGCCAGCCGGGGCCAGGGAGTTGCTGGGCCGGGCTGGGTGTCACCGCTCCAGGGAGCAGGTCTGGAGCCGGCTCGGTGCAGGTGGCTTGGCCATGGCTGCGCTTGGAAGGGCCAGCAGGGATCACGCTGTCCTGGGCTCGGCGCTTTGGCCACTGAGGTCATCTCTAATCCTGGGATGTTTGCAGCAACGCCTGAGGCTGCACACATGCAGTGGTGGGGGGTCCTTGGTGCATCCCCCGTTCCAGGAGCTCCCAGGGCCCCCAGAGCACGGAGAGAGCTGACCTCCTCCTTCCTGACAGGGCCCTGCCCCAGTGAGACGTCAGGAACCGGGTCCCACTTTGCCGTGACTGACTGCCCGGAGGAGTCGTGCTGGAGCGCCGTGATGCAGCAGCAGGACGGGGAGTCCCTTTCTGTCTCGCTCTGCTCCCCTCCCAGCGCCCGCATCGGCCGCTACACCCTGACACTGGAGGCCTGCACCGAGTACCAGGGCTCCAGCTTCCACATCGGCCACTTCATCCTGCTCTTCAACCCCTGGCACCCAGGTGAGGCTTTACCTTCCTGAGCCCAGGGGTTCCGGGGTTCAGGCAAGCACAAGCCACCCCGCAGCTCTGAGGGGCTGCACGTCCCCGCAGGTCTCACCCCACTGCAGATCCCAAGTTCCCTGAGCCCTGCCTGAGCTCAGGTCTAACCAGAAATCCCCACTCTGCTTCCATTTCCACTCAATCCCTGCAGTAGGTCAGGGCAACGAGCATTGTTTCCCACCCTAAGATATATACCTAGTTACCCTCAGTTGTCCCTAATTGCCCCCATCTGGCCCATCCCCACCCAGGCACCCAGCTGTGGTCTCAGTGACAGGGATGTCACTCTGTTGGTAAAATTTGGGCAGCTGGACCCAGAGGGGAGGCTCAACACAGTGCTGCAAGGTTTAACGGCCCTGGGATTTTCCTCCTGCCATGTCCCTCCCCAGCCCCTGGACCGGCCAGTTTCCTGGATCTCAAATGTTCCACCCTGAGCCCACAGAGATAAGGAGCTGTAGGAAGCTCTGCTCAACCTGGCCTGTGCCGAGCACTGAGGATGGATATCTGGGATTTCCTTCTGCAAACATTTCCAGTAAATATTGATTTTCACAGCAGTAGCTGCTGTGAGTGAAATGGCTTCGGCTCCCACTGCTCACTGCTCCCCCAGGGAGGTCTCCCCTCCTGGGAAAAGACCCGACTCCATCAAATAAAAGGGAGGAAAGACAGAAAAATGAGAAAGAATGAAGAAGAGCAAACCACAAACCCGCTGAAAGTTTCCCATCAGCTCAAATCAAACCGGGCTGAAATTCTTCAGCAGTTTTTTCAGGCGGGAGCAGTTCCAGCCCCTGTTGCCTCATTTCCCACCATATGTGTCCCCAGGGAGGGGTAGCCCTGAGGGGGCTGGGGGGCTGCTGGCACGGGGCAGAGCCCTGTCCCCATCACTTGCTCTCCCCACAGAGGACACGGTTTTCCTCCGTGACGAGAGCGAGCGCCGCGAGTACGTGCTGTCCCAGCAAGGGCTCATCTACCAGGGCACCTCCAACTACATCTTCTCTGTCCCCTGGAACTTCGGCCAGGTGAGTGGGCACGGCCCCCCCGTGACCCTTGGGACTCCCAGCTGACCCCAGCCTGTGCAGTCCTGGTGCTGCAGGGGCACAAGCACTGGTGTCATGTGTGTGCCCCCCTGAACGTGCACCCCAAATGCTGTCAGCACCTCTGGGTGCAGATGTGGGTCAAAGAAACCAGAATCTCATTTCCAAGAGGGAATGTGCTGACTTCAAAGCAGGGCAGGGTGAGGGGAGGGTTTCCGCATGGCTCCTGGGGGGCCCCACAGCCACGTGCCCCTAGTCAGGGTGGCCCTGCAGTGCCGAGGAGCTGTTGGCTGATAAGGCACTCCCTGGTGCCGTGCCAGGGGTGCCGATAAGGCAGTGCCTGCACTGGGGGAGCTCAGCCGCCCTCCCTGAGCGAGGGCATGGATCCTGTGACCCCCACAGGATCCACGCCTCAATTCAAGGAAGGGCTGTGACTCAGCTTTGATGGGAAATAGGTGGTTTTCACAGAGGTCAGCTCCATGCACGACCCCTGGGCGGCTGCAGGAAGCCGGATCCAGTCCCAGCGCGAGGGCGGGAGCTCATCCAAGGGCTTTGCAGGCTGAGTGGGGACGTCACTCAGCGGGTGCTGGCTGGGGAGGGGACCCAGGGAAGGTGTGACCCCCTGTCCCCAGCAGTTCTGCTTGCAGGGGCATCCTGGTGAGCCAGAGAGGGAGGAGAGAGGTGCCAGAGCCCCTGTGGGGACCTCACATGCTTTTTCTCCCTGCTCCCCACCAGTTCGAGGACGACATCTTATCCATCTGCCTCAACATGCTGGACATAAACCCCAAACACCTGAGGGACCAGAACAGGGATTGCTCCCGCCGCAATGACCCCGTGTACATCGGCAGGGTGGTGAGCGCCATGGTGAGTCCATGGCACCTGGCAGGGTATCCCCAGCACCCCACACTCCCTGGGCTGTAAACACCTCCCAGCTACAGCTGTGACACAGAGGTGGCATTTGCCATCCTCCCCACTCAGGCCATTTTCCTTCCCTGGGGTGTTCCTTCTCCCCTCTACATCCTTTCCTGTTATTGCTCCCATATGTATAAGAGCCTTTTAAGAGGAGAGGAATAGCAGGGGTAGTCCCAGACCACGCCAGGAGCAGCTCTGGGATAACCACACTCAAATTCCCAGGCCGGAGGACTCGTTTCTATAGTTCATCCCTGATTAGCACTGCATCCCAGTGAGCTCTTGCATGGATACAGGTTGCTAATGTGGGTGACAGGCATAGGAACGGGGCAAAAGCTCTTTCCCTCCCTCCCCAGCCTGCTCATGCCTGTCCATCCATCCATCCATCCATCCATCCATCCATCCATCCATCCATCCGTCCATCCATCCTCTCTTCTCCTGCCACAGGTGAACTGCAATGACGAGGACCGGGGGGTGCTGGCGGGGCGGTGGCAAGACCCCTATGATGACGGGACGAACCCCATGTCCTGGATTGGGAGCGTGGATATTCTCAAGAGGTGGAAGGATTTTGGGTGCCAGCCAGTCAAGTACGGCCAGTGCTGGGTCTTTGCTGCTGTGGCATGTACTGGTGAGAGCAGATGCCTCTGGTCTCCCCTTCCCCACAGGATGGGGTCACCCATGTCCCCACCACCCTGGCCCCCTGCCTTCCACCCACTCCTGGTGCTGTGTCCAGAGGGAAGAGCTGGGGCTGGTCGCAATCAGCCTGCAATGATTCCTTGGCAATTAGCTCTCTGTTATTCTAATTCGTCAGGAAATAGAGGGAAAAAATTATAGAAAAGGGCTCTGGTTTTTCCATCAGTGCTGCCTGCCTGGCCAGGCAGCAAGGGAGGGGCTGGAGCAGGACAGGGGGAGGGAAGTGGCTTTAAGGCCAAGTTTGCAATAAAGTCACGAATCCACCGAGATCAAATTAATGTCACGGCCACCGGGTCAGGCAGGCTGGGGAAAAAGAGCCGAAAAATTCCAGACTGGCTGCTGCTGGGAAACACTCACACATGCTCGTGCTGCTTTGCCTCAAGAAAAAAATGCTGCCTCTCTGCATGCATTGATGTTTCACAGACAGACGAGACCCTTTTTAGAGGAGAGAAATAGGAGAAAACTAAAGTGGATATTCAGTGACTCGCAGAGTTTTATAGCCTTCCTTTGAAGCGCTGTAACTGCCTCCCTGCTCCCCGGGGAGCTCCGTGAGCACTGAAAGACAGCTGGGAGATGAAATCCGGGGTTCAGCACGGCTGCCCACACTCTCCCTCCGAAGCTCTCACAGACTCTTTTGTGCCTTTTTCCTGCTGCAGCATCAAACCCGTCAGGCTGTCAGAGCCGTGTGCCACCCAGCTCGCCTGGGCACAGCAGGTGTGGGAACCAGCCCCTCCCCGGGCACCAGTCCCTGGGCACCCCTTTGGCAGGGAACGGGAAGGGCAGGAATCATGCGGGACTGGGGATCCACGGGACAGGGGCTGCGCAAACCTGAGGCTCTGTGGGGCGGCAGTGGTGCAAACCCGGGCCCCTGTGTCACCCTGCCCTGCTCCCCACAGTCATGCGGTGCCTGGGAATCCCCACCCGGGTGGTGACCAACTACAACTCGGCCCACGACACAAACGCCAACCTGACCATCGACCACTACCTCAACGAGAAGGGGGGGCAGGAGCGGCAGTCCTGGGACAAGATCTGGTGAGCAGCACGGCGGGACCCCAACCTGCCCATCCCCGGGGCTGCCCCTGCCCCAGAGCCTGGGGGGTGCTGGGGGAGGCTGAGGCTCCTGCATCCCGGCTTCCCTTGCAGGAACTTCCACTGCTGGGTGGAGTCCTGGATGGCCCGCCCAGACCTGGCAGGTGACTATGATGGGTGGCAGGTGCTGGATCCGACGCCCCAGGAGAAGAGCGAAGGTACAGCGTGCACCACGCTTCATCTGACACCTCTGGCCACTGCAGTGGCTGAACCCTGGGGGTGGTGACAGCGGCTCTGCTCCCTGCAGGAGTTTTCTGCTGCGGGCCGGCCCCCGTCAAAGCCATCAAAGAGGGCGACATGCACCTGAAGTACGACATCCCCTTCATCTTCGCGGAGGTGAACGCCGACGTGGTGTACTGGGTGGTGCAGGGCGATGGGATGCAGAAGCAGAGCATCCAGTCCTCAGTGGTGGGGAAGCACATCAGCACCAAGAGCGTGGGCAAGGACAGCCGGGAGGACATCACCCACAACTACAAATATCCAGAGGGTACGGGGAGCTGCAGGGGCAGAGACACCCGGAGGGGGATGTGGCTGTTGGGAAACAACAGCAGCAGGAGGGCTCCGGGGTTCAGGGCAGAACAGCCTGGACCGTGCCCTCCCAATATCCCTGGGAATCACGGGAATTTCATACACCGCAGGGTCTGAGGAGGAGCGGAAGGTGTTTGCGAAGGCAGAGCACGAGAAGAAGTCCGTCCCTGAGGAGGATGAGGCGTTGCACCTCAAGATCAAGGTGTCAGAGGGTGCAAACAAGGGCAGTGACTTCGATGTCTTTGCCGTCATCAACAACAACACGGATGTGGAACGCGTCTGCAGCGTCAGGCTGTGTGCCCGCACCACCAGCTACAACGGCGCCACCGGGCCCCAGTGCGGCCTCACGGACTTGATCGACATTGACCTCGAGCCCCGGTCAGGTAAGGGACCCACCTGCAGTGAGGGGGCTGCTCTGCTGGCTGTGGGGTCAGCAGAAAGCTGTGCCCCTCGGGGACATCCTCCTTAGCTATGTACCACTGCGGATTTTTAATCTTTATGAGAGGATGAGGAAGCTGCTCAGGCAGAAGCTGGAGATGCATTTGGAGCTGGACAAGCCACCGCCACTGTCGCGCCGAGGCAGCAAGCTGGGCGCATTCCTCTAGCGCTCCATGGCACTTCTCTGCACCCCTCCTGCTTTCCCACACACCTCAAGGCTAGGCTGGGCTCTCCCGTGGGATCTTCCCACTGCAGGGAGAGCGGGACAGGCCCAGGTCAGCCCCAGGAACACAGTCCCAGGTCGGAGGAAGCGGAAGGCACTGGGTTTACTGGCCAGCAGCGCTGAAGCTCTCGGCGTCTCCCTGGGTGGGCGCGATGTCCCCCGGCGCTCAGCCACGGAGCTGTCCTGGCACGGCCCCCGACCTTCCCTCGCCCTCGTCACACGTGAGCGTCGTCATCTGCTCACTAAACACGGGCTTGGGTTTATGTGAGCGTGCCAGAGACCCTTCGGGGCTTGGAAAGGCCACGCATCTGCTGTCCTGGAACAGCCAGATGCTTACCCTGCGCCAAGCCCTGCTCCTCACCGGCCCGCAGCACACGCAGAGCTCGGCGCTCTGCCAGGTGTTGAGCTGCACTACAGGAATGAGGAATGTGTTGGCTCTCGGCTCTCAACGCCGTGGAGGGGAGTGGGACGTGCCCCTGCTCATGCTGGCAGAGGCAGCAGCAGGTACCAGCGCCTGCTCAGAGCCTTTTGCGGGGCTGGATAGGGACGGGGGCGGGCCACGTGTGCCCACCTCGCTAGAGGAGCACTGCTGGCCTTTGGGGTCCTTAACATTCCTGTCCAAAAGTTAATCCAACATAATTTTCTCTGAAGCTTTAATTACGATCTCCTGAAGCTTCTGCCCCCAGCTGCTGTCTCAGAACACAGACCCCAGGATTCCCCAGGCTGCATCCTTTAGGGCACCCCAGTGTTCTGTGCTGATCTGGGAAGCCAGGCTTGTTCCTCTCCCCATGGCCTCATTTGATGCTACTGCAGTTCGTGTCCTGCCCCTGGAATGCCAGGCTCCGTTTTCCACGGTCAGGGCCGCTCAGGGATCCTTCCCCAGGGCAGCTCTGCAGCCAATTGCCTTCAGCCTCTCCTCCCTCAGCTCCAGGCAGCTCCATCCCCCAAGGACTTTGGGGTAAACAACAGCGAAGAGCTGAGTGAAGGCAGCTGCCAGCGAGCCAGGCTGTTTCCTGCTGCCCACATTGGCTGGGGGTGCTGTGGGTGCTGACCCTTCTCTGCTTCCCCTTCCAGAGAAGCGGGCGCCCATGCGCATCCTGTACGAGCAGTACAAGGACAACCTGACCCAGGACAACCTCATCAAGGTGGTGGCTCTCCTGACTGATCACCAGACAGGCGACGTCATGGTGGCTGTCAGGGATGTCTATGTCGAGAATCCGCCAATCAAGATCAGGGTGAGGGTCCAGTGTCCCATCCCACGCTGGTTTTGGGGAGCAGGGCTGCACCCCCTGGGACCTGCATCTGTCCCACCAGGCCCAGGGCAGGGGGAGCACCATGGCCCCCCAGGAATGGTGGGTGCTGGGGGGTCCAACTTCTCCTGCTTGCAGATTTTAGGAGAGCCGATGCAGAATCGGAAGCTGGTGGCGGAGATCAGCATGGTGAATCCCCTCGAAGTGCCCCTGAGCAACTGTGTGTTCGTGGTGGAGGGCTCCGGCCTCACCCACGGGCAGCGGGTCAAGCAGCTGTAAGAGTTTTTCCCTCTTCACCTGACTGGAATGTTGGGAGTGGGGTGGATTTTTGTGTCTCGAGCTCCCGGGGAGGGTGGTCCTGGGGCACAGGGGGAGCCGGGGCTGTGCTGGTCCCTGCGGACTCAGAGCATTCCTACGCCACACCTGGCTGGGGAAGGAGCTCGGCCACCCAACAAGGGTCCCAGGGGAGGGTGACACAGGGCCAGGAGGGTGACGGGCCCCGCTGACCCCCTGCCCTCCCGCAGTGAGGAGCCGGTGGAGCCGCAGGCGGAGGCCAAGTTCCGTCTGGATCTGATGCCGCACCAGTCGGGGCTCCAGAAGCTGATGGTGGACTTCGAGAGCGACCAGCTGAGGGGGGTGAAGGGCTACCGCAACGTCATCATCGCACCCCAGCCCATGTGAGCGGCTGCCGTGGTCCCCCAGCTGCAGAAACCCTGCCTCGCCGGCCCCCCAACTCGCTTTAGCCCAGGATGGGAACCAAAGAACTGCCAGAGCCACGCTCCTCCCCGGGAGCAGGGACAGGACAGAGGAGCTGGCGGCACTGGGGGGCTCCCGTGGCAGCCGCTCGCTTCACCGCTGTTCCCTCGCCCTGTGGGGTGGAAACATCCCTGTCCTGCCTGTCCCCCAGCACTGGGCGCAGCCGGGACCCCAGAGCAGCCCCCTCCTCTTTGCTGTGCTGGCAGCCCCGGCCCCCAGAGCCCATTTCATAGAGGCAGCAGCAGAACGACCCCCTCCAGCCCCGACTGCACCCGCCGTCGCCATTCTCTGACTGCAGCTCGGTAGAGAGAGATTGCACACTGTGAGCACAAAGCCGTCTATGCACCATGTATACATACAGAACAAATCTATAAATACGTACTGCAAATAACCTGCTGCTTGGGTACAGCCAGGCATTGGCTTCCATAACCGTCCCGGCACTGCGGAGACTGCAGGGAGGGACGGGACGTTGCCTTGACGTGAACCAACCATGCAAGCACTGAATAAAAATTCTATTTTTCACTTTTAAAGCCAGACCCGGCTCTTCTTGCACTTCCTCTCCCCACAGCGGCACCCAGCTGCTGCTTGCCCAGCACTCGGGCTCTGCAGCTCAGGGGTTGTGCCTGGGAAGAGGGGTGACCCCAGTGGCTCTCCTGGTCCCATGGCACGGCTCAGCAGCATCGATGGCATGGGGTAAAGGTGAATTCAGTCCCCAAGGCAGCCACCCCACACCTTCCTGGGGCGTTTCTCCCATATCAGGAATGGCTCCATGCTGTGACTGTGCACAGAGAACAGGAGAGAGAACTCTTTGATTACTTGTTGATAACCACCTATGGTAATCAGACCAATGGGTTTTGCACACCCAGGCTCTGGGCAGGGCTGTCCACCCAGCCTGGAGCAGCTGAAGGGGCAGCTCGATCAAGCACAGGGATGCAGGAGGTGAGTGTGGATTCATCTTACGCCTGGAACTGGGGTCAAGGCTCCGCTGAAGATAAACACTTCCCATGCCAGAACAGTCCTCCAGTCTGCTCCCCACAAACAGGGTGGGAGCCTCCTTGATCCTGTAAACAAACACCATGAAAACATTGCAGAGCTGGTGGTCTCTGGCTAAGGGTCCCACAGCCCCAGCAGAGAGGAGGCACCAACCCAGGGAAACAGCCTGTGGGACAAGGGGACCCTGCCCACACTGAATGGTCCCAGTCACCCTGACATTCCTGGCATCTCCCATCCCAGCCATGATCCATGGGAAGCTGGGAGCATTTCCCACCCAGGACAGCCCGTCCTCCAGCGTCCCTTTCTGTTTATCTTTAGGATGAGATAAAATCTCCACATGCAGCACTCCAGGCACAGCTGCTGCTCCCACGAGCCAGACTGGGGTTCATGGCCAGAACTCCCCACACCCCAGCTCTGCTTCCCCATGGGAGGCCACGCTCAGACCCATCTCAGCTCTGTCCCAGCTCCTGCTCCAAAGTGTAGGACACCCCTGCTCTGGGGTGGGCGCTTTGGGGCCCAGGCTTCACACACAGCAGCACATCACGAGGCCAACAAAACCTTCCAAGACAGCCCTCCGAGAGAACCATGTGATCCATCTCCCCTTACCTTGCGGAGCTTTAACCACCACATCTCCCTGTCCTGCTTTTCTCAAATGCAACAAGAAAAGGCAGCTGGGGGCTGGGACTCCCGTGGGGTGCAGCAGGTCGGAGGGGATGTCCGGACCAGGGAGCGATGAGGAAGGATGAGCAGCTCTAACAGGGGACAGAATGGCCACCCTATGGCACAGGGACAAGGCAGGAGTTCCAGGAGGGATGGGAATGAGGGTTCTCCTGCAGCCAGGGCGAGCAGTGCGGGCCACACCAGCCCCCAGCTCTGGCAGCACCAGCCACCCCAGAGCAGTCCCAAGAGCAACTGAAGGAGTTAATGGCACGAACCAGCACTGCCTTCGCTGTCAGGAACATTCCTCAGCCCAGCAATGATGCACGGCCCCGCTTTAGAGCATTTGTTACCCGGCCCTGCTGAGCCAGGCCTCCAGCTGCTCAGCGCCTGGGTTAAAAATAACCAGCAGCTCCGCTGCTTCGGAGCTGGGTCCTGATAAAATAAACATTAGCACAGCTATTCCTGAAGGTCACTCCCATCCATCTGAGCCTCAGCAGAGCAAGGCTGCTCCGACGAGAAACGAGCTCGGAACGGACTCCAAACGCTGTGGTTATGGTTTGGTGGCGGGGTTGGCTCTCAGGTTTGTCCTCTGTTATCCACAGGACTGGAGTCGGCTTCCCTGTGCCCATCCGGAATCACTGACATGGTCCTGTGCTGCATCCATCTCCCTGTGCCCATCCTGGGTCACTGATGAGGTCCCACATTGCATCCATCAGACCCTCTGACACTCTTGCTGCGCGAGCAATAAATTCTGAATTAAATATTTCCAGCATCGACTGCGTGGGAGGGTTTGTAATTCAGCACTAGCCCAAGTGCCAAAGCCAGGCGGGAGCATTCATGTGTCAGGGAGGTTTCGGATACACCTCAGCTCGCTGGAGATGCTGACTTGCCAAGAACTGACTGTAAACTCATTTTAGACTTGAGGACCTTTAACTTACCTTCGTTGATGGATCGAAACTAGAACAAACTCCCATAAATCAGAGCTTCCACAAGAACAAATCTGTGGAATTTCCAAACGCCGCTGCCCCTCCAAAGGTCTCCCTCCTCCTCCTCCTCCACACGTGGACATATTTTTACCCTCCTTGAGCCAACGAGACACCCAAGGCACCATCAAACAGCGAGAGAAAGACCCAGTAAATCCCACACGGCAAGAAATCCCACTCTGCCCTTGCAGGAAGCCACCCTCTCTTCCACAGCCATGGGATGCGCAGGAGACACCATGGAGAGATGCCTCTCTCAGCATGGCCATCCCGTGGAGTTATAACTCCAAGAGCCTTTCTGTGCCTGGCTCACGCAGCCTCCCAGGGGAGCAGCCCCTGGCTCATCCCTCCCTGGGGTCTCTTGTCCTGCCCCTCACAGCAGGCTGGGCTGACACACACAAACCAGTAAGGACTGGTGAGAGCCAGCAGGGTGCTGGCAGCAGAGGGAGGTGCTGACAGTCAGCCACTTGTCCCTCCCTGGAAAGAAGAAACAAGACTTAGCTCTGACCAGAAAGAAGTGACAAGCCCATAAATCTGTTCAGGATTAACTATTAGCTGCCAGACAGATTTGCTCTGTCGGCAGCAGCGTGACACCTGGCCACCATGAGCCAGCCAGGCTGCAACCCATCACATCCCTGAGCCAAGGGACGTGGATTTACAAAACCAGAATCCAGCCTTGATGGGCTGTACAACACCAGCCCCTCAGGGTGCTCGGTGCTGAGGGGGCATTTCTGTGCCCGAAGTGCTCCTTTTGCTTGAACATCCCCATCCCTGGGCTGCCCCATGCTGGCTGGTCCCTGGAATCCCCTGCCTGCTCCTGGGGTTTCCAAGAGGAGATCGTGGGCGTTGCCTCCTGCTGCTGCTGGGCTGATCAGAACAGTCCACGCTTGTTTGATGCTACTCAGTCTCCCAAGATAAACATGACTCTTCCCTTGAAGAACATCAGAAAAACTGTGAAGACACACACAGTTCAAGGTGAAGAAAAACATGACTGCAGCATCTCTCTGGGACAGCTGCTTCACCGATACACACGGCAGAGACCAGGCAGGTCAGTAACAAGGGGATACCTGGCATAGGATTTGGGGGATGTTCCCAGTGCTGCTACTCTCTCCCAGGCAAAGCTCACCTCCACCTCCTGCCTTTCCCCTGCCCACCTGGCCTGGGTGTCTCACAGCCAGGAGCACTGGTCCACATTCCGGCAGCAGAACCACGGTTTCATCTGCTCCAGCACCCACGGAGGCCCGTGGGGCCACTGGCCTTTATTAAACCTTGGCTAAATATCGTTATGTAAAGCCACTACTGAAAATACAAAATAAAGAAACCAATTCCTACCTACTGTTGCCTTCCAGCAGACAGGACAGAGGCAGTGGATGCCTGTGGCACATCCCCAAAGCCAGTGAAATCACTGGCAGATATGTGTCCCGGCCTCAATCCAACAGACCGGCGCCGTGTCTGCAGTAACATTTCACCCAAGTGTTTTACCAGGTCATTTTTTTTTTCAGATGGCATGAAGCACATTTCATGCTTTTTCTATCTAATCCCGAAGATAAACACACATGAAGTTTGGCACCGACCAGGGAACATATCAACATTTAGCCCAAATAAGCAGCAGGACGAGGCCCACAGCATGAAATGCTGGCAGCACAACTGACCGGGGCTCTGCCAGCCCTTCCTGACAACCACCACAACCTGGGATCTCACAGACTGACCTGCTGGTGAGCCAGGAGTGAGTTCTCACCTTGTGCAGGTGTGTCAGCCACTGTTCTTTGATCACACAGCAATCCCTGCTGAGCACGCAGCGAAGGGAACGCGGCGGCGCGCCGAGGCACCAAACTGCACAGACAGCTGCATTAACAGACAAATGTTTTTGGAGACATTTGTTCCAGTCCTTAAAAAACCAACAAAAACCGGGTTCTCAAAGGCAAGGAAGGACAGCCAGTCCCTTGTCACATTGATGTCTTTGAAAACCCCACCCTAGTTCCCACCCGAGCACACAAAGGTGGTTTTCAGCGGGAGGAAAGGCACCAGCTCCCTCCTGCTCCCACAGCGCCACGTGCGCAGCCCCTGCACGGCTCTGAAAGCAGTGCTAAATATAGTTCCTTTAAGGGAAGATTGGTAAATCAGTATAAAACATAATCCGCCTTGCAGATACTCCCTGAGGCATACGAAACAATTACTGTTTGCCCACAGAGGCTGTTGCAGACCAGCTAATTGAAGGAGCCCTAAGCCCCTCCCAAAACCTTCAGAATTAACTGCCAGGGTAATGTGAAGACCCCCAAAGCCAAAAGGCTTCGATCACACTGACCCTGCTGGAACAGCAGCTGCTGGTTCTCCTGCAGGGAGGCACCTTCCTGTCTTCCAGGTATGGCTTCCACTTGTATTTTTCCCAGGAATCTCACATTTCCACCCTGCATCGAGAACTGACACAAGGATCTCCCCCAAGCCTGGGCTTTAGGCGGGGGAAAAACCCCAAACAAAACCCGATGGGTGACAAAGCATTGAAGAAAAAAAGTAAAGCCACTACTGTTCAATGACACCCTCTTTATTCAAAAATAGATATCTATGAGACATTTCAGAATATACTGCTGTCAAATGGCAGCCTATATGTCTAAATTAATTCCTAAGTCAATTCAATATACAGATTTAAGCTTTTGTTAAAAAAAGACACACTGTGGGGAAATCTGTTTAACCTTGAGAGAATGTCACCCAGTTCACCAGATGCCCTTTGCCCAAAAAGTAAAACAAATAAAATTAAAACCCACAAGACTTCATTTAAATTAAGCAAAATAAAACACACACATATACTTGGAAAAAAAAATCAAAATATTTCAATTAAAAAAGAAAAATAAAAGACACGTTTCTCTCATAGATCTGCCTGAAACACAAGTGTGAGATGCCAACACATTTGTCTACATCATTTTTTGACAGCTTTTTTTGTCCTATAATGGATACACATTCAATCAATGCTCAAAATAACTTGGTTTAAGCAGCCTCAGGGTAACTCCATGAGTTGAGTCAGGATGGAAAAGAGTCTTTTGGTTTGGGTTCTAGAGGTTTGGTGGGATTTTTTTTTTGTTTGTTTTTCATTTTTGGCAAAAGCAGAGAGAATGTACAGTGCTTTATCTAAAGTCTGGACCATAAAAGGCTGCACAGTCAAACCAACTCAGGGAACAGACAGTTCTGCCACTGGAAAAATTCCTGTAAACGAAAAAGACATTTCCTGGCTGGGCAGTGAGGGCGCAAGGAGCGTTAAAAAAGGACAAAAAGAAGTACTTGTCAGTAGGAAAAGGACGTGAGCTTCTGAACAACGTGGTGATCAAAAGATGCCGTGTTGTTTGCTGTAACTGAGTGCTGAACGGGCTGCTGAACACCCTGCAAAATAAATTAACGTGGAGCAGAACTTTGTGTTTCTGCAGGTTTCCTTTCTGGGCTTTGACACCAGCAGCTCAAGACCAGGGGGAGGCACAGACACAGCACCTCAGCTCTTTTTGGCCTCTGTGCTGCAAAACCTGCGTTACCAGATCATGTGTCTCCAGAAATTTAACCTGTTTAGAGTGAGAGGCGCTAAATTTAAACAGAATTGTATCCAAATTGGAATGGTTCAGTGATCAGAGTCCAGCTTGTCAGACGTAACACACAAACTGAAATGTAACTACACCCCTGGCAGCTAAAACATTAACCGGCAACATAATGGAATTAAGAGGTTTTTTAAATTTGTTGGTTTTTTTTTTTTTTACACTTTTCCTGATTATAAAAATCAACTCACAATAACCTGTGACACAAAATTAAGTACATCCTTCTAATATCTACATGCATGGACATGGTACATGTGCATACAGGATATGTGCATATATATGGGTCTATTTTCTATATAAATAAATATTTATACCACATTTAACTTCTGTGCGTCAGACAACTACACTACAGCTACGGAGAGAGTTTATAGCATTGTATTTTCAGTGTAATCATCCTGGGGGCAGATCAGACAGTGCCTGTCACAGGGACACCAGCAGATGCCATACACCACTCCAGGCTCTCAGTTCATTAAACCAAAGCTTCCATCACCATCTAACTTCGTATAATGAAGAGGAAAAATGTGGTATAAATCTAAGGTAGCTAGAACAAAATTTACTTCCACTCCCACTTAGGTAACATCCAGTTCTGCTTTGCTCAGCACAGTGTAACTTTAGTCTATCTCTAATTCACAAAGAAAAGCTGCTTATTTTTATTGCCTGTGATTTCCATTTATGCCCCTGCCGAATGGGAACTACCCTCACGATATCCACACAGCAGAATGAGGAACTGCAGGTTCAGGAAAAGCCTTTCCCTGTCCCATTGCTCAGCAGAAGCCCTCGCCTCACGCTGCCGTGGCACAGGAGCCACACGCACACACCCCCCTGCAGGCTCCACTGCTCTCAGAGGTGAGGCTCAGAAACCCAACTAAAACAGAGAAGACTTATTCAGAAATAACACAGCATTTGTACAGAGGGAAGATGCCCCGTGGTCAACCTTCCTCTGAAAGCTTCCCAGGCATGTGTGTACATGATTCTCACGACTTTTGTGGGGGTAGCAAGTGCTAAGAGCAAACAGCAACTAAGGAGTATGGGAAAAGACTGGGAGAAGTTTGCCTATACGGACCACCCCAACTCCCTTTAGAGCTCAGAAAACTCACTCCTCTTCCTCCCCTCACATGAGCCAGTGTACACAGAGAGAGGGTGAGCACGAGCAGCCAAGAGGTTGAAAGCAGGGTCTGCAAGTTCCTTCCTACTGCAGAACTTGGAAGACTGGACTTCCAGCCAACACCAGAGTCTTCTTACTTCTGCTGGTAATAATGGAAACTGGGAGACAGGGCTTGTCCTAGTCTGTTGAAAACAGGTCCCCAGCAGACGGCAGAGGTGCCAGACCTCCCGTGACATTGGGCAGCAGCGACAGGTCTGGAAGGCTCTGGATGTGGGATTTCAGCTCCTTGCGCACCTGGGTTACCCGAGCAAGCTTCTGTTTGTATTCCTGAAGGAAAGAGACAAGAGAACAAAGATTAAGTACAGGTTAATTAACAGCGCTGTTAGTTAAGCCAGGAGTATCTTCCAGGTGAGGACTCACAGAGGGTGGCCAGGCCCTGGTGCTCTGCTGGCGTGACTGCAGACCCTGCCATCTGCACCGGAATTCACAGCCTGCCCACAGCCTCTGGCATCCCTGAACCAATATCCCTGCCCTGCATTACTTCTTTTACAAGAAAAATGCCCCCCCACTGGGGCATTTGAGACAAGTCTCACTGCAGAGATCTCTATCCTTGTGTTCTTACCCGAAGACTGATTCTCATCTGCTGCCAGTGTTCCTCCACTGTCAGAGGCCGCAGGCTGAGGCACACCACAGGTATTACAATGCTGCCAAAGCACTCACTGCTTTCAAGCTTGATCAATTTTGAACATTTAATTAATCCAATTTTCCCTTTCAAGTCATTAAATCAAACCCAAGTTTGGGTTGTCAAACAGGGTCTCCTCAATGAGCTGTTGGACGACTCCCATTACAACCCCAGCGGCTGTGCCGTGAGACCAGCATGGAAACACAGGCAAGATCACTGAGTGTAAACCCGGGAAAGACACACCCACACTGGATACAGGCACTAAAATATTCCGAATTTTATCACAAAGGGAAAAAACCAGTAAGTTAAAAACCCTCAAGAGGAAACTTGCAAGTAGTTTTTCCACAAGTAAGGTTTGTATTGGGCAGTAGAAGTCCCGTGAGAAATCCCTGTCCACGTGCAGAAATCCCCCTGTATCTCAGCGACACCAGTGACTCATCTGTCAAGGAGAGAGAGGAGGAGTTTGGACCCCGAAAATGGAACAAAGAACCGTACCTTGGTCAATTCTGTTTAGGGGCCACTTAAGAACAGCCCAACACACATCCAAGTTATCCAGTACAGAAACAACTAAAGATTGATGTCTATGTAATTGTCAGAGTTTTGTGATTCTAAACACTCATGTAACAGCAGACAGAAATTGAAGAAATAAACCCCCAATATGACATGGTTTCTTTTGGAATGTGCTAGTCCCAGCTACACATGGCCTATTTCTCGTGGCACCTCCGGAATGCTGGAAACACTGAGCTTAAGATAAAAATCATGCAGAGACCAGGCTCCCACACAGCCAGCTTCAATATCAACTTACTTTTCATTTCTTAATTACTTGGCAAAGAGAACAGTTTACCAGAGAACAGAAATTTATATCTCCGAAGATCAAATAAAACTAGGCACATGTTTAATCAAAACATCTTTCTGAAGAGTTTACAACTTTAATCCAGACTTTCTAACCTTCTCAGTGATGAAAATTCTCTTCACCTTCTCCAAACATCAAAGCACAGCAGCTCCTGTGGGGTTACAAGCAAGGAGTTTACACTCTCTGTGTTTCATTATTTTGAATTAGAACAGTGAGAGCCGCCGTCAATCGCAACAACTCCCTGCAATGACTATGTAAATACATCCCATAAATTTCCTGCCAGCACCAAATAGGAGTGTCTTTTAACAGCCAATCTCAAACTTAAACCCTTTATGAGGCCCTGTGAGTTAATATACTATCATAACCAAACATATCTGTTAACACACACAGGATACACACTGAAATAATCCCAACAAAGCCCTCCCAGTTCCCTGAACTGCAGGATGCGGGTCACAGGGTTAGAGAACAGTAACAAAAAATAAATCAAGAGAAGGTGACACATTAACTTAGGATTGCAGGGATTTGCCTTGTTTTAATGAAAGACAGAGAAACAGGATCAAAATAAGAATCCACCCACATCCCTAGTTACACTCTTTGGGCAATTCTTAAAGTTAAGAAAGCCAGGAGAGGAACACAAAAGAACAAAAACAAACTCCCAGATTTTTTAGCATGAATAGAGAACAGCAGCAGATAAAGAGGGATGCCATGGAGGCCCAGCATTCCAACACCTGGCATCCTTCTCCAAGAGAATGTAGGAGCCAACACCAGGGAAAGGGAGAGATGGTGCCCAGACTGCTCTGCTCAGGGCTGGCACACCCCCAGCACTGTGAGGCAGGAGACAGGAATATCTACTGTGTTACTGTATTCCCAATGCTCACGGAAGGTGGAAGAGGCTGGACTCAGACATCCAGAGAAGACAAACTTAAAATAAAATTAAAAAATCATAATTCAGGCCATTGTCAGGGACTTCTGGATATCCAGCCAGGAAAGAACAGGCAGCTCTTCCTCAAGAACGCCAAGCTGTCAAGAGTGAGTATCAGCAGGTGTTTCTTTCTTCTGTAAAAATTCTTACTAGAGATAGGACAGAAATAAAAAGGGCAAGGCAGCTGACAAGTCCTCCAAGTCTGATAAATGGGCAGAAGGTGCAAATTCCAGACACAAGCCAAAAAAATACTTCAAATATGGCCCGAATTGCCAAAATCCACACAAAACAGTTATGGATTTATGGATCCAATTATGGAGCCACATAAAACAATTATGTAAAAATCTCCAGGACTAATGTCCTTCCACTTCCAGGGCAAATCTGACAAGAAGACCAGGATCTGCCATGTCTCATGGACAGTCAGGATGGTTTTTGAGCTGAAGAGGATCTGTGTGACTGTTACAATTATATTAAATTAAATGCAAACAACACTCCTTTCCCAACAGAGCTATTTAGGGGAGTGGGAATCTTGCCAATGCCTTCCCTTTCCAGTTCTGAGAAAACACACTGACAAATGAAGAACCACCAGGATGTGAGCAAACCACACCACTGTTCTGGTTATGTGACGGCAAACCCAGACTCAGGAGCAATTCCTCTGCATATTAACAGCACCAACATGTTTTCAGATTTACAATCAGCAGTTTCAAATGCTCAGGAAAATATCCCAATTTTTACAGATAGTCTGAGAGCTACATAGAATGCTGAGCTACCAGAAATACCCTCTAAATTTGAAGACAGACTTTTGTACATATATGATGACTAAGAAAATAGAGATCAAGTCACCTTGAGAACCATATTCCATCCAATTCTAAGTAATTCCACCATACTAGCAGGTTAATGCCAGCATTAACTAGTCCACACAGAAGGCTTAAATCTTACCCATCAAAAAACAAACTAAAAAAATAAGAGAGAAAAAATACTCATAAGGAAAAGGCAGCAACAGCCCCCAAACCACTAAAAACTCTGGCTCAGAAAAACATCACTAAAGTCAGGAATGGAAAGTAAGGGAGTAATCCAGGAACTAAAGATTTCCTAGAATAAATGAATACTTACTGAACTTGATTGGACTGGATTGGCTACACAACACAGAGCACGAAACAGAACTGTCCCCCGCATGCTTAACTCTCTCCATCCCTCTGATCCTGAGCTGTGCTGACTCATGGAAGGAGCTGAGAGACTGGGAGCCAGAGGTGGGACAGGGAACAGTGGCTGGGACAGTGGCTGCTCCACTTGGGAACACACGGCAGCAGAGACAAGGAACCCCCTTCCAGCTTGGGGGCTTTGCTTTTTCCGCAGGTTCTGGCCATTTCTGGAAGCAGGTTTTATGGGAAACCATGTTTTTCACGTAGCCTGTGACACGCTTTGAAATTGCAACTTGTAGATTTTTGCATAAAGGTCCTTCCATCCCAAGAAACTGAACAAATACCAAGTGCAGTTAAAAGAAGCCGCTGCTTTCCGAGGCCTTCGCTTGTACTCTGTGTGTCGAGCTAATTGCCTCCCTGCACGGTAGGCTTATATTAAGATTAATAGTATTTGGATGCTATTTGCTTTTTTTCACACAAAATAATGAGATCTCTGCTGTAAGCAGGAGTTTCAGGATGATAGAGAAAAGGCTGGCCCTGTGCCACACGGATGCTTCTGCTAATCAACATTCCCTTCCAGTGCGCAGCGTTCTACATCCTCAGTGACCAAGAGAATCAGACACTCAGTCCTTGAAACAAACGCAAAATCAGAATTAACCACCACTGAATGGATCTGACAAGTGTTTCATTCCAAAGCAGCCTTGCTTGAACGTCGCAGAAGTGACTGTAATCGACGTGACAGGAAATTCATCCTGAGCACTGCTGCGTGGCCGGGTTCACCTTGTCGAGTTCCACAGCACGGACTCGGATTGTTTTGGCTCAGAGCGTGCACTGGACACGTCCATCCCTGCGCAGGGTCAAGCAGGAACATGCTGTAAGTCATCACAGCAATTGCATCCACTGAAAAACATCCAGTCATTAATGAGAATTTGGAAAGAGATTAGGAAGAGCAGCCAGCCAGTCTCAGTTTTGATATGCTGCAGCTTGAAGCAGTTATAGGAAAGCAAAAGACCACTCAGGGGAAAAATGCCCCAGAGGCTCAGCAGAAATTTGAAGAGTATGTAGTGAAGTGAGAGGTCTGACAGGCATGTGTTTACATGATCAGGTAAAACCTCTCATTATAGACATTAAATATCCCACACTACTGTAGCAGGTTGATTAGGGATTCCTTAGCTTGTGCTCCTTGCCCCTTACGTGGCAAGTATTGTCAAGTATCCTTAAAACATATTCATTAAAACATGTTAGAATAAGAACAGAAAGGGAAACTTCTGCCATTTCACAAGTTCAGTGCAGCAGAACTGACCTCAAAAGCAAAGTGAAGCCAGGTTTCCTCATTCTGCAGCAGCACCAAACCAGTAAATCTGAGGTTTTTATCTGAAAGATGCAGCCCAGGAATCAGAGCTTGAATGATGTATTTCCTTACAGAGCTCCAGTTCATTTTCAGACCTTAAATTTGTTCAGTCTTGCTCTTTTAAATTTGACAAGGCTTCTTTCTTCTGTGGCATCATTCATCACGCTTCAGCAGAGACCGTGTTTCTGCTCGTGGCAGAATTACACACTCTGAAGCTGCAACTCGTCTCCTTGCTCTCCTCTTTGTTTAGGACAACAGAAGAAGCAGCAGCAGAAGCCTCCACAGAGCATTTCTCTGGCTGCTGGAGAAGCCTTGGCCTCCAAAACGTTCAAAAGCTCTCAGAAAGGGTCCAGGCTGCCACTGTGTGATGGACATGAAAACTCGCTGCATTTGCAAAATGCCCTTCCTAAAATAAACATTGGGAGGGTACAATTTGATGTTCACAGCAAAAATCATCATTTAGGGCGCAAGCAAGCGTTACACATCCACCTCTCCAAGCATCTTCATGCTTTTATAGCTCAGCAAGAGCGGTCATACACTCATTTACTTCAGTAAAACACAAAAACATTTTATGTTAATATTGGATGATTTTTATTTGCTTCTACTGTTTAGTAAGATTCTGTTTGCAGCACTACTAGAATTATAAATGCCTACAAGCACCTACAAAACGAAGAAATTGCACCCTTGCATCGTGCAAAGAAACACAGCTGTTGCCTCGAGCCATACACGGCCCAGCAGACCCAAAACCCCCCCGTGGAATTGCATCCTGTGCTCTTGTCCCACCCCCAAAGGCACCACTGGCTCACAGCTGGCAGGACCGGTGCACAGCCCTGCGCTTCTGGTCCCAGTAACCACCAGTTTGGTTTTACAGACCCCTGTCCGGGGGTCCCTGCTCGGGATCTCCCTGCCTGGGGCGCAGAGTCGACCCCGTCTGCTGCTGGTCCCCACGGCTGCTCCTGCTGCTCCGCGCACGGGAAAGGAAACACCGACACTTTTGTTCCCCGGCAGAAAAACGAAAAGTTCACCTCCTGTTTCACTGCGCAAACCGCTGAGACGAATA
Source organism: Pseudotriccus pelzelni (assembly GCA_035584735.1). Classification (NCBI taxonomy): domain Eukaryota; kingdom Metazoa; phylum Chordata; class Aves; order Passeriformes; family Tyrannidae; genus Pseudotriccus; species Pseudotriccus pelzelni. The sequence continues at coordinate 6,559,717 of JAWMRA010000050.1, read as the reverse complement.
TACCGCAACCCAAGAATTCCTGTCTGAGGGAAGCTGCAGCCACAAAGCCATGCCAACACTGACATGCTACAGAGAGCCAGGCAGTGGAAGCAGCACGGCAACAAATTGCCTATTAACCCACTGAACCAAATTGTATTTCAAGAAAATGTGTAGTGTCGGATGCACCAGAAAACCTCAAGTGAGAGTGTACTTCACCCCTCAGAGATGCATTATCAAAGAGGGTTTGCAAATTCGTGTGGGCACGGCTTTAACACCTTATTAAAGGTGCCTTGAGGCCATGAATATTAAAACCCACAAACATCTAAAAACCCCCACAGCTCTCAGCAGGGCTCTAAGTCACAATTTTTCAGTTACAGCCAAGAGTCAGAACATTTCCCCTAAACTGGATCTTAAATGCAGTATGTTCTTTATGTTTATATATGCAGACATGCAAACACACTTCTTTGAGTGTATCCACCCCCTCATACACACTGCACTACATACATGACCTGGCATGTTCCTCCTGTCACAAACACGGGGACTGAAAAGTATGTGAAAGAACTGCCTTCACTGACTGCAAATCAAAACAGAAATTCTGAATGTACAATCATCTATTTTTTTCTGCCTCTTTTCCCCAGGAGATTAAAACAACCCTCCCTTCACTTACTCCAGGTTTTCTACTGTCAGTAGTTATTTCAGGTACCCATAAAGCTTCCACACAATTTGCCATTTCCTAGCACTGCTTTCCCTTGGTTCTTCCAGTCCCATCTATTTACCTGACTTCATTTTACAGCTGCCTGGTACACCAACACAGAACATTCTCCCTCGTATCTCGCCGCTGAATTTCAGTTTTACGCAAACTAATTCCCTGGATTTTTTCTCCTTGCCTGCCCTGCATTCCAGAAGAACGCACTGACTTCAAAAGACAACCGTTCCCCTTGAAGCCGTGCAGGTGCTGGAGGACAAAACCCTCCCCAGCTGATTTTGCTCTGTAATTTTAACAGGGCAGCAGTGGCCAAAAATAACACAAATCAGGGAACTTTCATTAGAAGTTAAATACTCATGTGAGATACAAAGACATCTTATCTCACACTTATAGAAACAACAGTTCTTGGTTCTACGCCTGTCTGAAAGCAGATTTTATTTCCTGTCACCTGCTATTCTGAAAGGCCAGGCCACCTCTGATCCAGCCCAGCTATGGATGATCAAAGAGCAGCTGAAGGGCTGAGACCACAACTGCTGAGCGAGATGAAGCACCATTCAAAGAGAAATTCAGTGTTCAGCAGCTCAACGGCAGCATCCACCACACCCTTCAGTAAGTTAACCCAAGGAATATTTACCCTGAAAAACATTCACCTTGCTGTAGGCTGTTTGGCAGCAGTTTTTTTGGGCCAACTGATTTTGCTGATTGCCAGAAATAAAGAAACTCCGCCTTCTCCTTCTAAGCACTTTTAGACTATGATCAAGGTATCACCATACCTCCTCCCAACAAAGAAATCCTAATTATTACACTTCCAATTTTTTTTCCCATTGCTACCCTAAACCCAGAGCTGGTCCATATGTTACAATCTTCAGGCTCTGTGCCAGCTTTCTCCCTTCATATCACCAGTGCTTCTGCACCCCTCGCCGTTTCAGCCCTTACTCACACCAGCTGCATCCGTGCTGATGTGTAATTCCTTCCCAAAGCCACCTTCCTCAGCAGAGCGTCCCTCAATTAAATAGCTTTTCTGCAACCAAGGACAGGACCTGTGTCACAGGGGTTTGACATCACAGAGTATTCTGCATTAGCCCACCAGACACAAAAGCACGGAGTTTATGTATGTTTTGACAATCTGCTGTTTCATGAGGGACAGCATTAACAGGATTAGTAAACAACTGCAGCTCTTTAGAACACAAAAGCTGCTTTTCAAAAAACACAGATTAGCTCCTTTCATTGTTATCACAGCGAGTAAATAAAATAAAAAAAAACATCCAGTGTGATTTCCAAATTAGGCATTTCCACATCTTAAAATAAGGCCGTGACTTATATTACTGTCAGAAGCCCCTCTCCCCAACCCAGCAGCCTTGGCTAGATTAGGATGCAAAGTAAACAATCCATCTTCTGCCCAAAAACACCCCCTCATCTGAGTCAGGAAACTTACAGCACAAGAGGAAAAACTCATAGTACCAAAGATTATGGAAAAGAAACATCCAGAGAGCAAAGCCTACAATCAGAAGACATGTAAAATCAGATTGTTTTAAGTTATTTCCTCATTTCAGACTTTGCTGGAGTAAATGTTTTGGCTTTTTAATTCATTTTTAATTGCTACAAGAGTTTCAGATCCTTCTAGTAAAATGCTTATTAGCACTACAAAGGAAAATCCAGGCTTATCAATACTGCGAAAACATCAAAGTCTCAAACAAAACTGATAAGCAGATCTGGCCTGCCTTATCTGTAACCAGCATCTCCCACTGTTTATTAACCCTCTACAAGGCCAGAACAATGGAACGCTGTAATCACGCAACATCCCTCACTGAGGTTTGAGAGCTGACACGAATATCAATTATGCCTCCTGTTCAGTGTTAAGAGTGGCATTTCCTGCAACTCTGTTTAGACTGTTACAGCACTGAGGCACCTTGTCTGGTAGAACGACAGAGATGCTAATCTAAACAGATATTTAATAACATCCTGATATTCAAATAAGATCATTCTTTATTTTCCAACATAGCGAAGACCTGTGTTTACACCTACTAGCAAGCAAGCAGCCTGTCCCATTGCCATCAGCAGGATTATTCCCATTAACAAAGCAGCTCAGCCAATGAAACACTTCATTTTCAGGATTACATTTCTGCCTCTGCCAGAGTTACAATTTTCAAGTAACATTCCTTACAAAAAAAGGATATTTTTTCAAACAGAAGAACCCCACAATTGTCACAACATTTCAGCTAGTGCATTAGAAATTTTAATTTCATGTTGTCATTATGGATTTCTCCCTTTCACAGTCTCAAACTGACTCAAATTTATGGAGTCCTCTGGGCCTTTTAAGACATCACTGTGCAACATTTTGCTACCTACTTCTTGCCTTTTATAAAACCAAACAGCAATATGTCTATCATTTATGATTTTTTCACATCCACATTTATGTTTCTACTAGACAGGTGTCCTTCTTTCAACAAGAAAAAACACCAAGACCTGACCCAAGACTTCCACAGCAAATAAATCAGGTGCCAAACAGGATTTGGTTTTATGGCATTATCCATATCCATGTCTAAAGTGCTTTTCACTAAGTCAGTCACAAGACCGACACCACGCTTGAAGAAATTCAGTCACAAGGCATTGAGAAACTCTAGTATAAACACACAGCAAAGAAAACACTCCCAATGAAATTTATCTGGGAACAATGCTGCCGAGTTGTCAGAGGACGAGGTCTGCCATGACAGTAAACAGAGCCTGCAATTGCTGCAGCAGAGTCTCCTTCCAGGAGATTTTTGTCCTCCACGTCCCACCCCGCAGCAGCTGTTCATCCCCAGCACCACGGTGCAGAGGAGCCCTTAATGCGCCGCCGAGGGGCAGTTTAGCAGATGGCAGAGTGACACACAACCACAGCCATTAATTAAACTCCACACTAGTCCCGCGACGTGGTGCCGAGAGAAATTCCATGGGGAGAGCACGTTTCGGATAAACAGCTGCAAGCAGCTGGCTGTGCAGCCTCACACGGCGCTGGGCCGTGCAGGAGGGCTCAGCTCAGGCCCAGCCAGCCCCGTGCTGCACTAGGGTCCTGCCCTCCTTGTTCGAGGGAGCTGGAAATGCAGTTCATTGTCTCTCACTGTCAGCCCCATTTACACTCCACCACAGAAGTGGCAGGTGGATGTTCAAGGACGGAGAGCTGATGTGGCTTAAACTGCTTCCCCTTATGAAGCAGGGGCTGGGGAGGCAGATGAGGGGCACCCAATAATAAGGACAAAAATAACAAAAAACCAAGCAATATAAAATCCCCCCAGCTAATTATGGTAAACAAAGGCTGACTTTCTGAAAAAGCGGGATGTCATAAAAAAATAGGGTAAACCTGAAGCAGCTGTGTTAGGTGAGTCTATTTTATTGTAAAAAGTATGGAGTCCTGGGCCTTTCAGGTGCCCATTAAAACATCTAGACTGAACATGAGAACATCCTCCAGATTTTACATGGCTTTCTTACACGTTTTACTCCAAAAGTAAAAGTAACACCTAGAACCAAACATAAAAATAGCACCTGGAAACAAATTTAAAGATAACATGTAAAGTAAAAACTAGAACCATCCCTGCTCAGGAGAGACCCACAGATTAGGAGCGAAATGGGAGCGCCTGGTGAGCCAATCAGCTTGCCAGCCCCGGTAACCCGGCACTCACCTCCAGCTTCTTCTCCTTCTCCGTTAGCACGTCCTTCTGGTTCTGGGTGTACTCGATGAGCATCCGTGCCAGCTGGCGCCGGTCCTCCAGCTCTGCCGCCAGCCGCCCGTTGTACTCGGCCAGCAGCAGACACGCCTCGTCCACCGTCTTCGAGAGCCGCTCCGCGGCCTCTTTGTCTGTGTGCAAAGCGTTGGGTGATTTAGAGGGCAGAGTTTAAAAAACTTTCAGTCGTTTACAATTCACCAGCCACAGGCACAGTAGTGTCCTGTTTGTAAACACGCTTCTGGCTTGACAGGAAAATAAGAGCTGTTATCATAGGGGATATACAGGAAACAGGACATGCTGCCTTCCTGGGCTGTATTTTAGACACTGACATGACTGACTGCGTTTTATCCTTGTAGACATGTCAGAGAAGGGGGGATATAAATCTGTGAAGTCAGCCTATACAAACAGGTTAATTAAACTAAAATGTTAGGCAGCACTTTCAGGTACACGGCTCCGGTGGTTTCCATATTTAAACAGCGTGCACTTGTTAATTCCTCTTTTATCTGAATAACTCCCAGTGTACTGGCACAAACCTAGGAACTGCACACAGTCAGGCTGGACACTGTAAGAGTGATAGTTCATAATGAGTTAAATTAAAACTACCTCCAGGAACAGGAGTCACATCAATTCAACCTTTAAATGCTTCCATTAAAATTACTTTTCAAATGTAATTGCAAAAGTTCATTTAAACAATGACTAACAGATTAATGGGGGTAGTGAGTTTCCTTTCCCACAGCAATCAAGGAGTGTGTGTATGCTCAGCAGTCTGACAGAACTCAAAAATATTTCAATCAAGGAGTCTGTGTGTACTCAGCATAGTCTGATAAAACTTCCAAGATATCTTAACAGTCACGGTGTTCAAAAGCAAACACACCCATTTGAGAACTCTGGCCCAATTTCCTTTATATCCTTGCAAAATGCTGCTGATGCTCTCCACGTACAAAAGCCTCGGTCCAAGCTAAAAAAATAGAAGCAGCTATGTAAGTTTAATCTTCAGTGTTAGTTCACAGGATTGCTATCTCTTAATTACCCCGGAGCTACAAAGCAAGGACACAAAAGCAGGAATTCACTCCACCATTATGATTATTTTTAAAAAAAACACCACACACTTTGATTTCTAAGTTATTCTTTGGACCCAAGTCCATTCATCTTCCGGTCTCATACCTGTAATTTTCTCCAGTAACGAAACATCTTGAACTTCCTGAGGCAGGGAAGCAATTTTTTGCCGCACCGTCGCATCTCCTGACGCTGCATTTTCCAGGTCTTGTAGGGCTTTGATCAAATCCTCGGTCTACAAGTCAAGTGAGCCAACAGTAAAACCAGGTAACCTTAACCACATCCATTTCCCAGGGATGTGGGCCACTGCAGCTGAGCTCACCTACCTTTGAAAGCCACCATTTGGGGAGTGTTTTCTCCAAATAAATTTTAAACCGTTGCTTCCTAACACAGGGAGCATTCACTGCGTTTACACTGTCCCAGTGTGTGGGAACTCCTGCATAATCACAGCAGGGTCGGCTTGTTCAAGACTCTGCAGTGGAAAACTTCTCATTCCAATTAAGAGAAGTGATCATGTTAAGACGTAGCTGAGAAGGACATGACCACACCGGGCTGAGACACAGCCACCAGCCTTGTGTGCTGCCTCAAGGGGGGACTGAATCTTCCACACAAGTATCTCTGACACTGACTCTTTGCCTCACAGGACTGTGGGCACCTTTTTTCAAAGGTGCATTCTGAGACAGTGCAGAAATACATAAACCTAAATATCTATCAGTCCAAACAAAACTGTGTCAGATTTCCTTCGTGATAAGGTTTAGAACTGTGCAATTGGTTACTGAGCACAGACTCTGATGATGGTAAAACTTCTTCCTGTTAAAGCCAACTTTACAATGTCCTGATTTTGCAAAGCCGTGGCTGTCCTCACCCAGCCCAGCCAGCCCTCTGCAAGAACACAGATTTCTGCAGCTGAACTGGGCTCCCCTCAGCTCAGCTCTCAGCCGTTTTAGTGCACTGAGGAAAGATGTGTCAGTTTGAATGAATTCACTCAAAATGTACCCCAGCTTAAAAAGGACAAGGATGAGGACAGCCTGAAGAGGGACCTTCCCTGATATGCCATATTCCCTCCTTGCTCCAAAAAATAATTAAATAAAAAAAGAAGAACGAGAGACTCCCTAAACAGGAAGAACAAAGTGTTGTTTCTTTTTTTTAAAAATACTGAAGTTTCAACGGGAGGTTTTTGAAAGGGAAGACCAGCCCTGTAAACACAACCACTGATGTTTAATCTACAAGTTCAATAGTTTGAAAACTAATAAAAACACTGACAAATTTTAAATAAATATTTTTTTTATCTGAAAAACAAAAGTCCATTACCTAATATTTACTACTTCCTTGCAAACTGCAAATGATTTCCAACAGTAACAGAGACAGTGTTTATCAGCAAGAGAAACCATAAGCTGCAAGGCATCTGGAGGTAAAAACAACAACAAAATTTTCACTTATTTCCTTGACAACTGTTATTTATTTTTATTTTTCAGTGTTTACAGTTTACCAGATGGATGGTGTAATTTTTTATCCTCCTCAAACAGACTCTGGTTTAACATATGTTCATTCTGTAGCCTCAAATGGCCAGAATGATTTCCTACTTTGTTCCAGCTATTTCCACACCCCTGACATGGGAGCCTGAAAAAGTCTTCAGAGCTGGTTCTCCTACCGGCTCCCTACAAACCTATCAAAGGTCAATATTTTTAACAGCTTATTGAAAGAGGTGGCCTACAAAAAAATAATTACATTTTAACTGTGTTACAACTTGGGGTTTGAGAGGTTACACACTGACCCTAGAAAGAATTTAAAATATGGTCTGCTCTTCCAGCAATCCTCTGAGATTCTTTCCTGGCAGCACTACTTAAGATTACCTGGAACTGCTCAGAAGTGCCACACTGTTGCAACAGGAACAAAAAGAACCTGTTGCATTTCGCATGGACTTCTCAACCCCAGACTTCACCGCTCAGCTAAATCTGTTTCACTTGTTGTCAGCTCCACCTTGTGGCTGTGACACAGGGGACGTGACTGGGACACGGGGGACAGAAGAGGTGGCCATGTGGCTTCCAGAGCTCCTCCCACACTCAAGCCATCCCACATACCAGCAGAGGCCCAGCACTAGGGTCCTGGGGTGAGTAGCTCCCAGGATAATCATCATCTTCCTCCTCTTGTATTTGCTGGAAAGTTCGCTTTAGAGACTTCTTCTCCTCTGCAACTGAAGACAAAGAAGCAACTCATTTGGATGCCAGATCTGCCCACCTTAACTATTCCTATTTCAAAAGAATTATACCAGATGCTCTGATGATTAAGCTCTCTAGAGAGGGACAACCACAGCTGGACTCTGAAGTTGGCATCGTATTCCAAATGCTCAAATGCAAAACAGCACTCAAAAGTTAATTTTGCCCCCTCATGCAGCTCTGTACATGCCAGTACAAGAATACACACCAGGAGTGTGCACTGCATACAGGTTTGTGCCTCCTACACTGAAAGTAGGAAAGGCAAAGGAATGTGCCACTTGTCAATAAATTTCAACCCTGCTTAGATGCCCTGGGTGTGCAGGTGAGGATTTCTACCAGCAGAAATGAAGCACTGATGCAAAGTACACACAGACAGAAGAATTTCAAGTTATCTTTCTGCATCAAGTACGTGCTCACTGTGGTCCCACAATCAACAAAATAACTGCTGGTTATTCAGCCTTCCCCTCTTCCATCAAAATAAAGGCTTTGGGACAGCTCTATGAAACTACAACTGCAAGATGTGACAGCAACAACACAGCAATGGGTAGGGCACAGACCAGTCTCCAAGCAGGTAACCTGTAACACTTCAGAAACAGGGATTTCATAAAGCGAGACAGTGTCGTTTAAATGAACCTCAGCATGGCAAACATTAGCTTGAAAGGGAAGAGACGGATTATTTAAAGAGTCAGAAGTTTTAATGCAGCCTTTGATCCAACCACAGAACCTTCAGAAGACAGATCATTCTTCAGGCTCACCACCAAAATTAAAAGATCCAGGGTAATTGGTATGAAAGCTTTGGACAGTCTTGAGATTCCATTCTTCAATGGAATCAAGTCTTGCTGAGATAATCACACGGTTCAAGGATAGAATCTATACATTCTTTGATTCACAGGAAAATCCAAGATCACTTGATTTAAAAAAAACCAGCCTGCCCCACTCTAAGGAGGAAGCAAACAAAAGAGGTCTGTCCTTAAATGCAGAGTTTTGCCTGCCTTGTCAGGCGGGACATATGAGAAAACTTTATTTTAATGCAGAGAAAGTCAGAGGTGCTGTACATCCTGCTCATGGTGGGGAAAGAGCCAAATGACCTTCTCAAGGCAGACACAAACATCTGTTAGAGAACAGATTCACTCAAGGAAGGCAAAGCAGCACAGAAAACAGTTACCCTAAAACAAATGAACTGCTGATGTTTGCTAGAGCAAAGCTGTCTTGGTTAGAAAAAGGGACAGTCTAACTACTGTATGTACCCAACTGATGTAAGAGTGCTGGATAATTTGACTGACAAACCAGTGAGACACCAGATCAGCGTGGAAAACAGCTGCTGCCCACTGAGGTCTGCAAGAGACACGAGTTGGGTTGAACAGATGATAAAGTGGCTGAAGAGGACATTTAAAGTTACCCAGCCCAACACAACGGGCCATCAGTACTTATCACTTGCGTGCACTTATCATAAAGTAATTAACCAACAGAGGATAAGCACAGTAACCAACAAAAGAACACACGACCACAGCACGCACACAAGTGAAAATTAAAATGAGAGAGAGCTGAGATTCAAATTGCTGACGAGCTATTCCTGCTGTGCTGCCAACTGTCTACCACAAGACACATTACACTTGCTCACTACTCTAGCACAGAGGATACAAAACTTCATTGAATTTTCCATCTGAACAAGGCCAAGTAAGTGCAACTAGAACCGCTCTGAAGGAGGTGGTGCTGAGCACCTGCAGCCCTAAGCACCAGTCACTGGAGAATCCTAAAAACAACACCTTAATTTAATCAAAATAGAAGACTCACACTTATTTTCAAACTCAAGAGCAACAGAGCAAAAGGACCCCCGAAAGAGAACAGAAGTTCGGCACAAATTGTAACACACCCTGGCTGGGCAGCTTTCAAACTCTGCCAGCCAGGAGTAATTAAACCATGACAGCCTGCGCTTCCAGAAAAGCCTGTCAAATGCAACCAGGGAAGGAGAAAGCAAGCATTGGGAACAACCAGGACTGATCAGACTAACACATACCTGAAACAATCAAGAGATCCTTGTAGAATTCTGACAGCTCCATCCAGGAAAATCAATAGCCCATCTTGAATGGACTGAAAGAAAAGAGAGAAGCCCCTCCTACAAATGAAGTCAGCTTTCCTGCTTCACTGGGGTCTCCTCCACAGCTCAGAAACCGAACTAATCCCTAGGAACCTCCATAGGGTAAAGCACTTCATTTCTCCGAAACAAGAGGCAACTGTTTCAAACAGCTTTGCAGTGACACTCCAGGTTGTTGTTACCTTGCTGTTGCAGTATCCACAGAGACCTGTAAAAGTAATTTCTGCACCAACTTTTCAGTCTTCAAACCATCTCTAGTGGCTTGAGGAAGGTTAGTCAAAGGCCTTGCTGAGGATGTATGAGTTTTCCTGTCAGCTGGAAACCTGAGAGATCTTCCCATCTCAGGTGCTTACCTTTTTATTCTCACCTCCTGAGGACTGGTTTTTAGAGGTAAACAGGCTTCTAATGGTCCAGCACCCCCTCCAACTGTTCTAACTCCTTCTTTCTTCGGAGGTAGATAACTCGTCATTGTTTAAGTTCTCATTACAACATGTGTTTGTCAGTATTCTCCCCTAGTTCAAGTGTACCTGGGGTTGTCCTGCTCCAAAACCACACCCAGAGCTGTCCCCAGGTGCTTTTATTTCAGCTGCCCTCAGAAGCCTCCCTGCCTTCTTTCCTCTCTGTTCTTCTCCATTTTTTAATACAAGTCTGACTTCCTGCGCCAGAATTTGCAACATAAACACAATGAGAGCAGTCGGGGAGCAGCTCAGCTCTGTGTTAGAGTGACACACTCCTACATCACAGCACGCTCAAGGACCTCCTTCAACTGCTTATTACAAAGACAACAAAAAGAAAACCACGTCAGCTAGATCGGTTGTATTGCCTGAAGGGTTTCACATCAAACCTCCAAGACCTAGTTTTGCCAGGCTTTGAGAGAAATGGGTGGTTCTTCTCTTGCCTATTGCTTGTGAAAAGAAACATTCTAATAAAAATGAGATTAATGAGAAAGCAAATGCAAGCTTAACGAATTCATTTAGAGATAAAACAATACATCAATATTCAAAAGCTCATTTCCATGGATATGCTGATCTCCTTAAGGAACCCAAAAGACTAAAAGTCTGGTAGTCACCACTGAGGAGTCAAAACAGGGAATACAATGCTTAGAAAAGGCCAGTTCTTTTACCTCTCTGCCTCTCTGAAGGGAATGCTTCGTTATCAGTGCAATCAGCTCTGCTCCACGGCAGGAATTCTGCATGTGCAGCCAACGGAACTGCATTACCCAAGGCCTTGCTACTCACTGAACAAGCTGCACCACTGCAACACACACCAGGGAACTTTAAAGGCATCTTTCCTCCCTGAGACAGGACTCAGCTTCACTCTGACAAGCTTCACAACCCTGTGGTGCTCTCAAGCCAAGCAGAGCCACCCTGCTCAGAGAGCAGCACCCACCAGCCCAGGAATTTCAGACACTGCAACATGAAAAAGCCACAGAGAACTACCTGCACTGACCTGTTGCCATTCCTTGGGCTGAAGAAAAGCACCAGGTACTCGTTATCAACTGCACCAGATGCTCTTAAGGAGCTCCAACGTTTTAACAGCACAGCTTGAACCGATCCGCAGACACTAATACAGCCTGTGTCTCAGCCATGTCTACCCTGGGTGTACACAAATGTAGGCAGCCAGAAGGGTTTGGATGAGCGCTGCACGATGGTTTTCCACATCTATAACAATTATTATAGCTATAAACCAGGAAAACTTTACCTCCATCTTGCTTATGTTCACCTGTTTGAAAACAGAATACAGTAACTACAACAAAGCCTTCTGCAACACAGATAGTTACCCACCAGAAACTCAAACACTCAAAGATTTACCTCAGAAATCCACAAAAATCCCAGATGAAAGTAGCTCTTATCTAATTTGAAAAAAGCTAATTTGAAAAACAAAAACAAACAAACCAGTCAAAACAAGGAAAAAGGACAGCTCTGCTTAATTTTTCCACATTTCTTTTTCTCTTAGGTTAAAAAACTCAGGGTTTTTGGACAATAAATTGACAAGGCAGCAATACCCGCACTCATGAAAAGGCCTGAACTTTCCCTCAAATAGAAGATACCACATGAATATCTCCTATTATCCAGACAACAGCAAAGTTCCTCGCCAAGTGAAGCTGTGCACGCAGCAGTTCTTACAGCATTTGTATTCCTTCACTCGGCTTCCCACAGACAGAGGTCTGTTACACTTAGGAAGGGTTTGATTTTGTACAGACATTTTTCAGTTGAGAAGACAACAGCAGCAGGAGTGATTGGTACCATCAGCTAGAGGGAGAGGACACTGAGCAACAGCTGTTTGCCGAGTGACCAGGAAATACAACACAGGGTATCAATTATCAGCGTGCTTGGATTCGAAGTTGAACACTTGTGAAACACCTACCCACGGGCATTAAATTCACAGTTTCAAATCCTCTGTTAATCAGTTCAGCAGGAATTCAGGCATGTAAATCCTGTCCTTTAATGACACACAGGTGCCTCACACATTGCACCCAGACAAGAGGAACTCCCAGCACGAGACAGTTCATGCAAAGACTGTTCACCTTCGCCCCTCAGAGAACAGGCTCGCTCTGCCCCACACAGATGAGACAACTCCTTTGGTCAGACTCACAGCATTTGGGGAAAAAATGGCAACACCTGCCAAAAGTCATAGCTCAACGAGAGGCAGGGAGAAGGACTCTGGTGGGAGCTGCTAAAGCAGCCACCCGGCAGCTCTGCCTGAAGCAGTGTGTGAAAAAACCACAAAGCTACAGCCATAGGTGTAAGTCTTTACATACAGGTCTCATTAATGCTCAAGCCTTCATATTAATTCCGCACTAAATACCAACTCCATCAGACCTGGTTTTCACCACCTAAGTACGGCATAAGAGCCCTTTTCTAATGACCAAACCAACTCTCACAGCATTGCCCCTCCGTGGGGAATAGAACAAAGTACGACCAGAGCAGCCGTGTCATTCAGGCTCATTTGATGACACTGACGTTTTACAGAATCACAGAATGGCTTGGGTTGGAAGGGGCCTTAAAGATCATCCAGTTCCAACCTCCTGCTATGGGCAGGGACACCTTCCACTGGACCAGGTTGTTCTCAGTCCCATTCAACCCAGATGTGAACACTTCCAGGAATGGAGCATCCACTTCTTTTAGCAAAATGGACAAATACTCCCTTGACCAGAACACTCCTGAAGTTTAACAACCCTCACCTTCCACAGCTTAGGCCTCCTGCTGCTCCCCTCTTTCCACTGCAGCACTACCAGTGAAACACTTCCAGGTGCTTCAAAAGAAGCAGGAACTGCCAAAGCAGTATCAAAGCACAGCAAACACAAGCTTATGCTCAATTTCTCATTTCTCATGCAGTAATAAGGTTATAACTGTGATGTTCTAATGATGGTAAATGATGCAAAGGTTTCCCCAAATGATGTCAGTGCAAGATAAAAAAAAAAAGACACCAGACAAGCTTCTGGGCATACATTCCAGATTTCAATTATTAAAAACTTCTTGCTGAATCATAATAAAATACAGTAACTATGCAAAACAAACCAATTAACACGAGAATGAAGGCACTAACAACACTGAATAAGCCATTATAATAAGTCCAGCTGAGCAGTCTCAGAGATGCACAGTGGGACACTTGACTCAAGGTGGATACAACAGTTCCCTGCACAACTGCCTTGCCTTCACCCCAAAAGGCAGCCCTGGAGGATTCTGTCTGCACGAGCAGCACCAGACATCACCTCGAGTTAAGCTTGCTGCCAGCCACAACAAGGCAACACACCTGCACACCAGAACCGCGAGTTCAGCAAAAATCAGACTCTGAGACAATCCTGAAGAACGTCCACGACCAGCTCGGGCAACAACTCAGCTAAAGGAGCCCAGAGCTCAACTCCTCATGGTACTCCCATTGAAACACACGCCGATTTAAAAACAAACTCCACACGACCAGCAATACGCATTTACCTTTTGTTTGGGGGCTGTTGGAGTCTTCCATAGACAGCTTCAGCTGCTGGATGAACTCGCTGCCATACACACTCCTCTCCTGCCAGATGTTCAGCAGTCGTTCCAAGGGCTTCTTGCAGCCCTCATCTGCTTCTCTGTTCAAAGATCAGGAAATCATTAGGGCTCAGCTGATCAACACTCCTGATGTTTTAGGAGAGCATCTTCCAAACTACCCGCTGCAACACATGCACGTGCGAGAGAATCTCTCTCGTAGTGTCTGAGACGAACTGCGCCAAACACATTTGTGGCAAATTTGCCCCCTTTACTGGAACTAAAGATTACCTGGAAGTGCCCCACATTCCCACCCCAAAGTAAGGGCAGGAAAAATTGTGAAGGAAGAAACCTGCTATCATTCAGAATTTGCAAGAAGAGTTATAAAATACCCTCAAGCTGACATGCTTACAGCTCAAGAGTATTAACTTTAAACAGTTGTTTCAGTCAATAACATTCCAATTAAAAGCAAGTTGATTGGATCATTAGGCACTTAAATGCAGTCAGAGAGCACGCTGACATCAGACAGCCCTCCAGAACAGACACCAAACACCCAGAGCATCAATGTTGCTTAGCTGAGATTACAGGAATTATTACGCTATTTAGAGAAAATCTTAACTAAACCACACTCCATTTCTGAGAACATGGTGGCTGCATCACTTCTTCCCTTTTATCCTTCCTTCCTCCAGCAAAGGCACTACTGACCAGGTAACCATTAGAACAAGCAACACATAAAGAAACCGTGCTCAAAGCAGGGGGTGGTGAGAATCCAGTGACCCAAAACATCATCTCACAGTGGGGCAGAGCCATTCACTGTATGGCTTTGATAAACACACCCAACTGTTCAGTTTCACTACTCATGAAGAGATCTGCCAGACCTTTTGGGAACAACTCAAATGAAATCCAGAGGGTGTGAAGGGCTGGTTCGCACACAAACAAGTTTGCTTGAAGAGAAGTACTAACACTAAACAGTTCCCAGCTGCAAAGCAGTCAGAATCCAACCTCTACTAGAGACAGGGTATAAGCATCCCTGAGACTTAAAAAACCAAAACCCATTTGCAGTAAACTTTGAGTAAGAAGGATGCAAATCCCTACAGAGGAAAGTTGAAGAAATGCAGCAACATACCTGGCAACATGAGAAAATGCATCCACAAGAACAGATTCAAATTCCCTGGTAAATTCAGGACCTTTCCTCTTACTGTTCTGGATGACATCGTTTGCTAAATATAGGAAAGTAAGTTTCCTACTTGATTTTGCTGAGAAAGGGAAAAAAAGAAGGAAAGAAGAGAGAGAGAGAGAATTTGCATTAATTTCTCACTTCTTTCACCCACAATCATTAACATGTCTTTCAAAGTTGCCCACAGATTTGCAGTCTAAAACAAAGTTCAAAATATTTCTCTGTTACCAAGGCAAATCAGGGACCTTGAAATCAAGTAGTTCTTAATCTCCTCACTTCTCCTCTTTTTTAACTAATTCATAACACAAACACGAGTTTAATCCTTTTTGTGCACAGTGACACCTCGACTCCGAAAAAAGCTGCGTAATAAACAAATTTTAAACACGTGACTAAAAAAAGCTCTCCTAACCTACCAGTAAACTAATAAAACAATGGATTTCATTTATTATTCATTAACCTCAGGAAAAATACTTGGTATAGAACCCTGTAATTCAGAACAGAGCGAAACTGTAAGAGAAAGGTATCTCAGAGACCCAAATATTTTCAAAATAATGCTGTGACAGAGCAACATGGAATTTCCTCCACATACCATAACTTTTCCTACTTTGCCACCACCAGTTTCTATTTCACTGTGATCAGTGGGATTCACTGTTTCTTCAGAGCACAACAGCCACAAACACACTCGAAGCAGAAAACAGAAGCGCTCATTTCTACAGCGGGTCGAGCTCAGATCTTCCAAAACTTCAGAAATAGGCTAAAATGGCAACAACTATCAGTCACACGGAAGATACTCCAGCTGCTCCAAAGGGCTCACGCTGCTGGTGCCAGGGGTGGGAAGGGTGATACTGGCTGGTTTCAGAGCTGCACTTGGGGGCAGGGCACTCACACAGCATCCCGGAACGGTTTGGGCTGGAAGGGGCCTTGAAGAACACTTAATTCCAACCCCCTGCCACAGGCAGGAACACCTTCCCCCAGACACTGACACTGCCAGCCTCCATGATGAAACCGTCCGGAAAACTACCTTAACTCCAGTTAAGTTAATCTTCAAAGGAATAAAAAAGCTCGAAGTATTTCTGGGTGACAGCACCAAAGAGATACAGACGGAAATAAACATGTGGATCTCTACAGCCACCTTTTCTTGGCTTATCTCTTCTCCCCTTAATGCAATTCTATAACGGGCAAACTGTACGAATTCGAGCTCAAAAAACTTAAAAACGAGATTTAAAAGGTGAACAGCCTGAGCACCACACAAGTTACCCGGAGCACACACCCATGAGAACACAATTCGTACGTCTCTGTTTTACACCCAGAGAGCAGCGAGGCTGAGCATCCTCTCGACCCACACCGCGCTGTGCCTCCATCCTCTGCCTTCCCAAAGGCCGCCTTTACCAGCACGCACCGGGAAATTCCCCACACACAGGGCCATTCCCCGCAAAGTTTATTAAACAACCGCACCAGCAGGGAAACAGCGCCCAGGCTGCGTTAAACTCCCACCTCCCGGGTCACCAAGTTCTCCCCGCGGAGCTCCGACACCGCCGTGAGGGGGGGCCGGCCCCGGGGCTGCCGGAGCGGCCAAGCCACCCCCGCCTCCCCCCCCCCCCCCGCGCACCTTTGCGGAGCTCCCGGTGCCACACGGCGACGATGGGCCCCGCGTGCTTGCGGTGGTGGATGAGCCACAGCGAGAGCGTCTGCACGCTCTGCTGCGAGTTGCTCAGCTCGGACAGCTTCTTCTCCAGCGCCGACTCCGAGAAGGAGGACATGGGGCCGGGGCCGCTCCGCCCTCGGTGGGGGGTGGGGGGTGGGGGGGTGGGGGACGCGGCGCGGCCTCCCCG
>JAWMRA010000050.1:6514510-6542884 GCA_035584735.1 Pseudotriccus pelzelni | reverse complement strand
ACCGACAACAACCCGCCGCCGCCGCCTCCGCCGCCGCCGCCACAGCCACAAGATGGCCGCCCGCGCCCTGACCCCGCCGCGGGGCGGCCGCCTACGGAGCGCCGGAGGGAGCCGGGGAGGGGGGGGCACCGCCACCGCGCCTGCGCACTGCGGGCAGCCGCGACTTCTCTCGCGCCGCCCGCGCCGCGCCCGCGGGAGCTTTGTGGCGCTGTCAGCGCCGCTCCCGCCGCGTCACTTCCGGCACCCTCAGGGCCGCCCGGCGCGGCCTCAGCGCGGTCCCGGTGTCGGTGCCGGTGCCGGGCAGGCCCCCCCCCCTCCTCCCCGGGCATGGCCGTGTTCGACACCCCGCAGGCCGCCTTCGGGGCGCTGCGCCCCGCCTGCGTGCAGCTGACGCGGGCGCAGACGGTGGAGAACGTGCGGCGGCTGCAGGCGCACCTGGCCGCGGTGAGCGGCGCGGCCCTGCAGGAGCTGCAGGAGTACGTGCTGTTCCCGCTGCGCTTCGCCCTGCGGGTGCCGGGCCCCAAGCAGGAGCGGCTGGTGCAGAGCCTGGTGCAGTGCATCTCCTCCGTGCTGGCGGCGACGTGCGTGAGGAAGCGGGAGCTGCTGCAGGAGCTCTTCTCCGAGCTCTGCACCTGCCTGGCCCCCCCGCCCAGCTCGGGCAAGTCCGCCCCGCTGTCCGAGGAGCTGAAGCTGGCCGTGATCCAGGCGCTTCACACTCTGATGCATTCGGCTTATGGGGATGTTGTCTTGTCCCTGTACCAACCTTCCACCCTCCCGCTCTTGGGATTTGCCGTGTCTTTGCTTCTGGGCCTTGCCGAGCAAGAAAAAGCAAAGCAAATCAAGATCGCTGCTTTGGAGTGCTTACAGGTCCTGGTTCTGCAGTGTGACTGCCAGGAGCACCGGCACCTGGATGAAGAGGAGGCACAGCAATGTGGGGATTTGTTTGCTTCTTTTCTGCCTGGGATTTCCATTACGCTGTCTCGGGTTATTAGTGGAGACATCAAACAAGGTCACAAAACCACCGTTTCTGCCATCAGACTCTTCTATCTGATTGTCGGCTCGGTAATGTCCGATGCACAGCTAGCCAGAATCCCAAAGAGTAAGGAAAAGCTGCCAGTGGAACAAAGCAGAATATCAGAGCTAATGGTCCATAGAGGACCTGACTGGAGTAAAAGTACTGCTCAGAAACTCTCTCTCCTGCTGCATAAAGTGGTTGAATCTTCTTCAGTTCACCCTCACTGGAAGGTGAGGCTGGAACTGGTGGAACTGGTCCACCACTTACTGAGGAACTGCAGTCAGTCACTGGTGGACTCATTCAGTCACCTCTTAAAGGCCTTGGTTGGGCTGGTTAATGACGAAAGCAGCGAAGTCCAGAGCAGGTGTAACGAGGTTCTGCGAGACATCGCAGAGCAGAGGATCGTGGCACAGAGCAGGGCTCTCGCCGACGTCCTCTCCGAGAACCTCCATTCCCTGGCCACGGCCCTTCCTCGCCTGATGAACTCCCAGGACGACGCGGGCAAGGTCTCCACGCTGAGCTTGTTGCTGGGCTACCTGAAGCTGCTGGGCCCCAAGATCAACATCGTCCTCAACTCCGTGTCCCACCTGCAGCGCCTGTGCAAGGCGCTGGTGCAGGTGCTGGAGCTGGACGTGACGGACGTGAAGATCGTGGAGGAGCGGCGCTGGGGACCGCCGGGCTCCTGGCAGCAGGGCGTGCAGAGGGGCGGGGGCCAGAAGAAATACTTCCGCTTCTTCGCGGAGGAGAAAGTTTTGCAGCTCCTCCAGCAGGTGTGCCGCGTTCTTGGCTACTACGGGAACCTCTACCTGCTGGTGGATCACTTCATGGGGCTGTACAGCGAGTCTGGCCTGTACCGAAAGCAGGCAGCCATGGTCCTCAACGAGCTGGTCATGGGAGCTGCCGGGCTGGGAGTGGATGTCCTGCAGGAGAGGGAAGTCCCGCCGAGCGTGGATGATCTCAAAGCGTCCGTAACGTCCATTCTGGATGAGTACACCGACCAGGCGAACTGGTATTTGATCACCAGCATTGACACAGAAGAAGCCAGCCCTGAGCACTGTGTGCAGCGCCCAGGACTCGTTGCCCGTCCAGGAGGTCCGTGCAGCAGCATCCTCCTTCCATCCCCGGAGCCCCAGGTCACGACGCGCTCCATGAACAGCAACATCTGGCAGATCTGCATCCAGCTGGAGGGCATTGGCTGCTTTGCTACCGTCCTTGGGAAGGAATTCCGGCTGTTGCTGCTCTCAGCTCTGTACCCTGTGCTAGAAAAGGCTGGAGACAGGACTCTGCTCATCAGCGAGACAGCACTGGGGACACTGGCAGACATATGCGAGGCCTGCAGTTATGACTCGGTGCAGTGTTTGATTAATGAGAATTCTGACTATCTGGTGAACGGGATTTCCCTGAATTTGCGCCAGCTGGCACATCAGTCACATGCTTCCCAGGTCCTGGACACAATGCTGAGGCACTCGGATGCCAGCCTGCTGCCACTGGTAGAAGACGTTATCCAAGATGTCCTGTCTGCACTAGATCAGTCCTACAACAACCAGGCTTCCACCTTCCTCGGGGCCCTCCACTCAGTCATGACAGCTCTAGGTACCAAAATGATGTTTGCTTTGTGTAACTCAGCCTTGCTGTCACTGAGGGTACTTGTCTGGGACCTTTCCACTTGCCATGGGAGGTTTCAGGTAGCCGAGGTGCTGTAGCGTGCTGGCACCTGCACTTTGCTTGGTGGCCAGTTCTCAAGCAAAGACCACCAGTAGCTTCCTCTGTCCGGTTTCTGTCTGGCCTGCAGCCTTGCAGGAACATGGCCTTTTGTGGCTGAGAAAGGAAGGATTCACTGCTCCCCATAAGTGTTCTGTGGGAGTACATGGAGTGTGACAGGGGTGCGACAGCAGGTGCCTGGATCCATAGTGCTGTCCCATGAGAGCCGAGCTCTTCTCTCAAGGAATCATGGCACCTTGCAGGAGGGGGTCGTGGCCGTTCGGTGACGTGTTGGTTCCTCTCTTGCAGTCCAGTGGTGTGAAACGTGCAGCGCTGAGGAACACTGGCAAGGGCAGGCTGCCAAGGGGCAGAGCGGGGCTCAGTCCCAGGGGCAGGACGAGGTGACAATGACAAGGCAAGAAGTGGAACGATTCTTCCTTGACTACGTGAGCCAGAAGCAGATCGCAGAGGGTGATGTCCCTGACACGGGGGAGGAGGAGGAGGAGGCAGGTCAGTACTGTGCGTGGCTGGAGAGGAGCATGTTCAGCCTGCAGAGGGACTGTGACCTCCGAGGTGTCCTTTTGTCACATGGAGGACCTGGGACCCGGCTGACAGTCTCGGGTCTACTTTGAGATGCCCTTGATTCGTGTAAGGTGCTGCTGGGTGTTCTTGCTTTGTTCTTTATGAGGCCGGGAGCAAAATGTTTGCAGATCAAGGTTTCTCTAGCTCTAAAACACGAGCACAGTGTTTTTCCTTACCTTGTAACAGGTCATTTGGCTTCAGGGCCAGAAGTTTCCTCTTTCCAGGATCCTACTGCATTTTCCTCCTTACGCTCCCTTGGGAACCCTTGTGCCATTTTCTCCTGGCTAATGATGCCACCGCTCCCTTCTCACTTGGCCTGGGCAGGCACTGCAGACATTCATATAGGGAACTTTTTAGTCTTTACTGGGCTGTGCTGCAATCCTGACCTTTAAATACTTCATCTTTAAATACCCAGGCTTTTCATTTTTAATAAAAATCAATGGGAAATAAGTCCATGGTGAGAAGAAACTGCAAATGTCAGACCAACTGCATTGTCCCGTAAAGCAAGCGAACCTTCCCTAGCCCCACATCCCATCTGAACCTGACAATACCTCACAGAACTCAAGCACAGGCTTGACTGTGTCTAATTGCACTAAAAAATGCCAAAGGCCTCACTCGGGAATTTTCAGAGCGGCTGTGGGCAGGTACTGCGATCTCCCAGAGCTCCCAGGTCATTTCTGTAGCTTGAGGAATGGTTCTGTCTTCCAGATGAGGTTCCCCCCCTTGCTGGGACAGAGCCCAGCAACGGTGACACCGACGGAGAAGCTCCGCTGCCGATCCACGCTCAGCTGGCCCGGGACGTGATGGAGAGGTGCATCCACCTGCTGTCTGACGGGAGCCTCCGGGTGCGGCTGAAGGTCGGTACTTGCGGCTCTGAGGGGACAGATGGTGCCCACGAAGGGGCTGGTGGCTCGTCAGCGTGCGCGCCGTGCACGTTGGGCTCCCTGCCATGGCCAGGTTCGCGCTGCCGTATGCTCGAGCAGGACAGATCCTCCAAGCCTGGCGAGGGAAAGGGAGGCGGTTTTCTGGGAGCGGTTTGGGTTAGGAATGGCGGCCAAGCTGAACGGAATCTTGAGGGGGGCTTTGTGTTGGACGCCTTCCCTTGATGCTCGTGACAGTTAAAGTCTCGTGCCTCAGCCTTTGGTGGAAGAAGCAGAAGCATCTTTCTCCCATCTGGCCTCCCATCCCCCTTCCTCAGGCTGCAGTGCACAGGCTGATGAATGTTTTTGAAGTTGCTGGGGTGATGATAAGCAGGGCTAAAAGCCTGGCTTTTTTTGTAATTATGAAAATCCTTTGAAGGTGGCCTCCTTTTAAAGTGCAAAGCGAGACGGAAAATGCAGCAGTGAGGCATAACCCAGATTCTCAGCCCAGAGGCCCCAGCTCTGCCAGGTGATCCTGCTGCCCCTGTGGGATCAGCCCAGGAATCCTGCCCTGCTCCCAGCCCAACTCTGTACCCGGCACAAGTTACACCACTGCAGGACTTGTCCCCTTCCAAACAGGCCTGTGCTCTGAGCACTGTTCACGTGTCCCAGTTCCTGCTGCAGTAAAACCACACCCTTTGCTATTCAAACCCTCCTGGCTTCCCGGTGGGATGCTGGGATCCACCTGAATGCCTGGCACTGCAGCACTCAGAGTCTGTTCCCTCCCCTCCTGGCCAGGTCCTGGACGTGCTGGAGCTCTGTGTAACTGTGCTGCATCCTCACAGAAACCATCTGCTTCCCATGGCTCACCGTGTCTGGCCAGCTCTCGTCGCCCGGCTGATCAGTGACGACCCTCTGGCAGTGCTCAGAGCCTTCAAGGTACGGCAGCGACTGCCAGCAGCCTTCAGGCTGGGGCTTGGAAGAAGGGCGGTGGCTTGAGCAGTGCTGCAGCCCAGGAGAGGAGCACCCAGCTTGTGCAGGGACGTTTAAATGTGGTTCAGAGCATGGGATCACTGCCCTGCAGTGGGTGGGCTTGTACCGCTCCCACTGCGGCTGGTCCGCAGGTGAACCCTTGGCACCGTTCCTGGGGGAAGCAGCAACGCTGGTGGTTGTTGCAGGGACAAGGAGAACTGTTTCACAGCCTCAGCAGCTGTCAGAGGCACTGTACAGTGCCTTGCTGGAGCCACAGTCCCAGCACCCTCTTTGGAGGTCTCAGACTGAAGGTAAGGGAATATTTCACAATTGAGGAATTGGCAGGGGAGGGGAGAGGTTAAACAAAGACTTGGCCTTATAGTGACATTATTAAAGAGCTCCTGACCTCATCAGCTGGCTACAGTCTTCTCCTGAGTCACAGGATGGCCAGTAAAGCACGTTTCCAGAGGTGCCAGCCCCAGGGTTTCACAGGGATTCATCTGCTGGGGAGAATGAGATTCATTTTAAAATCCTTCAGTGTGAATAAAGAGAGTTTTGATTGTCCGGATTCACTAAGCCACGCACTAGAATTTCAGAGTAGCCATATCTGTCATGTGCCTGCCCTCAAAGAAGGGAGAGCTTGCTATACAAAAACTAATTAACTCTTGAAAAGTTCAAGTGATCATTACAATTAGCACCCAGCTTGGGTTTTGTGGTATGAATTCCCTGAGAGTGTCTTCCTGCCTAAATTCCAAGACAAGAAGTGTCTTATCAGTGCGAGGCAAACACAACATAACCAGCATCTCAGTCCTGCACACTGAGACCATGATCTCAGTAAAGTTTCAGGAGAAATCAGCATTCTGGCCCCATGGATCCCCTTTTGTTTTTACATGTAGTTAGGGCTATTCACTACCCAGTCTGGGTTTGATCCTGGGCACACACCAGTAGTGCTGGGTGCCCCGTGCTGTGGCCAGTTGGCCTTTCTGCTCCGTTGGGTGCTTGGAAGGATGGGCTGTCTGCACCACGAAGGGGATTTAATGATACGATGATATTTAACGGCATTTTCCATCAGAGTCTCCTCCCGTAATTTTGAGTAGGACTGCACAGCTGCTCTTACCTTCACTGTGCTAATGAGAGAAGGGCAGCCCAGGAGGTCAGACAGGTGAACACTGCAGAGCAGGGTGCAGCTCGCTCAGCCTTTCAAACATTCACCTCCTGCTCATTATGGGGAAACTGCAGCAGATGTGGTCACATTGCTCTCACCTGCAAAAAACAACAAACAAACAAAAAAAAACCAACAACATTCTCCAGGGGGAAATGAATTCCTGAACCCCCTGAGCTGGAGTGTGCCCTGCACCCCTGTAACTGATGTCTCTCTTAGGTGCTGTGTACCTTGGGTCAAACCTGCGGGGACTTCCTGAGGCAGAGGTTCTCCAAAGACGTCCTGCCCAAGCTGACCAGTTCCCTCCTCAGCCAGGCCCCAGCGAGTGCCAGGGCCGGGCCCGTGTACAGCCACACGCTCGCCTTCAAGCTGCAGCTGGCTGTGCTGCAGGGCCTGGGCTCTCTCTGCGAGAGGCTGGACATGGGTGAGTACCAGGGCCAGCTCAGGTTGGATGGATCTCTGCTCATCCCACCTGTGCATGGGAAGTGGGTGTGCAGTGGAGTGTCTGGGTTGCTGCTGGGCCATGGTTTGTTCTTACCTGACCAACTGGAGCCCGGGTAAGAGTTCTGACTGGCTCGACTGGTTCCGCTTTGGGGCATCTCTCTTGGGTGACCCTTTAAATCCAGCACACCACACTCTTCCACTGAATGAAGCTCTCAGAAATTCATCAGAGTTAAATTTCTGGAGCGGACTTTGATGAGGGAGAAGGTTTGCTGGCGAGTTGCTCTTTTCCTCTCAGTGCCCTTGATTGCTTTCCTGGCTTTGCAGCAAGATGCTTAAGAGGCAAGGTCAGAAGAGCTCCGGGTCAGGCAGCTCAAAGGCTCAGAAGCCTCTTGCTGCCAATTTGGAGCTGATTCCATTAGGCAGCAGCCGCTGAGGAGGTCACCTCCTACCCTTCTTTCCTGTTCCATTTCTGCAGGCGAGAGTGACCTGAATAAAGTGGCAGATGCCTGCCTGATTTACCTCAGCGCCAAGCAACCCGTCAAACTGCAAGAAGCTGCCCAGAGGTAATGTCTCTTAAATGCAGGTGTGTTGGGTGTACAGATAATGGGGAACAGAGGGAGCATGGTGATCCCATTCCTTTTGCACCTTTCTCATTCCTCCCTCTGGCGTGTTTGAGTCCTGTACAACAGGGTCTTTCGTGGAAGTTTGTAGCTGTGAAGCATCATTTACTCCCCAGAATGAGCTAGAGAGGTCAGCTGTCAGCTTGCTCAGAAGTTACAGCTGACTTTCAGGTGACCTTGCAGTGCATTTGGGGACAGAGGGGAAGATTTGTTACTTGCTTTTTTCGTAACCACCTCCTATGCCCGAATACTTGGGGCTCTTGGCCCAGTAGTGGCAAACTGCAGAGGAAAGACAGCTATGGAAGAAGATGTGCCAGGCATTCCCTTGTATTTTATCACTTAACACCTTCTACAGGCTGGGGGATTTACTTCTGTTATCCTTCCGTTTTCCCTGGGCTCCTGTGATCACACCAACCCAGGCTCTGCCAGGTGGACCGGAGTTTGTTTGGGAAGCTGTCAGTCTTGGCACCACTGTTGCTCTGAGAACGCTGGGAGAGCCTGAAAGAGCACAAACAGTTTAGGTGAAAACACACACCAGCTCTATAAAGTGTTGACAGACGTTATTTTTGCTGCTTGGTGTACAAAATCCTGCTCAGCATGTTCCTGCTGTCAGGATAAGAAATCACTATTGTCATATGTTGTCACCTGGAACCAAGGCCGGAGATTTCAGGAGACAAAACGAGTCCAGTTACAGAACACAGGACATAAATCACAAAGCCGGGCCCCTCTGCTGAAGGACAGGGGGGGTGAAAGCCAACCTCCCCCTCCTCTCCCTGTGTGGCCAGCCCTGCTCTCCCCTGAGAGGAGGGGAAGCCAGCGGGGTTCCACAGGCTCTGCGGCTTTCGGATTTCCAGGGCAGGCTGCTGGAAAGGGAAGCAAGAGGGAAGGGCATCCCATCCTTTCCCTTTCACAAAGCTCCAGGGCTCTGTGTGGCCGGGCAGCGGCTCCGAGCGGGCACTCCCGGGGGCTGGAGCGTTCCTTTGTTCCCGTCCCCGCGCGGGTGGGAGCAGGTTTATTTTTACCTCGGAGGCTTTCAGGGCAGCCCAGCAGGCTCCAGCGGCGCTCGCTCTGCAGAGGGGGCTCTGCTCTGTGGGCACCACGCAGACCCTCGCTGCAATAAAGCGTCGTCTGCGCCGGCAGCGCTGGATGGAAAGCAGAGCGGCCGGGATTCGTCTAGATATTTGGAATCTGAGGCTTTTAAATCATTAACTAAGCAGCTTGAGAAGCTGTGCAATTTCCCCACCTCAGCAGGGGTGAAGGGAATACAAAATGAGCCCTTTTAGAAGCTGCATGCTGAAGCGAGCTCACTTGTCGGAGGAAAAGGGCAGCAAAGTTCAGGGCAAGTAGCATTTTTCTCCTGCCTGTTATTTTTATTCTATTCGAAGGGAAAAATGCCATGTGTTTTGCTCCTCCCCCCACGCCTTTGATGCGCCGTGCATCACATATGTCACTGAACCAAGCTGCTCACAGAAGTCCTTGCTCTCTCCTCTTTAACTAGACACACGTAGGCACTGAGGCATGCGTTATGTCTGGCCTGACAGTAACCATGCACATGGCAGCACTTGGGGGTTTCTTTTGGGGTTCATTTTCTCAGTTTAGTCTTGTGTGATCCCTGGTCTTGGAGCCTGGAGTTCATGGTATCACACTCACTTTTAACTACAGTACTCTAATACAAGGTTTCAGCTTGGGAAAGTCAGAATTAGTTTGCACCATAACAATCAGCTCCAGCACTTGAATAAAAATCACTTCTCAGCCGCGCTTCAGTTTCCATCCTCCAGCTGCAGAACCACCCCATTCCTATAAGTTCTGGCCCTTCTCCTTCCTCTGCACGTGCCTGAAAGTAATCCTGAAAACTGACACAGGTTGTCACACATGAGGCCCTTTCCATCTAGGCAAGGGCAACGTTATCAGCCTGATACATGAGAAATTCTGCATTTTAAATGCTTCTAAAAACAGATAGACCAGAACTAATCTTAGCCCCAGCCTGAGTGCCAGCGTACGTCACATAACTCAGCTTTATCACTGCAGAAATCATATGAGGTAAAAGGATGTTTGGAATCAGCTTGCCACAGTGATTTATACTAACTGGCCTTTGCTCAGCTCTTTGGATTCTTATTCAACTGATGGGTTGTGACCTGTCAAGAGCAAGGTCAGTTGTAGCTCCAAACACCCTGCACTGGCTCTGTGAGGATTTTGTAGGCATGCAGTGGGCTGAGCAGGAATTTTTGGCCAAGGTGCTGGAGCCAAAAAGTGGGGGGGGAAAAGGAAAAAAAAAAGAGTTTGGCTGTCATCCATGAATGTTATCATGCCCCAGGGAGGCTGTTTAATCCCATTTATGGGACCCTGTAGCTTTATTAGCTGAAGCAGTGGGAGTAAGTGACTTTTGTGACTGCAGCTTCATGCAATACTCAACAGGCAAAAATAGATGCTGGGAAAAAAAGAACTCCGGCGTGTCTGAGGAAGAAAAAATGGGACAATAACAATAGGCTTTACTAGAAGATGACTGCTGGGAGTATTCCAGGAGAGTATTATCCAAAGCTTTTTAAAACCCAAACAAACAACAAACAAAAAACCAAATGCAAAATCCCCGAAGAGACCAAACCTACTGAAGAACAGTTTGGGAATTCCAGGGGGCACTAGATAAGTGCCTTCATTGAAGATGAACCAGTGGAAGGGTGGGTAAAGTGCCCAGAAACACTTGAGCAGCAAAAGGGGGTTTGTGGGACCTCAGCACTGGGAACAAGGCCAGGGGAGATGGTGAAAGTTCCCGTATGGAAATTTAAGCTTCTTGTCAATTCGTGAAGTTGCATCATCCCTGACAAGCTTTTCAATCCAGGGAATAAAACCTTGAAGGAAAAGAGATTAAGAAATTGCCATTGGCCTCTGTCAAGACTGACAGGTAGCCTTCCGTTCTTTCAGTTTCAAGTGAGTGTTTCGAAATTTACGCTTAATTCCTACTGAATGTTTACAGCCTGTAGAGTTTATGTTTGGCCTTTCAGTCAACAGTCTGGATAGGAATGGGGTTTTTTCCCCCCCTAGATGCAGGAATCATTCTCCCAGTTCTCACTGAAGCCTGTGGTGAGCTGTATCCAGTTAAACATTCAGCAGGGATGGAAAGCCTTGTCCTTCAGTCAGCCTGGTCACTGTGCCATGGCTTTGCTTGGAGCTTGGGAAAAGACAATGGAATAGCCCAACTGCTCTGTGCTAGTAGGATAAGTTCAGTACACCTGGGACAAATATGAGCTATTTTGGGACCTTTTGAGATACCAAGGTTGATTATGCAGCTTACCTCTTTTGTTCTGGTTGTGTGGTTTGCAGCATACTGATTGTCAGCTGTCATTCGCAGGCTGGGCTGAAGCACACCAGAACAGCCACCTGCACGAGGCAAAATTCAATAAAGCGATATTTAAGAAAAAGGGGGGAAAAAAAAAAGGCAACAACAGAGAACAAACTTGGATTAACCCCAGGATTCTTTGCTATGGAAACAGGTTGCTTGGAAACTACCCCAGAGTTAGTTTGAAAATGTAAAAGTCAAGTTGTTCTTTAAGCTGCAGAGCACTCCAGGCTATCTGAGATAATCACAGCCTCGAGCCATTATGGGCACCAGAGGCAGCAGTGCTCCAAGGACTGGATAATCTCTGAGGGTCGCTCTTCCCCCGGAGCAGCTGATTGTGGAGAGGTTGGAGAGCAGAGTGCCTGTGCTGTGAGTGTAAGAGGTGCAGCTGTGCATGTGCTGGGCAGCAGCAGCCGGCTGAACAGTCTTCCACATTCCCGTCTTTACTTCCCAGCTCTTCACCACCTTTGACCAGTCCTTTCCCAGCTGTGAGGAGTGACGATTTTCTCTCTGCAGCTGCCCATCGTAAACTGGGGGGGGGAACCTCTGGGACCTGGTGTTTGCTGGCAGACCGAGCCGTGTGCTCACACTGGCACACCCAAGTGAGCACCAGGGACAGGGCTTGGAGAGCTGGAGCCGGGATATCACTGGTGTGAGCTCTGGACCCTGCCAGTCAGCCTGTGCTTCCCTTGGTTTGGCACCGAGTCAGGCCAGTCCTCCCCCTCCAGTCAGCAGAGCTGCAGGAGCAAAGCCAGGGGAGCGAGGAGTCCTGTGAGCTCACCTGCATCTGGCCACCCCATCCCGCAGAAAAAAGTCATTTTGTCGAGGCAGCTGTTGCCAAGCCCAGCTATCACCGTGGAGCACATTCCTGCTGGCTCCTCTGGAGCAGGCAGATAGGCACTGCCCGCACCTCTGGGAGGGGATGCTGCCAACAGCTTCAGTGGTGACATCTCCCCTCTTGCTGTGCAGAGACCTGCCCTGAGGGACAGGCGAGGTGTAAATGGCAGAGAGGCAAAAGCAGCCGCTTTGGCTACTGCTGGAGTAAGGAGTCACACATCCACAAGGTTGCTGCGAGGAGGAGAGGGAGCTTTCTCGTGCCTTCATCTCATTTCTGTGCTCTTTCAAGTTACCCGTGGCACCGCACTCCCTTTCAGAGGAGAGCTTCTCAAAGGGATTTCTCCCTGCCTTACACAGGAAGCAAGCTCGCTTCAGGGATAAAAGTTCTTCAGGGAGAAGTTTGGGCAGCAATCAGGTGTGGATTTTGTGTGGCTTTTGTAGCAGGTGATCTTTGCTTTTAGAGGGGGGTTCAGTCCTGTGCTCCTTGGGGGAGCAGAGACAGGCCAGCATGATTTCCCTTTCTGTTACCTCCTGAATGTTGCTGGTCTTCTCACGACCCCATGATTTCGGTGGAAACTGGAGAACTGAGACTTGTGGCTGAGCTGTAATGGAATCCTGGAAAGCTGTCCTGCAGGTTTGTGGAGTGCCGAGTACCATTGGTGCTCCCAGAGCACTCAGCACCAGGCAGGTAGAGAGGCCTTGCAGGGCTGTCAGGGCAGTCTGCGAATTCCAGTCTAGTTTTGGCCGTGGCACAGCCAGAGAACTTAATACCAGTTAAGCCCAGTACACCTTCTGAGCGTTAAACTCTGACAGAGACCTAGCTAAGCCCAAAGGTTACCGCAGGGAGAACTGGCAGGAGTGGGTGGGTAAGGGTAGGTCACACATATCAGCAGTTTGCTCTTCAGCTCCTGGAGTTTCCTGCTCTCCAGCAGCAGCTGTGTCCCAGCAGCTCAGCTGGAGCCCAGTGTGAAGGGCACGCTGGAAAGGCAAATCCCGTCTTACCGGGGTATTGAAATGCAAAGTGAAAACCATCAGCACAGCAGTAAAGCCGTGGAGGAAGTTTCGATTCTTCTTTTCCTTCGTTCTGTTGTCAACGAAGGTTGTGTTTTGTTTTAAAATCCTGCTTTGTGAAGGGTGCTGTGCAGAAGGAAGAAAATTTGAGGCGGCTGATAAGGACTTGGGATGGAGGGAGACTTCATGTGAGCAAAAGGTCCTCAAGTACAGCATTGAGCTTCCCTTGGGGTCCAGCCCAGGCAGCTCTCCCCAGATATCAGAAGGGGTGGTGAACAAAACAGACAGCTTCCTCTAAGATCTCTGCAGCAGCTGTTGCCCAAAAGATCCCAGACATGAGCAGCACATGCTGGAGAGGTGACTGCAGGGCTGCGCACGTGGGACAGGCTAGTTTAGAGAGGCTTGTGCCAGCAGCAGCCCACGATGCCAGGACCAAGCCTGGGTCAGTTCTGCACCAGCTGCTTGTTTGATGTCCATAACTGACTGTGGAGCACAGTAAATATTTTCTCCCATGGGCCTGTAGCTGTGAGACACAGAGCTGCCTTCTCTTGGGCACAGGGGCCATTGCACTGGCCTCTGTAATGAGCTGCTGACTCTATTCAGCTGCCAGAGTTCACCGACATCATCAAAGCTTTCCTTAGTTATTCATGACTGTCGGGTGCCAACCAAAATGTCTTCTTACTCTTGTTTCCTTTCTTCCCGCTGTTTTCCACAGCGTTTTCCTGCACCTGATGCAGGTGGACCCTGACAGCACGTGGCTGCTGCTGAGCGAGGTGTGCTGCCCCGAGCCCTGGGAGCCGCCCCACGCCAGCCTGCGGCCCGTGAAGCTCGGCGGGATGGGGCGGCCGCGCAACGAGCTCACCGACAACGTGCTGCTCCTGCTGCGGAGGCTGCAGCAGCAGGAGAGCACAGGGCCAGGGGCCAGCACGCGGGAGGCGTCTGCCCCCTGACAGACCCACGCGGCAGCTGGGAGGGGAAAGAGGAACCGCCAGGATACAGCTGACCTGGGAAGATGCCGTCATTGAGGCCCCAAGTCGTTCAGGAGCAGAGGAAGGGCTGCCCAGTCCGGGGCACTGGCTGAGACACCTCATGGCAGGAGGTTTGTTTTTTGAAGCAGTGTTTGAGGATGCGGTGGGTACATGACCCTGACTCCTCCTGACTTGTACCTCTCCAGCACCATGTGCAGAGAAAACAGCACATCTGTTTCAAGTTCTTCAGTATGAAGAGTGAGTCATCTGCCAGAAGTTACTTCCCAACCCTTGATCCTTGGGGGGGTACCCCTTCAGTACCCCCCACACCCCTCTGACCTCCTCACAGCTGTGATGATCCCTCCCATTCTCAGCTGGACAGTGACTGCCAGGTCAAAGGAAAAGCTTTTTCTTGCCTTAGCCCTTTTCAAGACAATGTGGTTTGGGGTGCACTAAAAACCAGGGTTTTTTAAAACCAGTTAATCTCAGAAAAAGTTGAAGCGCATTCCCAATAAATTTCTCACCGGTGTTACTGGCAAGAGCAGCACGTCCTCTCAGAAGCATCAGGGCTGCTCCTCTCAGCTGCAGTTTGCTGAGACTGGCTGGAGACTGCTGAACGCACTCTGCTCCCCATCTCACCATCTGTGAGGTTCTGTAGAGAATCAGCCAGCCCTGATTTACACCTGGGAGTGATGTATGACTTCTCCTCTGCCCAGGTCACCTGGTTCTCTTGGGCCATTTCTAATCCCATCCCCCCCCAAGGAGAATTAGG
The DNA here is from genome assembly GCA_035584735.1 of Pseudotriccus pelzelni. NCBI lineage: Eukaryota > Metazoa > Chordata > Aves > Passeriformes > Tyrannidae > Pseudotriccus > Pseudotriccus pelzelni. Next base: position 6,528,606 of record JAWMRA010000050.1, on the reverse strand, counting down.
TGAAATATCTACCTGTTCACAGGCACTGCTTTGCTTGGCTGCTCACAAACCTCACAGACTCCTGGATCCCTCAGCTTCACCCGAGTGGCTCCTGGCACAGGCTGCCTCCTAACACGTGAACTTCTATGCAAGTGAAGCAAAAAGATTAGATCTTGACTGTAAATTTTGGAGCAAGCTCGGAAACAAACAGAAAACCCAAAGCAATAAAGGGATTGTTAGATGGAGCAGGCTTTGTGCATCAGTATTGGGGATCCCGGGTGAGCATCCAAAACATGTCCCTGCTGGGGGGCCCAGGGGTGCTGCTGCTGCTGCCCACCTGCCTCAGCTGAGGTTACGTCCCCTCATCTCCCTGGTTTTATTCAGGCTTTACTCCTAGTTGCTTTTCCAGCATAAGTGACATAAGTCAGTGGGTTTTTACCCGGTAGGACAGGGCTGCAGGTCAGCTTTATCCTTTTTTAATATCTGTTCAGTGCTTAACGCTGGTTGGGTTCTGTACAAAGGAGCCTTCAGAGCGGGCCTGACAGGGCAGGCAGGGAGGTGAAATACTGCCTGTGGTCTCCACGCACCCTTGGGGCTGGTGCAGTTTTCTGGGTTGTTGTAGCACTTGATAAAACTCATCCATCAGGTGCGGATGCTGAATCCAGCCTGGCTCTGCTCGCCTCTGCAGCAGTGGGGGCTCTGAGGACCCAGCCTGCCCGTGCCAAGGCTCACCATCCTGCAGGACGGGCACGAGACTTGAGGGGCAGCACTGTCCCATCACTGCCCAGTGCCCAGGAACCAGCCACATCTCCCAGCCTGGGCTCTGGCACAGCTGACTGCACCCAGACCCCCACAGAACCACAGCACCAGTGTCTCCCAGTGTTCTCCCAGAGACTCTCCCCCTGGCCTCAGCGGGTGGGCGTGGGTGGCAGGAGAGGCTGGCCTGCCTGTCACACAGCCACCTGTCACAGCTCCTCTCAGCTTCGTTATCGCCCCTGCTTTATTGGAGCCAGAGTAAATTGCTTTTGTCTGAAGCAGGATAATGGCCGGGAGAGAGACTGTGTGGAAATGGCATTTTCATGAGGCCGGTTCCTCCCCAGCAGTGACTTGCATATTTAGCTCAGCCCCTTCACAAGCCCAGGAGCTTCACTGCTGACACCCTGCTCCCCAGGCAGGCACCCAAGCAGCCCCCAACCTACTGGGATCTGGATCCATATGGGGGCAACCCCCTGGCTCATCCCATTCCAGCCACTCTCCCTGGAGAGAAGAAGCCAAGAGACCCAGGTCCAGCCACCTCCTCCGTGCACAAACCCGGATGGGACCATGTGGGATCCCCACACCCAGGGACGCAGTCCCACACACAGCACCAGGCACTGCTGGGCCCCACACATGGACCCAGCAGCGTCCTCTCCTCCAGCTCCTGCTCCCAAGACTTCATACAAGCTCAGCAAAATTAATCTCTTCTAATAAAACCTGTTATTGTTAAAGCTCACCTCCGGGTTTTACAAATCACTACACTGCACAGTAATTTGTTTACTCCCCTTTTGAGGTGATTTGCAGTCTCCTGCCCTCCCCCAGCATGTCTCTCGCTGTTCCTTTTCCTCTGCCTGTGGACTGTGTTTTGCTGCACCAGTGACCGACGCCTCCTGATCCCTCTCCTTCCAGCAATCCCATTTCCTGACTGGGAGAAGCCAAGCACAGACCCAACCCTGTGGATTGCTATGGCACAGCCACCATTACTGCTCCTGGCAAAGTGGAATTTTGCACCAGCAGCGTCTCACCCTTCAGCACCTGAACGTTTTTCTGCTGTGCCCTTTTTTCCCCAAGGCCTCAGCTCTCCAGGTGCCAGAGATAACTGTGGCTCCACAGGCACCAGCCCCCTGTGCCCCTTCCTGCCCCTGGCACAGGCTGACACCAGCCAGCTGCTCTTAGTCCTTCACAGCACTGTGAGGAGCCATAACAAGCTGCAAGGGGAGCTGGGGGACTTGGGGAGCTGGCGCCAGGCTGGGCACTGCCAGTGCTGGGAGCTCCTTTCCTACCAGAGAGGCAGAGCCAGGTCCCAGGGGCAGCCAGCACCCTGCTTTGAGGACACCTGACTGTTAGGCTGGAAACTTAGTCTGGGCTCCCAGGTGGGTGCCAAGGATGGCAGCCGACCCAGCCACCCCACAGCACCCCGTGGTGCCCAGCCACCCCCAGTTCAGAGCAACCCCAGCTCACCTGGGACCTGACCGCATCCTACACCCCTCAGAGCAGCAGCAGCAACTTCCTCTCAGACTGGGCAGGAGCTCCTCAGCTGCAACTTTTAAATGCTCCGAGCCTGAAGCTGCAGGTGATCATGTTGATGCCATCCCCATCGCCAGCCCCATCCCAGCCCCACCAGCCCCGTTTTAGCCAAGGCAGGGCCAAAGCCGTGTCCCCTCACCGTGCCCACAGACAGAGAGCACAGCATACCCAGAGAGGCTTTGTTCAAAGAGCTTTATTAGCTGCAGCAGGTCTGGTGGCGGCAGGCTGGGCGGCACGGGCGGGGGGCGGCAGGGCAGCAGCGCCCGGCACCCGGGCAGGGAGGCTTGGGACCCCCCTGTCCCTCCCCACAGCTCTGTCCCCAGTGGCAGTGGACACCCGAGGGGGCACCGGGGACAGGCTCTGCCATTTGCACTGCGACACAGGAGCCTGTGAGCCAGAGCCTGGCCAGGGACACTTGGTGCCGTGGCGTGGGAGGGAGGGATGCTCAGCTGGCAGGAGGCAGGAGGGGCCGAGAGCCTCGCCGGCAGGGGCAGCAGGATGGAGGGAGGGCGGGCAGGGCTGGCAGATGAGGCCCTGTCCTCCATCAAATGCAAAGGGCAGGAGGAGCGATGGGTGCAAGAGGCCAGCTCCGACGGCACGGCTCCCTGGGCGCACACGGAGCACGGGCAGCTGCCTGGCTGAGCGATGCCCGAGCGTGCCAGGAGCGTGCCAGGAGCGTGCCGTGCCATCCTTCCTCTGCTGAGCTCAGGCCTTGACGTGCTGGGGGGCTTCGGGGCAGGCAGGGGCAGGGGCAGGGCAGGGCGATACACGCGGGCTGTAGGATGGAGGCTGGAACTTAGATAAGCACTGTGGGGTTGGAACGGAGCAACTAAACGGGGCAACCTACGGGAAAAGGCGGCTGGTTCTGCAAAGCACGAGGGAGGGCAGGGAAGGTACCGTGGGCAGGGGGGTCTCCACTGAGCGGAGAGCTCGGGCGCAGCACGGCTCACGGCACTGTGGTGGCATCAAGCAGCGGGCGCCCACCCGCAGAAGGCCGTGGGGACGAGGACCACCACGTGTGGGCACACACCCTGGCCCCGGGCACAGTCCCAGCGATGCGCCCCTGGCACGGACACAGTCCTGCTCCCGCACCAAGCCCCGGCACCGCTGCACCGCAGGGCTGTGGGGAGAAACCTGCGGCTGCCTGCGGGAGAGGGAGGTGGTGGGGGGTGGTGAACAAGATGGGGTGGCGGGGCCAGTCTCTGGCAGGGGGCGCGGGGCCCTCGCTGGCTCCGCTGAGTCCAGGGCGGAGGGGGGCTCCGGCGTCCCCCCGCACCGCCCGCCTACAGCACGCAGGACGTGTCTGCCGAGCGCTTCCTCAGCTCCCTCCCGGCTTTGTGCTGGTGGTGGTGGTGGTGCGCGTGGGCCGAGCCCGGCGCGGCGAGCTCTGCCAGCGGGGCCCCCCGCAGCTCGGTGTCCTGGGGGTGCCCCGGGCCCCCCGCTGCCTCCACCCGCAGGTACGCCTTCACCTTGTGGTGCCGCGCCTTGCCGTCGCTGGAGTCGATCACCCGGCACTCGTACGTCCCCTCGTCCTCCAGCTTCACCCGCGACAGCCGCAGCTTGTGGGAGATGTTGCTGCCGACCACCTTCACCACCTGCAGCAGGGCAGATGGCGGGTCGGGTGGCCCCCAGGACTCCCACTGTCCCCCCAGACAGCCGGCTCAGTGCCACCTCCGGCCGTGTGCCACCATTCCACGCCCCGGCCACCTTCTGGGGAGGACACGGTGAAGGTGGGCGAAGCCGGGCAGTTGGCACATGGGGCGCCCAGCCCAGCCCAGCCCAGCCCAGCCCGGGCCCATGGGATGATGGAAGCCCTGGCTCTCACCCAGCCAAGCAGGGCTCGGAGATCGATGCGGAACCACGCTGGCTAATTAGCTTTTCTACCAAATTGATTCGCTCTCAGTATTTATCACCCAATGAAATTTAAGACTTACTCACTAGCCAGAGCCGTGGCTGCTCTGGGCTGGGTCAATAAATCAGATTTATAACCCACCCCGAGGCCCCTGGCTCCGTTCCCTATAATCACACTGGATGGCAAAGGCCATTTTTCTACTCGCCGCTGCATTTGTTAGCTGAGGATTTTATGGTGTTTAGAAACGGGGCAAGAGAGAGGCAAAATCTGCCCCAAATGGCAAAGGAGGCAGCGTGGGGACCAGGAGCCCTTAGTGTCCCCACAGCCACACAACACGAGGGCAGCCAGCGCCAGCACACGCAGGCACATGCACACACCTGCACACACATGCGCATACAAGCACACATGAGCACACACGCGCTGCTGTATTTGGCTGCCCTGCACACCATGGCCTGCTGAGAGGCAGCTGGTGCCACGGCTCATGGCCAGGGCCACCCCAAAGGGCATCTCGGGGCTGCTCAGAGCCCGTGTGCAGCCAGGAGTCCCAGTCCTGCATCGTCAGGAGGGCAGGTCTGAACAGGACAAGGCAGGGGGGCAGGAGCTGCCAGGCCCCAGTGCGAGCGCGCCCAGATGCTGAGGCTGTCATGGGAAAGGAGTTTCGGAAAAAACTCTTTGTCGGGAGAGCCAGAAGTCACTGAAATTAATGGCTGGGAAATTTAGAACTAATAAAATAAAACCCCAATTTGCTGGTGCCGCCGGTGGCCACGGAGCCGCTGCCCAACAGGTCACCGAGCCTCGGGAGGGAGGATTTTATGAGCGTCCATAACTCTTGTGGCTCCACCAGCACAGACAGGGCAGCGGCGGCCCTCACTGACCATGGGAACAGGGCAGAGCCCCTGGCACAGCCGGGATGGGCAGATGTGCCGTGCCCAGCCCCAGCTCAGCCCTGTGCCGTGCAGGGGAAAAAAATAAACCCAGACCCGTCATGTTTCCCTTCTCCTCCTCCCCACAAAGCGCAGTGGCTCCAGGCAGAGCCGGTGCCTCCAGCACCAGGTGTGTTTGGTGGATAACAAACGGCCAAGGGATTCCTGGCTCCTGAGTGGGATTTACATCACCCCTCGCTGTTTGGTGCTGCTGTTTGTTCCCAGTCACCCGCTGCCGTGGCAGTACCACAAGTTCCATCAGAACCACATGTGTTCATTTACCTCCTCCATTCCGTAAACACTTCATGATCAAGGACATTTGAGATAACAACAAACAAAAGAGGTTTGAGGCTCCAGCCCCTGCCTGCTGGCTGGATCTGGAGGAGGCAGCAGAGGCGTCGCACCTCTAGCAGTTCAAAATAAATCCCAGTTACACTCGCACACACATCGATTCCATCCCGACGTGCAATTAACTGCCTAATTATGCTGAGATGAGAGGGAGTGTTGGCCCCAGGATGGCTCCATGCACCTGCCTTGGCCCCTCCTGCCCTGGGAGCAGGGCTGGGGTGTGACATGGGGAGCAGCACCCTGAGTCTGCAGACAGGGACTGGCAAAGCCTGGCAGAGCCCAGGCTCCGGCTGCTCCAGCAGCAGCCCTGGAACTCTGCCGTTTGTGGGGCAGAGAGCCACAGCACTCCTGTGAGAGACAGATCCTTGAGGAACCTGCTGAGGTTTGGATATGGATTGTGGGTGGGATTTGATCAAAGGGGACGTGGCCCCCCGGGAGGGGGATTCATTACCAGCAAGAGAATCACATGCTGATCTCTGCAAATGGGCACTGAGAGGTGATGCTCTCTGTCAGGAAGGGTTCTGGCATTGTATTCCTTGTAAAAGACTCTTGGTCATTTCCTGGGGATGAGGGACTGATCCCAGACACCTGGCCAGCCTCATCCCCCCTCGCTTGCTCAACGAGGGAAAAATGGAATAGCCGGGAGAGGCTGGCAGGACAGGGGTGATGGTGGGAAGCACTTTCCAGCACTGCTCTGTGTCTGTGGCACCCCCAAACACAAAGCCCCCCGAGGCAGGGAGAGCCAGGGGCTGGTGCTGGGCAGTGGAAGGCCAGGAGTGTTGTATTTAACTGATTAGTGTCTCCTCATTCTGCTCACATGAGCCTAAATGGCTTTGGGATGCTAATCCGCTGAGCCAATTGGATTATTTTATCCCTGGCATTACTGTGTCGCTCAGATACCGGATGGGGCTCAGGGTTCAGGCTCTGCCAACTTGGTGCCAGGGAGAGCAGGTCACCCCCAGGGCAGACTCAGCCCTCCCACCCCAGTGTTCCCACTCTGTGGCACGGCAGCACATCCCAGTGAGCCCTCAAGCACAGCACCCCCCACGAACCAGCACCCAAACTCACGCTGATTTTGGTGGCGTCCTTCCCGGGCTCCTCTGGTGGCGACGATTTCAGCTGTGGGAGGAGCAGCGTGGGGGGAGACCGGAGAGGGAAGAGAAGTGGTCAGCTCGGCTGAGAGAAGGCAGGAGGCCACCAGACCCCTTCCCACCCCCAGGATGGCTGCCCCAAGCAAGGAGGAAGAGGGAAAAGGGGCTGCTCAGCCCCAGCAAAGCCAGGCACCCAGGGCAAGATGGAGGCACACCAGGCACCTGGCATGGGAGGAACCAGCAGCACCACAGTGGGCAGGGGGCACGGGGTGCTCATCCACAGGTCCCTCTGCATCTCAGCTCCGTCAGTGGATGTTCCCCATGAGCCAGGACTGGGGATGGAGCCCCCATCACTGTGGCATCACCACTGCAGCAGTGCCCCCTGTCCCTGGAACCCCCATCCCCGTCACTGCCAGCACCTGCCCCCATTGCTACCAACAATCCCCTTCAGCAGCCACTGGCTGAGCATTCCCAGTGCTCCCATCACCCTTGGCCCTGCCACCCTTGGCCCCTGGCAATGCTCCCCTGGGCAGTGCTGCCCCGAGGCTTCTCGATTTATGGCAACACCAGCAGCAGCTCTGCCAAAGACAGGACAATAAAGGCTCATTAAAATCCCCAAAGCTGCTTCCCATTCTTTGGCCCTTATCTCTGTGTGAACAGAGAGAGAAATAAAGAGACGGCTGCTTGCTGGACCAATACACAGGGAAACAGGGAAAAAAGGGAGGGACGGAGGGTGCAGGGCCAGGAGGGATGAGCTGGTGACGAGGTAGGTGAAGGCTCAAGCACAAAAACAAAGATTCTACCTCAGACCGGTCACGGGGAAGGGCCAGGCAGCCCCTTGGCTGGGAAGGGCAGCCAGGACAGCCCTGCCCCACTGGCCCTGGAGCATCCTCAGTGCAGCACAGGATCCTGCACCAAGGCATCCCCCCAGGCTTCTCTCTGTCAGTTCAGAGAAGGGTGAGACCCTGCTCTGCAGGTCCGGTCCTCTCTGGGAACGCTGCTGCAGTATGGGGTCCCCCACCAAAACCCAACAGTGGCCGCAAGCAAAGAGCCCCTTCCCCTGGGCAAAGCGGGGAAGGGGCTCTGCCTTCCCGTGCTGCTGCAGAGGGGGAGGATGAGGGACGTTACCTGGCTGGAAGCCCAAGTCTGCTTGTCCGTCCAGTCCTTGTGGTTGCGGACGTACCACCACTGGATCTCAAGGGAGTAGGAGGGGGAGCCGGTGCCGCGGAAGGAACACGCCATCTCCACGTCCTCGCCCGCCTGCGCCGTCATGTCGTGGGGGGTCTCGGTGAAGAGGGCTGCGGGAGACAGAGCGAGGGCTGCGGTGCCTGCAGTGGCACAACACCCTCCCGGCAAAGGACGATGCCTCCCGCCACGCGAGCGAGGTCACCGGGGGTGCCTGAATCCTTGCCCAGCCAAACAGACCCCGTCCCCTCAGCAGAGCAAACAAGTCCCTGCCATCTGCAGCTTCCCCTTGCCCACACTGGTGACCTGTCCCCGACCCTGGCAGAACCACCCGGCCCAGCCGGCCCCCGGGTGTGAGGAAAGGGAGGAAGCAGGAGGCTGTGGCCCCCCACTCCCACAGTGCCCCTGCCCCAGAGTGAGTGCCGGACCCCGTGTGCCTTCGAGGCATAGAAAATAAATAAAGCACAATCGCATCTCTCTCAGATCAGGGCATAAATGAAAAACAAATCCTCAGTTAATGCGGCCCCAAACAGGCTCCCACACGCCATATGGTTTGCTTTCCTCACTCAAAACAAATATTGTTCGGAGATGTAATTAGAATTCTTTTCATCTCCTCTGGAGAGACTGTTGTTCCTCCGTACAGACAGCCCCGGCATGCAGGGCTCCGCCAAACGCTGCTGCTGCGGTCTGCCAGCCCCCTGCACGGCACAGCACCGGGACAGGGCTGCCAGCCCCCTGCACGGCACAGCACCGGGACAGGGCTGCCAGCCCCCTGCATGCCCCATCTCCGTTTGTGGCTGCAGAGACTGCCCTGTGACTCCTGTCTTCACCCACCACCTCATGCCGCCGGCGCTGCTGGCTCACAGCCACTGTGAGGTCCCATCGGTGCCACCAGAGCCCCCTGGGACACACAGCCTGTCGGGACCAGCGCTCTCACCAGCCCTGATCCCTCTGAAAACCAATTATTACCAGCCCAGACGAAAAGTTAATACCTCTAATATCTCCCCGTCCCTCTGGACGCGTGGAAATCCCATCTACTTATCGCTTTCTTTTAATCCATCTCAGCAGGGAACTGAGGAAAATACCCAACACCAGGGTTTACCAAGGCCGGGTCTGCCGGTGGGGTTCCCAGTGCTGGGTGTGGATCCTGCGCTGGGGCGGCCAAGCTGCCTGGACCCTGCTGCCACCAACACCGGACAAGTCACCAACGCTGGCCAGTGCCCCAGCCCCTCCAGCACCCCGAACCCCTGCCCACCCAGGCCCCTCTGTCACCCAGCACCGTCCCTCTCCTCCCACTGACATTGGTGCGGCGTCCTGGTGGCGGGAGGGAGGGGGCCTTTGGGGGCCGCTGCTCCGCGCGCTTTATGGCCTGCTACCTGTCATAAACTGAGAACACCAGGATCGATAAATCTTCCAGGAAACAAAAATCAGGGGAAATAAAATGAACTCAATGGGGAAACACAGATAAACGGAATTGAAAACGCCTGCTGGGACAGCTCGGTGCTCTCATAAACCGGAGGCAGGCAGGCTGCGTGCTCCCTCCCTGCGGCGGCACCGTCCCTCACCGCGGTCCCACACCGCAGGGAGGGGGTCTGTGGGCAGCGGGGATGGGGCAACCCCCACCTGCCCTGTGGTGGGGCGAGGCAATCGCCCCAAGGACCTGGAAATGACCCACAGACCCCGGCTCCCGTGGGCCCCCCACCACAGCCCCCACGAGGCACCAAGGACACCCACGGCTGAAGCAGCGCCACAAGCACGAACTCAGGCAAATGTGTGCTGGAGGGCAATTAAATATGCATTGGACATTTGCAAACGCCTGTTAATCACCAGGTCAGCATAGGTGCCTGCTCCGGGAGGGATTTTTCCCCTAAGCCGTGGCAGCGCCAGGTAGTTGGAAGCCCCTTTCCCTGCCCAACAGAGCTGGAGCCCCTCACCAGAGCCACAGCTGGGCTGGTGGGGTGGCACATGCCAGGCAAACAGTGGGGCTGGGGTCTTGCTCTGTCCCATGCTGGGCACAGACAGAGGCTGAGGGAGCTGAGAAGCCCCTCTGCACCCGCTCCTGCTCACTGACATGTCCATCCAAACCCTGCCCTGCGTCCCTGGCATGGGGCCGGCTCTGACCTGCTCGGTTTGAGCTGCACCACTGCAGGAAAAACAAACGTGCCCGACAGCATCCGCCACTGCTGGCACCCTCCCCGGGCACCCACGACCCCTCCAGCACCTTCCCCTCCCCAGGCATCCCTGACCTGTGTGGCTGACAGAGCAACAGCCCCGGCTGCAGCAGCACCGTGTCAAAGGCACCCGAGGCACATCCTGGCACACACACCGAGCAGGGACCCAGAGGGGGACGGATCCTCTCTCAGGTGCCACAGGACCCCCCACCCCATTGTTGTGGGCTGCCTGAGCAGGACACACCCCCAGAGATGGGGAGGCACAGGGGGCACCCTCCGGCTGGATGCGGGAGCAGAGGCCTGGGCACTACCCCAGTGCGCTGGCCGTGTGACCCACACTGTCCCCACCACGGGGACACCAGGTCTGCCAGCGGCTGCTGCGCAAGTCAGGCTAGAGCCTCCCTCTCCCTCCCACCACCACTAACAGCTGTGGACGCATCTCCTCCTGACAAGCCTGCGGGCAGGGATGCTGACCCCAGGGCGCCGAAAACACATCACGGTGCAAACCGCTGCACAAACACGGCGTGGCGGCGGCACCGGTGAGAGAGGGCAGGTGGCTCTGGCTCCGGCAGCTGAGCCGGACAGAGGGCTTGGGCAGTGAGCGCTGCTCTCCTCCAGCGATCCAGCCGCCTCCCTTCCCACGAGACACTTCAGGCTGGAGCGCTGTGGCCGTGGCGGAGGCCAGGAGGCTCCCGCCACACGCTGGGGGTGGCAGCGCGTTTGCTCTGCCCCTATTTACTGTCGCATTAGCAGCAGAAGGAGCTCAACTTTGCAGCGTGAATTAAAAACAAAAAAAAAATATCCGGCTAATTCAGTGACTGTGATCAGGCCAGCGCTCACCTCACCGGGAAGACGGAACTAACCTTGAAACCAGCAGGTATTTCCAGCAGTGCCCCATCGTGTTTGGATGCTCCAGCTCCTGCCCCCGGTACGTCCTGCTGCCCTGATGTTTAGCCACCACAGGGAGAGCTGCCAGTGGTGAGTCCCCCCAGCCTGGCCCTGGCTACGTGAAGCTTTACCCAGGCAAGGGGACTCACTGCTCCTGGCTGGCTCCTGGGGAGTCGCAGTTCTCAGACAATTCCCTCCCAAGGGGCTCAAGGAAGAGCTGTTATTTGATAGCATAAGTACCAAAGCCCTAAAATGGCCTTTTTTGATAGCTCCCAGTGGGACCCCAGCAGCATGTTCAGCCATCCCGCAGCCACCATTCGCTCTGGTGCTTCTCTCTGCCAGGGGATGGTTCCCAGCAGGCAGGGTCTGGTTCCCAGCAGGCAGGAGCTGGGATGGGGCAGACCGGAGCTTTGCTCTGCTGAAGATCAGCCCCCTGGTCTCACACCCACCACCCAAAACATGAGCCACCCGCACTGGCAGCCACTGCTGAGAGCTGCCCACGCCACACACGGTGCTGGTACCATCCCACAGAGCCGGCACCGCCCGGTGCTCACGGACACAGCCCCCTCCTGCCCGGCTCTGCCAGGCCCATCACTGGTGGGCTCATCCCAGTCCAGCTCCACACGGAGCACACGCTACGGGGCACCAATTCACCCAACACAACCGAGCCCAACCGACATCCCTGGTGCCCAGCTGGGCACCCACTGCAGATGGAGCTGCAGGGAGTGGGCAGCCAGGCAGGAAAGAAAGCCTGCAGGAGGGGAAATGGCCGTGGAAAAAAAAGGAGCTCAGAGAGAGCCAGAGCCATCGGCAATGGGGCCAGGAGGGACTGTCTGTCCTGAGGCTCATGAGTCCCACTCAGACAGTGAACCAAAATCCCAGAGGAGCTGTAAAGGGCAAAGCGCTCACCAGGTCCCTGCCTGGGTGCCTGCCCGGCCTCTGATGAAGAGGGGACCAGCGGAGATCATCCAGCTCCCTGGCACTCCCCGGGTCCTCGCTCCAGCCCTGCCGTGCTGCCCATGGCTCCCAGGCCGTGCACAGCCTGGTCTGATTCCCGCCTCGCTCATGGGGAACGTTATGATTAAAATTAGCTGTCACTGTCCTAACGTAATAATTCCCAGTGTCTGGCCCGTCGTCTGTCAGCCGCTTCCAGGGAAGAGAAAGCCCAGACGTTTGATGAGGAGAGGTGTCAGATGTAATTGCGTTGAATGACTGCACGAACAGCAGCAGGAAAAACACATCGGGTGGAGAATTCCCATCAGGAAGTGTGAAAAAATCCGGCAGAATGCAAAGTGTTTATGAAAGTAATTGATAGAATAATCACCGGGGTGTGCGGGAACGGAGCAGGGCAGCGCCCTGGGGAGCCGGGGCCCCGCTCCCTCCAGCCTCGGCTCTGCTGACAGGAGGTACAGCCTGCACACGATGCTGGGAAGGAGACGGGCTTGTCCTCCTCACTGCACGGCTTCCCTGCCCCGCTCCAGAGCCAGCAGGCTGGGAAGGCAGCTGGAGCTTCCCAGCCAGCGCGTGTGAAAGCCGATGGCAGCAGCCCAGCGTGCACAGGCTGCAATGGGGGGCATGAATAATTGAAGGCGCCAGCCTGAGGAGAGGAGAGAGCGGGGAGAAGCAGCGCTGTGGGTAGGGGAGGGATGGCGGGAGGGATCCTGCAGCTCAGGCGCTCTCCCAGGGCAGATGGAGCCCATCCTGGCTCCATCCTTGCCCAAGGCAGAGCCTTGGCTGTGGGGGCAGGGAAAGGACTTTATCTGACTGTGACTTTTCCCTCCCTACAGCCCTGGCTGCCCTGCGACCAGAGCCCACTGTGGGGTGTCAGGATGGGGGAGCCACCCACACCCCAGGGGTGCTCACGATCACCCACCGATGCCTACGGAGCACATGCTGCTCCTGGTCAATTCCCTTGCTGTGAACAAGTTAAAAGGAAGAGCGAAGCCACTCCCGGGCTGTGGCAGAGCCTCGGGACGCTGTGGAGGCTCCTCCAGGCCACCAGCCCCGGGCAGAGATGGTGGCGAGCTCCGGGCACTGCCTGCTGTGGGCAAAACCCTGGCAGGACCTGCCCAACCCCACCAGCCACAGCCAAATCCATCCCACTGGCCCTGTCTCCTCTCTTGCTCCACATCCCCGACCTGCCGGACTCTTCATGGTGTGGAGGGAAAGCTGTAGCAGCCTGTAATGAAATGATCAATCTCCAATCTGCTAAACAGCGATTTATACAGGTTTTCAGCACACACAGCTTTTATCAAATTGGTATTCACCTACTGAACACAAACGGCTTATTATACATGACCCACTTATTCACTGCTTTTCAGTATCGTTAATAAAGGTTTCTGTTGTGATTAAGTGAGTTGCTGCAGAACTGCTTGAGTAGCAAGCTGCAATGTGGCTCCAAAGTGCACTCACCCTCCCAGAATATTTCTTCTCCTTGGCTCCCTGCTCCCTCGCAGCGACCATTTCACTATTTATTTGCCTATTGCTGAATTTCTGAGGGGAGCGGCGGCGGCTAATGGAGGCTCCTCACCCACCTCTCCTTCTGGCATGCCAGGCTGGCAGGTCTGGAAACTCTCCCGCAACGATCCCCCCCAATGCAGAGGCTGATCACCCCTTCCCTGGGCAGGCGGGTACCTGCTGGCCCACGCACATTGCGCCGCCGAGGGACATCACAAACTGCGGGACACCTCACACCTTTCCCCCTGGCACGGCCCGAGGCGTCGCGTGCCTGGAGGTTCCTTGGGGCAGGGAGTGGATTCCTCTGCATGCCGGAGGCTCCGGAGCCGGGCGAGGGGAAGAGCTGGGACCCCGGGCACCCAGCACGCTTCCGTGGTCACTCCTCAGGCTCGTATTTCACCCCGCGCGTGTCACCCCAACAGAGAGCGAGGGAGGGTCTCGGCAGCCTCCTCCGAGGGGGGCTCGATCCCTTACCCCCTTCTCGGCACCCAGAGGGAAAACGCTCCCACGCCAGGACAGGTTCGTCACCGGAGAGTGCAGGATGCAGAACAGGTTCCCGTTCCCCACCTCCGGTGGGTCCGAGCGGACCCGGCAGCAGCGACCCGCCGAGCCACCGCTCACCGGAGCGGGCGGAGGAGCGGGAGGCGGCGGAGCAGCCCCGCTGCCGGGGCGTGGGGCACCGCACGGCGGGGCGGGCGGCGGCACCGGGCGGCGCGCCGGGAGGCACAGGGACACGGGGTGCAGACGGCAGCGGGCACCGGGAGGCGCACCGGGAGGCTCACGGACACGGGGTGCGGGCGGTGGCGGCACCGGGAGGCTCACGGACACGGGGTGCGGGCGGTGGCGGCACCGGGAGGCTCACGGACACGGGGTGCGGGTGGCGGCGGCACCGGGAGGCTCACGGACACGGGGTGCGGGT
>JAWMRA010000050.1:6480105-6513614 GCA_035584735.1 Pseudotriccus pelzelni | reverse complement strand
GGGCGAAGACCCCCCCCCCCCCAGGCCGGGCACCGCCGGTCCCGGCGGGAGCGGCTTCAGCACCCGGGACAGCGCCCGGCGTTCCCTGCCCGCCCGGCCCGGCCCGGCCCGGCACAGCCCGGTGTGGTACGGCCCGGTACAGCTCAGCCCAGTACGGCCCAGTACATGTGGGCACGGCCCGGCGGCTGCAGACCAGTGCCGGGGGTGCGGTGCCCGGCGGGTTCGGTGCCCGGGGCTCCGGCTGCACTGACGGGGGCCGGGGCCCGCCTGGGAGCGGTTTGAGGGGTCTTTAAACGTTAAGGGAAGACCAAGAGCACGTGTATCCCGACCCCTGCCCCAGACCGTGAAGGATTTGTCTCGAAATGAAAACCCTGGAGCCGGGGTGGGTGCGGGCTCACACACAGCACAGCCTGGCCAGTGGCAGCAACCAGGCAGGGATCCCCCACCCCAGAGAGGGCTGGAAAAACCACCCTGCTCCTGCCACGAGCAGCATTTCGTGGAACGGGCGGGATCCCAATCTCCCTTTGGCTCCACAAATCTCGAGGCCAAACCCCCTGACAGCACCAGTAGCTGCACCTCCCAGTGGGTCACAGCCGCAGCACCAGCCCCTGTGCAGCACACACACCTCTTCTGAACAGCCTAAAAATGCCCTGAGGGACCCGGTGGTGCCACATCCCTGCCCTACACACCGGCCTCAGCACTGGGGGAGGCACAGGGCAGACATCACTCACACAAGAGTATCTGTGCATGCCAGAGCAAGGTGAAGGATATTTGCTATCTAGATAAACAGTAAAATTCAGATTATTTCAGGTGTTTTCTGCCACGAGATGACAGATGTTTGCTACAAAGAGATTCTTTAAATTGGATTTGAAAATACTGACTGTATTTCCTTGCCCTCCCCTCGGCAGGGCTCCAGCAGAAAGAGTGGGGGTGTTCTTGCCATTCCCCCCAGCAAGGCAGGTCCCTGGGCAGGAGCTGAGCTGCCTCGTTACTAATCAATAATTTAAAAAAAAAGAGTTGTACCCGCTGCAGCGTTTGCCGCATGTCAGAATAAAGCCCAGCTCAGAGCAGAGCATTGATCTCTGCCCAAGTTCATTACTCCCTCTGGAGTTAAAAGCTGAAGGAAGGAGGGAGTGGCAATGACAGACAAATGGGTGCCAAGGCAGCGACTGGACTTGGAGGGTCCTGTGGCCAGCTGGGTTCAGAGGGTCCCACTCTGGGATGGCGACAGCAGCAGCAAAGGGCTCCAAACTTCCTGAGGGAAAGCTGCCTGGAGCTGCTGAGCAAACAGGGCTGCCTCGGGGAGCGACTCTGGGCTACAAAACTGTGCCCCCTAGACCTGGCACCCCACTTTGCGAAGCATCCCAGAGACACAGGCAGAGCAGAAGCTGGAGGCATCCCCCAGTGAGGATGGTGCATCCCAGACATGGGGAGGGTCCCCTGTCCCAGCCCAGCTCCTGCCCCCCAACACAAGGGTGGCACAGCCCCCACTTGGAAGCCGAGGCTGCACAGCTGCACCTCGAGGGCTGAAACCTGCCCGTGCACCATCAGAGATATTTAAATCATGCCAGGAGGAAGCAAAGAGCATAAATTCCTCCTGGAGCCGGGAACACCTCTAGAGGCAGAGCCTGAATTAAGCCCCATTTCCAGCTGATTTTCTGCCACCGCAGCGGATGACAAACGGGCACCGGGGCTGTGCAGGGCTGGGTGGATGGGGAAGAGTCATGGCCTGCACGTCTCAAGCACAGTGTGAAGGTTTGTTTCATTTTCTTCCTCACTTTTAATCTACCAGGGAAGAGGCCCCGGGCAGATGCTGCCTGAGGGTACAGACACGCAGCCCCAGCGAAACCCCGTGAGTCTGACAGGGACACGGGGGGAGGCCGCTCGCGCACACACAGGGAGCACAGCCAGCGGCTCCCCCAGCACAGACGTGGCACCCGCTGTGTAATGAGGTCCCTTATCTGCACACTTGTTATTGCTCTGAACAGCCAGCACCTCCCTCACAGGGCTCCTGTTCCAGCAGAACAGGCCCAGGGACTCACTCTCGAGGATGAAACGCTCCTTATCTCTGCCAGCACCGGGTTCCTGCCCAGCGCTCAGCTCTGCTCATGGGGGCACTTGCCAGATGGGGCAGTCCCAGTGGCTGCTTCCGTGCAGTGACACCACAAAGATCCCAGAGGCACCGCGTCCCCCATGATCACAGCTCGCGTGCCCACGAGGTTCACGGGTGTGTTTCCTGGGACACCTGTCCATAGGGCAAAGGCAACCTGAGAAGCTGGGGGGTGCAGTGGAGCTCAGAAGAGCAGGATGAGGTTGGAAGGGCGTGGGGGCTCAGTCAGATCAGCAGCGCCTCACGGGGCACCAGCTCGAGAAGGACCCAGACCCTGTGGGGCAATTGGGGTGATCTCACTGGGCAACAGGCACCATCCCCCCAAGGATATGGCCCCAGCCTGGCACTGCCCAAGGACACCCAAAATGAAAGCAAGAGGGTTTGTCCCTTCCTCCTGGCTCCCAAGGGCTGCTCACGCTCTTTCTGATGCCATCCACACCTCAGCAGCAAGAACTGCCCAGCAACTGGAAGTAAAAAAACCCAAACCCCAAACCCCAGAGATGCTGAAGCAGCGGGGGCTGCCTCACGCATTATTTTGAAACTCGCCTCTTTAAGGGTTCACGTGGGGGCACCCCAAGGCTCAGCACTGAGCTCTCCTGAGGTCCAGGAACCAACACTCAAATCTGCGCCTGCCTGGGCGAGTGAATTGGGTTGTTCATCTCTCTGACGGGCAGAATAAACACCCTCCACATTGATACCGAGCTCATTTCTGATACTTGTTTAGAGACTTGACAATTCCTGTATAAAAGGATTTCCTTCCACAGCTGAAGTTTGACATTCCTGCGTTATTAGATTATTTGCAAAGGTCTGCGTGCGCTGCAGGAAAACAATGCTCCCGCCAGGCAACATTACAGCCTGCTCCTCCACAAATCATCCCGGGCGCAGCCAGCCACGGAGGCAGAGCCCGTCTGGATCCCCCCGATGCAGGAAGCAGGCGGGGAGGCGGCGGGCAGGAATTCAGGTGAGAAAACACAACCCCGCCAACCCCCTCCACGAAAGCCACAACAGCATCGACCCGGCTGGGAGAGCAGCAGGAGCATCCTTGGGGTAGGGACGTGCAGGGTCTCCACCCCCCTGCCTGGTTTGGAGGGGTCACAGCCGAGCACCCCGGCACCCCACCCTAAGGGAGCCCCGGAGGTCCCAGCATGATGTGGGGAAGGCAGCGGGAACCCCCACGGCACATGGAGGCTTCAGGAGCGAAAGGCTCCTGTGCCCGGAGCAGCCCCCACACAGGGAAGTCTCTAAAGCATAAAATTCAGGGGAAAATGACTTGAAAAGAATTATTTCTTCAGAGAACAACTCAAGCCCGTTTCCAGACCATTAACTCCTTCCTCTGCAGAACCCACTGCCAGGTTCCCGATGGAGAGGAGCACCATCACAGGTGTCCGTCATTGTGGAACAGTTCCCTCTTTCCAAACCATTAAGCACCAAAAAAATTAAATGTAAAAAACTATCAAACGCCCAAACCAACCAGCCCTTCCCCCTCTCCAGATGATTTCCTGCCCCAGGAGAAAAGCTTTCCCTGAGAGCCAGGCCTTAAAGGAAAAAAATATTAAAGAAAAAAAAAAATCAATAGTGTAAGTGACTTATTTCGCTGCTGACGGTTTGTTGCCGGCACTGACAGCCCCTCGCTGTATTTAGCGCAGCCTCGGTCCCTCCACTGGGATATCAGGAGACGTTCCTCAGCCATGATTTACACTCATTTTTCCCCGTTTAGGGAGGCTCAGTCGGGAGCGGAGCCGAAGATGGATTTGGACACACAGCGAGGACGGTGCCTGTCTCCCGTGGCCAGGGGGAAGGGCCATCAGCTCCCGCCGTGCCCAGCAGGAGGAAAGCAGCGCTCCTGCCGCTGGGACCAACACCCTGCCAACGCCAGCACCGGGGCTCCCACCCCAGCACCCACCACGGGGCTGGTGTCACCATCCCTTTCGCTCCCCCTTCCCATGCTGGATCCCCCAGGACTCACCCCAGCCGATCCCAGCCCGACCAAACCCCAAACTCCATCTGCCAATGGCCCCACAGAGCCTTCCACAGACAAAGCCAATGGCCCTACAGACTGTGGGCAGGATCTCCTCCATCCCTTCCTGCTTTCCTGCGTTTAAATCCTGTGCTTGTGCTCAGCAGCCTCGCCCATCCTGTACCAAACCCGGGATCAGTGCCCTGGCAAACCCAGATGTCCGGATGGCAGGCTCATCTTTGCCTGCAGCAGCCAGTGCCCACAGCCTTGGGCATCCCCAGGGGTCAGAGCCCCCAGCACTGCACCCCTGAACTCTGCCTCAGGGGGAAGCAGGAGCACCGCGGGGTGAGGGGGGATGCTCCTGCCGAAGGACACCCTCCCCGCTCCTTTCTCCTGGAGGGCGAGTTTCCTGCCTGCCATCACCAGAGCGCCTCATCCATCATGTTCCCTCTAATTACCTTCTCATTTACCTCTTTAGTCAAATCTGTTTACAGTCAGAGACAGGAAAACACGGCCCAGCGAGGGGGGTGACGGGGAGGGGTGTCTGTTCCTGCACACTCTGCTGGCCCCCCTGCCCCGAGCGCAGAGCGGGCAGGGGAGTGCATGGCTCCACCCGACGAGGGCTCACAGAGGAGTCAAAGCCACCAGGTTCCTGTCACCCAGTGAGATGTCCCTGCTATCCCTCCCAGCAGCCCGGAGCCCTGGGGGAGCTGCCTGGGGGCTGCACTGCTCCCACTCCCCCTCCCAAACCCCACGTTTAGCCCAAAACACAACACTGATGCTGCCGCTCCAGGGCCACAGAAACCACCACGGTTAAACCAGGTCACAAATCCCCCTGTCCACGGCCTATGGATGCCTCCTTAAGAAAATCCGGTATTAGCTCAACCTTTTAATCCTCCCCCAACCACAGTAACAACATTCTCCACAGCTGCCAAGACTCAGGGCGCCCGTCCTCACACCTCCAAGGCTTTTCTGTGCTGCTCAACATGACAGCGCAACTGAGCTGGCCAGGAGCAGCACACTGAGCTGAATAATTATCTTAATTAGTAACAGTGGGCCCAGGTGGGCCCCCAGCCCCACATTCCAAGGACCAAGGCAAGGCTCTGGCATTTCCCAGCAGTGGGGCCAGGGTGTGGGTGGCAGGGTCTGGAGTGAGCACCAGGATCAAAATTCTCTGGGCATCACCATCCTTCAGGGCACCTCCCCCTTCTCACCAAATTTCATTTCTTATCTGCTGAAATCATTTATGGAGTGGTGGATTCCTTCAGGCACAAGCATTAGGAGTGGCAGTGCAAGCCCAGAGGCCAGCACTGGGATAGGGATGATCCCAGGAGCAGGAGGGGCGCAGGCAGGAGTGGGGGGCTCCAACCTCCCCCCATCTGTCCTGGGTCCTGGAGAGTCACTCCCCATTGCAGCACCCAACAGGCCTTGGGACATCATGTGTTTTTTTTTCGTGCTTTACCAGGGTTTTGTACAAGATAAGGGACTTCACGGGTCCCAAGAGGGCAGGAAGTTGCTTCCAATCTCTCCAGCACATCGGGACCCCTCAGCAGAGGATCCTCCCTTTGAAGCAGCGGGGTTCCTCCCTCTGCAAGAGTTTGGAAATTAGGAGAAGAGGATAATTAATCATCAGCCTTGTGAAAGCCTGACTTGCAGGAACAGGCCCTGCACAAATTCCTTGGCAACATCTGGAGCATCCTCAACAGTGGCTGGGTGGGATGGGCACGCTGCCATTCCCCTAATTCCACAATAACCTCCTTTGGCTTGGGAAGACTCAAGTAAGTGAAAACACTCTGCACAAGATGTTCCTGCTCCCCAGGTGCAGTACCACGGCCACAGGCACCACAAGGGACAGTGCAGGGGTGACACCACATCCCCAGCCCCGCAGAGAGACCATCAGCTCACAGGATGATGCTGAGCTCCATCAACTTCATCACCCACTGTCACCATTCCAGGTGGGAAATTGTGACCTTTCTCCTGAGCCAGGACAGCACTGCCTGCTGGCACTTGGAGCAGCGCTGGGAACCCTTCCCTGCTCCCCTGGGAGTCCAGGAAACCCACACACCACAGGACCACGTTTTGGGTTCCTCCAGCCCCTGTCCCTTGCAGTGAGTGCTTCCAATGTGAGTTCACTGGCACAACCCACTGTAGCAGTGACCGAGATTTCACTCCCAGCAGATGCTGCTGGAGGATTTCCCCACCTGAGAGGAGCCAACTTAGAGCAGTGATCGTGCACTGCACACCCACACAGCTCACCTGACACGCAGGGAAGTGATCACACACATACACGTGTGGCAAACAGAGAGAATCAGGTTAGTTGATATTTAGATTCATAAACTTACCTTGCCCTCAGGCAGTTTACTGCACTATTGTCAAGACCTTCCTTGCCCTTTTCTCCCACAGATCTGTGGCCCCACTTCTCAGCCACAGCTATTTCATGCTCACTAAGTCCCCCTCCTGCTCTGCCTCAACCCCTCCATCTCACATCCCTCCCTTTCTCCTCTGCTCTTCCAACACAAGCAGTGGAAGGGAACAGCCAGTCACCTTCCAGGAGGAACCAGAGACCAGCTCTCACCGCAACTCCACTGGCCATAGCATGGAAAGGAAAGGATTCCCAGGCTCAAGTGAAAACCTAAACACATCTGAAAGCTAAAGGAAAAAACACCTTTTAACAGAGGAAAGAAATGCGGAATTCAAACAAGTTCTGCACCAAACACGCACTTTTGCAGCTTTCTGTGGCTGCTGAAGCCACAACTTCCACACTGATCCCCTAAACAGCAGCGTTCGATAGCGCCAGGCCAGCAGTGCCTGCGCAGTCAGGATTGAAGGAAGACTTTTAAGCTTCCCTGACAATGCATTTTTCTTGGAGATAAAAAATGAATGCTGCCAGCATGCAAATCTCTCTAAATTAGGCACAGCCCAGCTTGCGGGAGCCGCGATGGCTTGTGATGACAGTCATTAACTTTAGCAGCAGCAAAGAGGATGCAGGAAAATATTCTCAGCTACTTCCTATCCCGGTTGGGAGTCCCGGCTCAGGGAAGCGCCGAGGTCTGGGATGGTGACACCCAAAATCACAGTGCGGTGCAGAGGGTGACGGGAACGAGCTGTGGCCCCTTCCCCCTGGGGCAGGCAGGTGGCTGCTGATGCCCTCAGCCTGCCTGCAGCCCCACAGCGCTGGGTGAGCAGGGCTGCCCCTCTGCTCTCAGGGACTTGCTGCTGCTGTGAGAGCCCTGCTCCCCGAGCAGGAACCAGAACACGGTTTTTCTGCTGAAAAAGCACAGCCCAGACCCAAAACTGACGATGGAACTTGGGCATGTCACTGCTTACCTCCCCTCCCTCCTAGTTCTGGGTAAAACCTTGACAGACTCACTCCCATGACCCCTTCAGGAAGGGTGACTGACCTGTGTCAGAACCTGCCTTTGGGAAGACTTAACAGGAATGGCTGATTTGGCCAATTCCTGGATTCCCTGTGCCACTGAAGAAGAGCTGAACTGGACACACACCATTGCCCCAGCCTCCCTGGTTCCCGTCAGAGCAGGGGTTGTACATTTTCATTAATGGATCAGGCTGGAATAACTTGCAAACAGTCTCTTGAGACATCCAGGCTTCCTCTTTGCCCTCCTTCCAAAGCATACCCTCATATTGTTTCACAGTGATCTCTGCAGATTGACTTAGGGGGGAAAAGGGAAAAAAAGGGGAAACCTCGTGATGGTCTGGTGGGAGATACACGGCTGCAGCTCTGCTCACATCACACAGCTTAAATAACAAACCAGGAGCTAAAAAAAAAAAAAAAAAGGAAACTATCTTTAATATCTCCCAAATCCCATTTAGAAGCAGTTTCATAGAAACATCACTTTCATCGTGCAATCAAGGCTGGAGGAGGGGCAGAAGGAGGGAGAACCGGCGCCGTGTCCTCGTGGGCAGACACAGAGGGAGAACCGGCATCGAGTCCTTGCGGCTGACACAGAGTTCGGCCTCCTGGGCCTCAGAAATTCTCCAGCAGATCCAGGATCCGCTTCTGCTCGTTCTCCCGAAACTCCTGGTTCTTGCCATCCCCGATGTTCTCCGCATACTCTGCAGGGAGAGAGCAGAGGGACACAGGCTTTGAGTTCGACAGGAATGAATGAGGGGCAGCAGCTCCTGCAGGCACCACAGCAGGAACCTACATCCACATCCACTGCGAACAGCCGAAGGGGAATTAATGCAAGGAGCATTGATGGTTTTCCTGCCCATCCCCAGGGTTAAAGCTTTGCATAACAAACACCCGCTGACCCTCATTAAAGCTTTTGTGGCAGACAAAGCCAAGAGAATGCCCTGCCCCAGGCAAACACCAGCACCCAGAAGCACCCGTTCCCTGGCACAGGAATCGTTTATTATTCCCAAGAAGTACAAACAGTGCCAGACATCACCAGCTTCCCGGGTCCCTTTGAACACTGAGTGTCATCAGGAAAGGTCAGTCAGAGGCAGCAACAGAACTATTAAACATTCCCAGTCCTGGGTTTAACCTGTCTGTTGTCCAAGCATTCTGAAGGGCATCTTTCTCAAGGAGACCCCAATTCCCCAATCTACAGGTGCTTTTAACCACACAGAAGAAACCCTACCACTTCAGATTTAACTACAAACCAAACTCCTTGCTGTCAGGCAGAGGACCCCAGATCCTGACCAAGATCTTGCCCATCCATGCACACAGCCAGACACCAATGGAACCAAACATTCCCTCTGCAGCCTTCCTTCCTGACATCCATTTGGATCTTAGCAGCTCTCATCCCACACCAGCTCCCTCCTTCCTGCCACCAGAACCTGCATATTCAAAGACGGTTTAAAAAGAGAAAATAAAAAGCAGGTTTTGAGCCGCAGAAGCAAGGAGCTGAACAAATCTGAGGAAATCAGGAGCAAGCTGCTGCTTAGACAGTGCTTCCCTGCCTCCGCCTGCTCGCATTCTTTCCCTTCTTCCAAACAAACAGAACAGCTTGTATTCAGCTCTGAATGGTAAGTTGCTGTAGAAACTTTGCTTTAATATTTATACGTTTAGCACTGCTACATGCTCTGAGCTCCATCAAAGCCTTTGTTATAAGAGCACTGAAAGCAGTGAGGACAGGGAGAAGTTAGATGATGTGGGAGTCTTCCCTCCTGCGTGCACTTTCTCTCACTCTCCACATACAAGCACAAGAGCTCTTTGCCAGGCCCCTGGGAGAAATCTTTTTAATATTTATAAACCATTCCAGTACCTGTAACAAGAGCAGGTGGTAATGCTGAGGTTTGCTGCAGGTGAACCTCAAGTCCTGGCAAAGGGGCCAGCTCAGGGCTCCCTTCCCTCGGTGGAGGAGCCACTCTCCATCACTCTTAAGGGCAGCAGGGGGCTCCTACAAGGATGGATTCCCTGCAGCTCCCTGTGTATGGGCTGATTGCTGCGGGGCAGCGCGGCCCCAGCCCCGCTGTGCATGCTTGGGCTGAGGGCTTTGCCGCTGCATCGGGGATCCAAACCTCAGGCAGGAGATTATCCCAGTGCACAGGGATGGGGTCGCCTTCCCAGCCAAGGCTGGCACTTAGCTCAGTCTCCCCTGTCCCCTCAGGCAGTGCCAGAGCCTTCTGTCAGCAGCGTGCCAGGGAGGAGCTGCCTCTGACCCCAGCAGCCCTTTCCACGCTCCGTCAGGGAAAGTGCCTCTGGAACAGCCACAGCAGCTGCAAATGCTGCTTGTTGCAGCCCAAGGGCAGCACTTCCCACCCGCCATGGCCTCTCCATGCCCAGCTGAGGGAAGGCTGTGGTATCCAACAGCTCTGCCCTTGGAGAATCCACCCAGTAAGCAGCGGGATCGGGGCTGCTCCACTCCCAGCTTAATGACAGACTAAGGCTCAAGCAGAGAACTGCTGAGTGCCACTAATGACACTGCCCTTCCTTTGTCCCAGCCAGATCACCCAGACAAAAGCAAGACACAAATTCCTCTAATCTTGTCCAAAAAGCTCAGCATTTCTCCTTCTTAACGTTTAGGCTTTGTAAGACTAAAACCCACCCCAGTGACTGTTTACTGGGTTCCGACAGCTGCTAATGCTCATTTGAAGAGACCAGATATAACCCCCGGAACCAGGCTTAAAAAAAATAAACCTCTGACTGAGAATTTATGTATTTACTTTCTTATTTAAAATTCCAACACTTCACTGAGACTGAAAAAAAAAAAAATCAAATGTAAGCTGCCCCTGCCAACAGTTAACCAGAGCTTACACACTGCTGTAGCTACACAAAGGGAAAGGGCCCGAGATTGGTTTCTGCTTCATTAGACAAAATACAATGGTTACAGAACAGTAAAAATCAATTGGGAAATACTGAGGCTTGTAATGGATATTGGAAGCTCCAAAGCCTGCACAGACGGAGGAACTGCGAGCCAGACTGAGCTCTGTCCTCACAGCACACTGACCCTTCCTTTGTGCTTTCCTGTGCTAAGAGGTTTGGGCTGGATTCCACCTGCCCAGGGTGCCTGCTCACCTGACACCAGGTATGTGACCAGGTGTTGTGGGGAGGAGCCTCAGCAGGGGCTGCCTGATGGAGCCAGGACCAATGCCCAGTTCCCTCTGGATCAGGGAGGAACAGGGAGCTTTGCCATTCCAGAGCCAAGCATCACTACTCAGAGAGGCCTGTGCCTCACTCCATTCCCAGGGAGAGATGGAGACCAGGCCTTGCCCCAAGACACAGACCCTCTTCACTGTCCTGAATCCACCTTCCATCCCCAAAACATCCCCTCCAGCCAGGGCACACACCATTCAGTCGTTTTCTTCCAAAGCACAAGCTGTCCCGTTACAAGAAACGCTTGATATTCAAGAAAAAGGAAGTGTGGGAGGACTGGTCAGCCTGCAGAAATGCATTAATGAGCCTCCTGTTATTTCCTGCCCACTCCTCCCCCTTGAAAGCCCTACCACAAGAAAACAGTCTTGCTTCCTTGCTTGCATCGTAAGTAATTCTGAGCCACCCCAAGGGATCCATCAGCTGTCAGGTTGCCAGAGAAACGTGGAGAATATGTAGGCCATAAAAATCAAACCAAAAAAACCAAGCACCTAATTAGTATGCAAAAATAGAAAATAAAAACTGAACAAGAGCAAAACACTGAATGAAAAGTAAAAATAAACCAGCCCTCGTCTGTCCTGAGAGCAAGTTGGAAAGTGCCCTGGAAACATTCCAGCCAAGGCTCAAGCTCCTGATCTCTCAGTCACTTGCAGTTCTGACTCCAGTGAAGTTTCAGAAGTGCTTTGCTGGCCTCAGCCCCGTGGCAGCCCGCTGCAGGGTCCACATCCAAACCTCTGCTCCAGTGGGAAGTTGTGACCAACAGACTGCCCTGGAGTGGCCGTTGCTTGTCCTTAGTGCCCCTGCTTTTAAAAGCTGGTGAATCTACACTGCCCATGGATGTGGACACAGGTGAGTGACTACTGAAAAACTTGAATTTCAGAGGCCAGACAGCAGCTGAGCCCAGTGCTGCTCCTGCCTGTAGGGATCTGCTGGGCCCCACTGCGGGATTTCAAAGAGCCCACTAGGAAATTTATCGCTGAGGTCTTGACTACTGTGGTGGCAAAAGTCTCTAAAACTGGCAAGCATAAGAGTTGGGGAGATCTGCAGTCAGAGCCCCAAACTCTGGATCCACCTCTGTATTATTAACAAGCCACATGTGCCCCTTCAGGCAGGGAACACGGCGCTGCTGAGGGCACCCACCCTCGGCTCACAGCACACGATACAACCACAGAGGAAGTTTCACAATGCAAGTCACTGTTTGTAAAAGAAAGAATCAGATGAAATTTTAATGCAGCTGCCCTCTGATTCAGCTTGGTATGTAAATCAACAAGCCAGAGCCGTGACCGTGGGGTGTGCAAATCCGGTGAGGTGTGCAGACAGCTCCCTCGGGGACCCACAGCCCAGGGCACGAGTGGGAGCCTGAACGCGGACGTGTGCCACACTCTGCGCTGGGAACAGACAGTTTGGAGGCAGGAATCGTCAAGAATCATAATTAAAATCAGAAAAGACATCCTATCCAGCGCCCCTGCTCATCAGCAGGCATTAACTTGCACTTGGTGGCCAAGGACAAGAGCCAAAGAGATTGCCTATAGCTGCAGGTAATCTCACACTGTCAGAAAATCACTCTTAATTTCGTCATACCAGCCATCCTTCTGATCCCTTTTTTCCTGCATATAAGAAGGGAGAAAGCCGACAGGTTCTGTATAAAAAAAGCTGCCAGGACCTGCCAGTGTTGAAGTGGGGGGAAGAAAAGGCCAGGAGAACATAATTGTTGCCTCCAGAAGAGAAACAGGCTCCTCATCCCTCACCAAAAACAACACAGCCCCTTAGGGGAAGACACATCCCACAAGGAGGCACCTTCCCTGGGCAGGAGGTTCCCAGCTGCTCCTGCTAAGCCTCACAGCTCTGAGGAGCTGTGGGGAGAGCTCAAACCCTGCCCTCCTCTCCCCCAGTAGCACTGGGTGCTGCTGCTGCTGAAGGACAGGAGGCTGCAGAGGAGGGCCACAGATCAAACAGGCACTGCTCTAATTCAACATAAGCATTAAAAATAACAAGCAGCACTTTAAAACTGGGATTGCAAATCACAACAGCTACATTTTAAAGCTACAGAGGATACTTTAATGCTATAATCCATATTAATCTGACACTAAGAACAAGACAAATACACCACGGGTACTAATATGGTGCAGATGGTAAAGTGCAGGGCCATGTTAATGAAAGATGAGACTCCACTATTCTTCCCTCTAGCATTCATGTACACTTCCCTTAAATATTTACTTTCACGTTAATGTCAGCAGCAAGTCCCAGCCAGGCTGGAGCTGATGGAAGCGTGAAGTGATGGGCCGTTCCCTGACAGCAACTACAGCAAGTGCCCTAACTCGGAGGCAAAGCAAAGCGCGCCACTAATCAGGGTGATTCCAGCCCTGCCAGGACCTCAGAAAACTGCTCAGCTGCTGCCTGGAGATGTGCATGAAGCCAAGGAGAATTACATGTGAAGGCTCATCCTACAAAGCAGTGACCAAGCTGGCCCTGGAAGCGATGAGACGCTTGCACAGGGATGTCTCAACTCACCCTTCAGGATGTGTCGAACAATTTTAATGGAGCTGCCTCTCATGTTCAGGATCTGGTGGACTCTCTGACGAATCTGATGGGGGGGTAGGAAAGAGAAGAAAGTGATCTTCAGTACAAGACAAATCCATGCACAGCCCCACTTTTTCCCACTTGGAGGGATGAGCAGAGATCTGAGCACCACAAAACCCAACTCAGCCTCGCTAGTCCTCAGTCCCAGAGCACCTACTTGGGAACACCCAGAATGGCACATGGCACAAGTTTAAGTGGCCACAGACCATATACACAAACCGCTGTGTATTCACACCAGGAAAGGTGCAGCATTTTGCACAGATCAGGCCAAGTTACCTGTTGTAGCTGCGCCTTTTGAGACCTCCTGAGAGCAGGTCCCCTTCCACTGCTCCCTCAGCAGTGGCATCGACAGGGCCTTTTTCCATTTCAAACCCTGACCTTGCTCACACACACCGTATGAACTGAGTGACAACAATCAGCTTCTGTCCCCTCTAATGCCCTCCTAACTGCTGCAACTTGCTGGAGGTGTATGGACACAAGCGCAATAAGCAGGAGACTTCCTCCCATGAAGGGAATTCAAGAGACAGTTATTCAACCCGGCAGCATTTGCAAGGATTCAGAGCCTTGTTTGCATCGTGCATGGAAACGCAGATGATCTGCCAACCCTGTGCACAGCTTTACCTGGGGAACGTTGGCATTACAGATCTCTGCCATGATGTAGCAGATGAGCTGCAGCACGAAGAGCCCGGCATCCAGGCGGCGGAGGTAGAATTCGTCTTCCATGTCGTCGTCTATGATCTCTCCCCGACGCACCATGTCCTGCAAAGCCGCAAAAGGAAAGGTGTGAGGACTGTCTCAGAGCACTTCCCACTTTAGGAGTGGCAAAACGTTGGTGAAATTTGTGGTTTAAGAGCCGCTTTGTTCTCCGAAACATTACCAGCCATGTATTTCTCACCAAATAAGTACTTTTAATAGTTCATTTAAATTCAGGAAGCATTTCATTCAGTTTTGAAGAAGGTTTTGCCTTTGCTGGTTGTGAAGTGTGTCCATCTGCAAGTTAAAATTTTAATTTAAACATACAAATTACATTTCTACATCGAGCGGCAAGAGAGTGTGACTATGGAACAAACCCATGTACCCGTGATTTACAAGTTCTTTGTCAGAATGGAACAAAACCTGCTCTTTTACTGGCCATCTGAGGGTGCTGTTCAGCAGTGCAGAACGTGACTCCAGCAGACTCACAGACTTATCGGGCTTCCAGCTTCATTATCAACTGATGGATGAGAAAACATTATGAAAATCCCGCACAAGGACAGCTTTTCCATGCCCAGCTGGGCTCTTCCAGCTCTGTTTGTGAGGGATGCTGCCAGGGCAGACCCAGGCCAGGGTTTGTTGGCCAAAGAGTGATGACTCCTCATGGGAATGCCAACCCACTGTCCATCCTTTCCTCTGCACACACAGGTTTCACCAGCCAGACCTGGCCAGAGAGAGGGCAGAGGAAGAACGCAAGAGGCCACTCCATTCCTCCATTCCATTCCATTCCATTCCTCATGTCCAGACAGAGCAAAAACACCAGCAAGAGCTGCCCAGCAGTGATCTCGGAGCAGCCTCCCCCGAGTCATGATGGCCATGGCCACGGCACAAGCCCACCCTCCGTCCTCGTGGGGACCAACAGGCCCCAACAACCGCGCCGCGCGTGACCTTCCGCATTTTTGGGGTTTGTTTTCTGCCTTCGTCCTCGAACAAAGGAAGCAGCTTGCCGGGCCCCGCGAGCTCGCTGCGGCGCTGTGATTTATTCCGCAGCCGTCTGGCAGGTGGGCACACGCCGGCGGAGCAATATTTCCTCATTAGAGCCATCACCTGCGGGCGCTCCGTACCCGCAACGCTCCGCAGGACGCGCTGCCGCGGGCGCACACACACACGTATACAAGGTCACCAGCACCAGAACTGGCCGAGCCTGCCAAATTTTGCTGTTTTGTCAAGCCAAGCCCTCGCATCTTACGGTAAGTCGAGAGATTTAGGCACAAGAAGGAAATTAGCCCTGTGCACCTCTCTCCCTGGAGGGGTGCAATGGATGCTCCATGGATAGAAACCTGATGGAGTGACTTAGAAGGACAGTTGATTCCCACTGCCTCCTGAAAAGGAGAAGCTCAGGTAATGAAATACTTCTCCTTTCCTCCTGGAAATCAAGTTTGCCAGTGAAAGAACAAGTTAAGTTTAAAAGCAAATTCCCCGTCACTTGTGTCATGAAGTCAACTGCTTCGGCTACACTCACATGTGATGCTTTAGCATCAGATCCTGTATGCTCCAACACATGCACAACTGTCATTTACTCCAGGTTCTCAAAATCATGGGCACAGGCGCGACTGGGCAAAGCCTGCAAGCAAGCTCTTGCCAGCAAATAGAAAAATCCAATTTTGTGCAACGAATGACTTCCCTCACCCTACATCCATGCCAAATGGCAGGAATCTGATAAAATCTGGTTTCTAAAGCTAAACAATGATGAGTCTGGCTGGTGAGAGAGTGGAATACTGACTGAATTATCAAAAAAACCCATTCAAGAAAGACAAGGCACTCACTCCTGAACCACCACTCACCCTCCGCACTGCACACAGGCTCATTGGCTGCTCTGTTCAATAGTGCTAAATTCCTGAGCAGAAAAACATCCACAGGCCAGGACTCTGAGTCTCCAGAGCAGGAAACAAAGGCTGGGTCTGCTCTGTATTCTGATCCGAGCGCAGCGATCACAGGAGCTGGATCCAGGCAGCTGCAGTCTTGATTACATAGAGGCGGCAGCTCTAACAGCCCCTCTCGGCAGAGAAGATTATTTTGTGCCAGTAAATTAAGCAGATATGAATTAGAAGACAAGTACAGTTTTAAGGTGCCTTTTCACAGTCCTTTTTTAATTTTTTTGTTTAAAACACAGCCACCCTTTCAATGCTAATCTACGTCCAGTACAGTACCAAACAGCCCCCTTCCCACTTGGTCTCACTTTCAAAGCTGTCAGTCGCTAACCTCCAAATGAGCGCTCAGGTGCCATTTCTAATCTGCCAGCAATATGTACTGAGATGCCCCTTGCTGATGGGAGAAGACAGCAATAAGATGGGCTTCTGTGAAGCTAAAATGAGCTTCTCTCACACTAATGAGGCAGGACTGACAGGCCTCGAGGTGTCAAGCAGAGACTCCAAACCTAAAGGTGCGACGGATCTGGCAGCGCTGGTACCAAAGATCACACTCGTCTCTGCTCCACGCAGGCACTGGAGTATATTCTCTGAATCCTTCCTTACCTATCACACACAGCACAGCTGGGCAGAGCTAAGGGAATGGGCACTGATCAAGAACAAACATCTCCAAGATCCAGGTTTTACATCCTCACTGGGTGGGACAGCAAGGCCATTCCAGGCTGTCAGAGACAGGAAGGCTCCTAATGGCTCTGCACAAGGCAGGCAAGGGATGCAAGCCTTGCTCAGACTACAGGCTAAAAGTCAAACTCACAGCCATTGCTGAGCCCTGGGTCAAGAAGGATAAGCAGCAGACTGGCATTGACATTTGTACAGGAGAGGAGCAAGCAGAAGCCTTGGGTACAGGTAACAGGGGCTCTCCAGGACCACCTGCTCTCAGCTCACCACTATGGCAGAGATGTCTCCAGAAGCCTCTTTCACTCACAGAGGCTGCAAACAACACAGTCCCTTCCACAGGCTGACCACCACATTCCTTGAAACACAGAATGTCAGGAGTGAACCTGGTCAGGCACGGGTTCCACTGCAGCCAGGAGAGCCAACAGCATCCAGGTCACACCAAGGTGACCAAGAAGCTCTCAGAACCACAGAAGAAACCGTCAGAGCCTTCTGCCACGGGAAGGACTTTGTTCATTTCTGCCTTACAAGCAGAAACACTCTTGAATGTCTCCAAATGGAGCCTCCAGCCTGCAAGAGCCAAAAAGCTCATTGTGGCTGCTGCAGAGCAGGGCAGAGAACAGAGCAGTGGCTCCTGCTCCAAGCTCAACGTCAGCAGCAAGAAATGCAACCTGTGTCAGGGCAGTCATCTGAAAACACCCACCAGCCTCTGAAAAGAACATTCAAAGTTTACTGGGGCTTGGTGGCCACGGGCTGGGAAAGCTTGACAGTGCAAACCCAGCTGGGCTCTGGAACACCAGCGTGTTCTTGTCCCTTGCACACTCAGCCCCTGCCAGGACGCCCCGTCCTGCCCTCGTCACAGCTCCAGGCAATTCAGTCTTTCTACACCAAACTGAAAGGACAGGCTGACACTGTTATCCCCACCTGTGGACACCCTGCTCATTCTAGGAGTTCCACCTCTCCCTTTCAAAGATGGAGTGGCTGAACTGTAGCACAATTAGCATGTAATTTGTAAGTCATTATAGCACAAAGTGTCTGGTGAGAATATTTTATCGAATAAACCTGCTGAGCATAATTTTCTGTAGAAATATAAAAATATTAAACCATCTCTTGTCATTTCCTACCATCTTTAGAGATTGCCAGGGCTATTGCTGCCACCCATAATTACACCTCATTTTAGAGGAAGGTAAAAGCCGCAGGATTTTGCACCACTTCCTACAGAAATAATTACAGAATTTGAGAGGAGAACATTACTTTAAAATTCTAAGAAGAGTGCTGCGACAGGCATCAGGTGTTGGAAACAATGCGCTCATGGACTTTGCTCCTGGGTTGCACACGGCAATTAGGATAATCACCTATCACCTCTGATCCTTTCTGAACAGATTTTACCAAAGCAAATAAAGGGGTACCACTGAGAAAGGTTTCAGCGACCTCATTCTGTTTTACTGTCCAGATTTAGGGTGCAGCTTGGCTACAAGTTTTCCTTCCCAAAACAGCTGGCTTCAGAAATTCCTCCCCTCCCTTCTACCCTCAACTATTCCCCCACTATCACTGCCATGGGCTGAAAAACAGGGCTATAAACCAGATCACTAAAATAAGCCAAGCTAAAAGAAATAAAAAGGAGGAGAACTGCAAGAGCAGGAGCTTCTTATGCCAGCTGCACTACTAAAGATAAAGCACTCAGTCATTCCTTGTGTAATCAGCTTTTCACTCCTTGTAATGCAAGACTTACACCAGGATACTCTGTCCATCACACTCGGATCTCACTCTCAACGGTATAGACTGAATCTCTAAAACCTCACCAGGTATCATTTTCCTGTAGGACATAGAGAAAGGTGAGGATCTGTGTATCAGGGTTTTGGGGTACTATGTCCTCCACCGCAAGGGGAAGGTCAAAAGCCCCCAGGTGACAGAGCACAGCTTCTAAAGCGTTCATACCATCCACCTCAGTGATTCATGCGCCACAACTAGGAACATTAAAGTGCTCCATAAATCCTGTCACAGCCAGACACTGCCATGATGTGACAGACAGAATGATGGCTTTTGCCTACTCCTGTGTGTGGAAAACGCTTGAGGCACTTCATGTCTCAGGAGACCGTGTCCCACTGACCATCTGAGAAAGCTAAAAAATAAAGCAAACGATAATTCCAAGAGTGTTCTAAGCTAGGAATGAACTTCAACAGCATATTTCATACATGTGTCCAATATATTGCATCCATGTTTCTGCCAAATCCTGTTATTAGTTTTAATAGGAGGTGAAGGATTGAGATCCGTTTCTTTCAGGCACAGAAGGAAAACCTGAGGTTCCTTATTCTTCTCTTGTGCATTAGTAGACACGAATGGGTTAATATAATTCATTAAAGATCTTCTACACAAGCCTCTCCACACTCAAATTCCCTCAACCCCTGCTTTGTGCTGGCTGTTTGCTACAGATGCTAAGGTTTGCAGGCTGCTCCAGGATATTCCTGGATAAAGGGCACCTACCCTTGCTCTGCACATAGCATTTTAGGGCTCTGTACAGCAGCTCCAACACACCACGAGGCCTCACCCAGAAAAATCCATTTTGGTCTTTGAGTTCTAAAACCCCCCCACCAACAGCAAGAAGTAAGGAATAAACAATTTCCTGCCCTGTTCTAAGGAGGATGGACAGTGCGTGGAGGGAGGAGCAGGAAAGGGTAAGTGCCATTCTTCTCCAGGCCAGTGCTCACTGGTGACGCCAACGCCGTCCATATGGAGCCTGAGTGCTGGCAGCAAAAGCAGCTCCATTCATCACTCACTCCCGTGCCTCTTCGAGCAGCAGCAGCGCTGCGCTGCCCTCGGAATGTTTGGCAGTGGCCGGAGAAGCAGCCTTGGCAGCGGGCAGGCAGCTGTTTGTCGGGGCCTGGTGGGGGGCTGCTGCCCGTGGCACGCGGGGCAGCAGCTGCAGCCACTGCTCTCCGTCAGCGCTAATCAATCTCACACCCTCCTCGGTGCTGATACAGATAATCTTGCGGGAAGCCGGCCAAGCTCGCTAACAGCTCTGCAAGCTGCTTCCTGACTCCAGCCGCTCGTTCTCTTTCAAGAGGTCTGTTCCAGCTTCGGTTCCAAGAAAGTGCTGTACCAAGGCTCGTGTCACTCAAACACTCACCGCTGGTGCGCAGAGAGCACGCAGCCCTTGGCTGCACCTCAGCTAACTCATCAACACAGGCGCTTTCTCGCTGCTCATCAGAACTCTGCAGATCAGGGTAGGACATTATCATGTAATTGTCTCTCTGCATTTCACCTACTCTCCATCTGCCAAACCAAGCAGGACTGCAGCCAGGTAAAAATGAAGGCAAATTGAAGCAGAGAACTGGGCCCTGCTAGTAAAACTCGCTCTTAGAGACAGCCAGAAGGCGCTTGCTGTAGAGAAGTTCTCAGCCCATTTTATCTGAGGTTACCTGGAAGCTGGAGAGTGGGGCAACAGGAATTAGGAGGTAACAGCACAGGTATGAGGGCACAGCCGAGAAGAGTGACCTGGCTGAGCCAGGAGTCCTGTGAAGAGGTGTTAGAGACATGACCTGGAGAAACTTAAGCAATACTTACATGTTTCTCCCCATCAATCTTCTTATCAGCTGCCTGCATTGCATCCAAGTACTTAAAATACAGCTCCATCAGCCTATCAACCTGCAAGGGCAGAAGAGAGAGACATAAGCGAGAAAAAAGAACAATGCAATCATCTTTAATCCCTCATGCAATTTTGTTTTCCTCCCAGCTCCAGCCTTCACAAAGCAACAGGGAACTCTGTCCCTCCCGGGGAGGAACATGTTACAGAAGAAGGGTACAAGTGCTGGTTGGATGAGCACATTGAGGCTGCAGGCGTTCGGATGTAACCCCATATGGGAACACGGTCCCATCAGCACCAGATAAACGGCAGCAAACAGATGTGTCCCCAGCTCACTCTCTCTGTGCTGAGGCTCTCCAGGCTCCTTGTTTCCCCAGCAGACCTCTCTCTCTGTGCTGGATGTTCCAGCTCTCCCGCTCTCCTCTGAACTGTGTCAGGGCAACTGAAATACTATCTAGCAATTTTCAGCAATTGGTAGAACAGGTTATGAAAAACACTTTTAAAACACACTAACGAGGAATACTAAGAAACCAGTATTTTCCCAGTGGCAGAATTTACAAATCCTTTGGGATTCCCAGTTTGCAGAAGCTGCTGTTTCTCTTCTGCAATGCTTTGATCTATCCCCCACCATGTAAATATTTTGGAAAGAATTTCCAAGAGCAAACACCACTAAAGTGAGACATTCTGGGAGAGGAGTGGGGAATGTTAAATGTGTACCTCAGTGATTCCCAAACTCTCTGCAAAAGAGCTTCACCAGACACAATGGCACCTTTCCATGGTGTCCTGATCTCAGAGCCAGCACAGTGTAATACCAGATATTGTCCTCTATAGTCAGGCTTCAGTAGAGGCACAACTCAGGACTGAGAATCACTACTACTGTGTACAAGAGCACCAGAAAACAAGAGTACAGGTGATGTGGAGAGCAAGCACTAAAGGTACGTCCAGTTCTCCAGCCTGCAGATAAAATGGGAGTGAGAGAACGAAGGTCTGTGACAGCACAACTCTCTGCAGGCAGGTACGATGATGGCTTTTCACAACTTAGCGAGTGCACACAGGCACCCTGCTCTGAGAGAGTGTCCTGAGCAAGCCTGGCAGCCCAGAGACAGAGACACACATTCAGCACTCACCTTCTCACTGTCATTCTCCGTGAATTTATTCAGTAACCGTGTCCTCTGCTGCCCTCTCAGGTTTCGCAGAAGGGAAGCCAGGATGGAACAGACATGTTCTAGAGATACAAAATGAAAATTGCATGCTGAGATCAGGAACAGGAGCTTATTTTCCTCTGTAACATGCCATTAAATTTACTACTAGCACTCCGATGTGTAGCTGTTGGTAAGCAGAACCCTGGGCCATGGTGAGAGGAAACAGAGCAGTGCTGAGAGCCACAAGCTGTGTTTGCAAGGAGCACAGAGAGCTCCTCACCCACCTCATCCCAGCCCACTCCTCTGCCTCGGGGAGCTGAAAAAGCACCTTACATAGAGCACGAGTTCCGCTCTGGTTTCCTCCCCAGGCCACACACCTGCCCAGCAGCAAACACCTCCATCACAGCCTAAAGGCACCACGTGCTGCCTCCTCCTTTAGGCTTAAAAGAGCCCTGGCCAAAGCACTGTCACCCAAATGACCCTCAGATCACCAAAGCAGGCACAGTTACTGAAACAGGAGAACTGGAGAAAGGAATACCTGTGCCAACGTGCATCACCAAGCCCAAACAAAACGGTGCAAAGCAAAGGAGCTGGGGCCCAGTTTCTCTCCCTTTCCAAATCACTTGGCACTGCTTCCTGCCTGCAGGTCAGCTCTGAACACAGACCTGGTGGTTTACATACCCCAGCTTCTCCAAGATGTCCTCACCGTTATCTTGCTGATTAAGACAGATGAAAATTAATGGCCGTAAACAACTCCTTGCTCACGGTGGTAAGGAGTGAAGGAGCCTCAAGATTTGTTATTTTCAGAGAAGAAAACGCAGAGTGCAGTGGAGAGAGATCACCATCTCACTGCTGTCACCATTTTAACATGCACTTCCCCGGTGCTGCCCAGCCCAGAGCCACGAGCAGCCTCGATCGATCCCTCCGGCACACAAAGAACAAGCGACACCACCGTGTTTGCCAGGAGCTCCTTCTCCCACTGCCTGGGCCCTGGAAGGCGAAGGCAGACACCCCCTGTCCAGGGTGTCTGTGCTCCCTGCTGCACGGATTATCTGCATCCTGCACAAGGGCAGCAAGAGGAGAGGCTGCACAGGCGCACGCACCCCCACCCCATTTCATTAGCTACTTATAAATGGAGCTTCCTTTTGGAAACAGATTTCTGCCTGAGGTGGTGTCAATTTTTCATGTTCCAAGGAGATTGGGAGCGCTGCCGGCAGGAGGAGCAGGCAGATAACAGGTTTATCGGGTGGCCGCACCGTGTGGCTGCTCCGTCATTCCGACAGGCTAACGGGGGTGAAGGATGGCTCCGGGGGTGTCAGTGCACGCTCTCGCTGCACAGAAACTGTTATTCCACAAAAAAGCAACACCAAATTAAGTGCTGACATTAAAAAGTATTGTAAAAGCCCCCGAGTCCTTGCAAGAACCTGTTTTCTTAAGGTGAAAGAAATACAATAAAATGAAGATTATTTCACCACATTCCCCCCCCCATACATCCCAACATATGCTCTGCTGGTTTAGGAAGAAGCCAGCCTTCTGTATTTCACACTATTTTTTCCCCCAACCTTCTTTTTTTGGAAGTGTTGACACAGCATTTTAGTAGCAATATTCTCACCAATGATCCATCTTCATTGCTTTTTTCCAATATTCCTTTACTAGGAAATGTGTTTTAGCCATCATTTTTGCTTTGGCAGTCATATGCAGATATTTATCCATTTTATCAATAAAATCTTTAAAACTACTGACAAGTCTAAAGGAGCTGACACAGGGGTTTTGAGAACAAGGTTGTTCTTTCAACATATCACTGCAGAAAACCCAGGAACTATTTAGTTGCCTGGTCAAAACATTCAAAGAAATATTTTACAGAAATATTTCTGAACTATCTAAACCTTTTTCTTGGATCAGCTTCCTGGAAAAAAAAACCCAACAAAACACTAGTGTGTTTCATGCTGCCCTTCCCAAAATCAAGGTTATGCCATAACACAAGTCCTGGCCCAATAAACACCAATATCCACATGTAGGGACACCAGCCAAAATCAGGGTGAACGCTGATGGGCTGAGTGGCTCAATCCACGATTTGGTGGATTAAAGTGTTGTGTTTGCACAAGCCATCGGAAGCCAGAGGCACTAACCTGGGGGCACAGGTTCCCATGGAAGGGGTTTCAGTCTTCCCATGGACTGCCCCGTCTCACACATGCCACATTTTAAAAGCTGCAATTGCAGTATCTGCTCAGGGTCGGATCTCCTTTGGGGAATGATGAGTAGCTGGCGCTGTCGAGTCCCCAGAATGAAGAACCTGCAGCTGCCCTGCTTTGATCTCGGTGCAGACAGAGGCCGTGGGCTGTGCATCACCCCGGGGCAAAGCCTGGGGCAGCCTGCCTGCTACGGAATGTTCTGGGAACTTCTCCACAGCATGTAACACTCGGCCGAAGTCCACATCACCTGCACAAAATGCATCACTTTCAGGGAGGGCACAGACAAGGCCGGAGGCAGAAGCTGCTGCCAAGCCGCATTTCAAAGGATGACTAAACATGATTCCTTTGAGAAGCAAACACCACCCAAAGGTGCCTTCATGGAAATAACAGGGACCAGCTGGCACCTACTACGCATCAGGAACAACCTTTTTCATACAAAAATCCCCCAATCCCATAAACTCAGGGATATGGGAAGACAGACTGCACTGCTGCTGCCCCATGGCTGGCTCACCTGCAGGCCGTGCCACTCCCCACGATCCCAACACCACAGGGCACCGCGCCAGCCACATCCCTGGCTCTGGAACGTCACATCACACGTGCTCCCCAGATGCACGAGGGTCCTGCTTAGCCCAGGATCCTTTCCCTCCGCAGACAGGCACGGAGA
The DNA here is from genome assembly GCA_035584735.1 of Pseudotriccus pelzelni. Taxonomy (NCBI): domain Eukaryota; kingdom Metazoa; phylum Chordata; class Aves; order Passeriformes; family Tyrannidae; genus Pseudotriccus; species Pseudotriccus pelzelni. The sequence continues at coordinate 6,489,534 of JAWMRA010000050.1, read as the reverse complement.
CTTCAGCATGCAAGCAGTGTTTAAAACACCCTAATTAGATCGATCTTGACTTCAGCTTGGCGTGTTGGAATACAGATTAATCTATTCCATGGCTGGCACTGGCAGCTGCAACAGCAGGAGGTCCTGTCAAATCAAGCTGTAACATTACACTTCTCTGCCTTTATTATCGCCCCCCCCTCAATTTTTTTTTACTTCTCATTATAATGGACATCTGCCTAGCAGGGGAGGAAGCTCAACAGTGATGAAGAGGAGGCAAGAGTCATCCTGCAGGAAGGGGATGGCAGGCAGCTCTGGGTGCCAGGGACAGCAGCCCTTCAGAGGCCTAGTAGGATGATCTGGTGAACCCAGCACACTTAGGAGCCTTGAGATAAATTGCAGTTTCTCATTAGGAGCAGGAAAATACTAGAAAAAAAATACTAGAAAATAAGCAAGCCAGCTCTTCAAAATACCTCTGTCCCTCCTGGGCACACAGCTCTGGCTTCATGGCTGTTTGCTGCCTCAGTTCATGGCAGGGTTACAGGTGGAATCAGGGATGTGCCATTCCAATGGTGTAGCATCTGATAACATAACCTGTTTTCACATGAACTAATAACCTGCATTTTAAAAGAGTAACCCACTCAAGTATCACCATATTTTGCCATGAAAAGTCCTATCTGAAAACACTGACAACAGCAAGAAACACCGATTTTACTGATGGGTGAAGTGGGGCCTGGAAGGGTTGGAAAAGCTCCACATAGAACGGCCCCGGAGAGCTGGATCCAGCCATCAGGCTGAACATAAAACAAAATTCTCTCTATTGACTGAGAAAGTTTATTTTCGCGATGTTCTTGCAACAGAGCACGCTCGCTTTAATTGAGATAAATTTAACTCTGCTCTCGGCATCATGGCTCACTCAAATCACAGGTTCCTGTCGGAGGGTGATGGTGAAATAACAAATTGGCATAATAAAGTTCTGTTTAAACAGACTGATGCCCTCCCTGGGTGCTCACTCCTGAAGACCACCAAATGAAAAACACTTTCTGCTGGCTGGCAGAGGGTGCTCAATTAATACCAATAACTCTTTCACCAGGCCACGTTTCTTTTTCACTTCCCCATGCCCAGGGAACCTGGTTTTGCAACAGAGATTCATTCTAAGGGCTCTACTGCCTTTCATGTATGTCACAAAGGCGTAAGAGCGTGTTTACTGAGAAATGGGTTTTTTGTTGTTGTTTTTAAAGGAAGGGTATAGCTGAGGATCTCCAGAAGAGGCTTTGTTATCGATAGAGGGCGAACAGGCAAAACACCCCAGCAATAGGAATTCTCCTTTGGAAATTGGCTGAACTAATTCTCAGGTTATCAAATTAAGCATTCCTAAGTAAAACTGACATCTAAGACAAGAGAAAGCATTTAAATGAAGATGAATTGGACAAACATCCTTTTATAGTTCATTAGACTCTCCAAGTGAGCAAAACTCAGCTGCAAATAACCATCCTGAGAAAGAGCAGGAGGATATACAGCCTGTCGAGCCAGCTATGATTGCTTCACTACAGACTCTCTAATTCAGGAGGAATTTGTGTTTTCTCCATTTTTAGCTCACTGAGACTGTTCAAGAATTTCAAGTCAGCATCCAACGCTGTGACTCGACTGCGTGCCAAGAGCTGCTGCACCCTCATGGGCAGGGACGACACACTGACCCTCAGCTCTGCAACAGGAGGGTTTGGGGGAACAGTTAATGCTGTTCAACCACCTCACAGCACAAATCCATGACACAGCACCTCCCAGACCACCTGGCTGGGTCTCTTTGTGGCTGGACAACCCAGCTGGGCACCCACCCAAATACTGTGACCCCACAGACACAGAAAAACTCTAAGCCATTTCTGTCCTCAGTAGCAAAATATTTCTGCCTGGAGTTGCTTCACTGCCTCAGAAAAAGGGAAATTGCTTCGAATGAGATTTTTCTCCCAAACCTAATATCCTAATATAATGATCTGTACAAATGCAGGCAAAATTCAAGTGTAGATAATGTGTACTCAGTTAGACACCACAGGCCCAATCTTCAGGCTCAGATCATCCATAAAGATGGTTAAGAAATTTTCCCTTTCTTTTTTCCTAATTACATAGTGTACATAAAGCATAAATACGTGCAGCTTGGATTTAAATTGTTCACAGGCTCCCTAGAGTAAAATAATTTTTAAACACTGACAGTGTTTAAAATGTAGCTAACCAGCACTGACACCTTTATGCTAGCGTTTAAAAAGGGAGAAACACATTGCAGAGAAGTTACTTTTATCAAATTTAATTTGGATTATAAATTTCTGTAATAAATAAAAGCTCAGCAAGTCACGTTGAGATTTTTTTTTTCACCAGGGTATTTATTATTTTGTCACATTCAGAACACTGCCCTTAGAGACAATAAAACAAACACGGTTTTATAGACTATCTCTTATGTAAATAGCAACACTGCTATAAAATAAAGACGAGGGGATATTTTCCTACAAGCATCAGATACAGGCAGAGGATTTGGTGCTCTAGAGGTGGAGCGTTGGATGCCCTGTGAGAGGTGAAGCACTTGGAGCCACGGTGGGTGCCAGTACCCCCAGCCTGGCAGCACTTTGGCCCCAGCGGACAAAGGGATGGCAGGACAGGCAAGGACTGGGTGGACAAACCCTTTGGCAGAGCTGTTTGGTACCTCACCAGTGCTGGAGCATTTCAGCAGGGCTCCCCTTTAGGCAGCTGTAATTAGGCCCCAGGGTACAGAGCCCACCGAGGATTCTGTGTTTTGCAGCACAGCCCGGGGTGTCCATCCTGACACCGTCCCAGCAGCAACACAGCCAGGGCAGGGAGAGCACAGCTCCTCAGAGCTGCTTTTAACGAATACTGATGGCCCTGCTGCAAAGCCATCCCAGTGAATACTTTAAAGGAATCTTTTCCTCCATTTGGCGTACACAAGTGGTCTCCTAGCAGAAGACTGTTCTAATTAATTTTTTTTAAAACAGACTGTACACAGGATAAAGTTTTTATGAGAAAAGACGACAAGAGCAGACTGAACAGGAGCGTTCTTTCTGATCAGCAAACAAAGAGAAGCCAAAAGCAGCGTGTTCCTAGAACCAGCAGAGCACAGAGGGCACCAGCTCCACCACGCCAAACCTGCACTATTTCCCTTGAAGCCAGAGGCACCCAGAAGACTGTGCTGTGCTCCTGGCCAGGAGCAATTACTGCAAGGTCGGGACAAACACTCAGGAAAGTAAAAGCACACACTGTGCTGCTGACACCCACGTCAGGACAGCGGCGTGAGAGGCTCCAGGGAACGCTGCAAAACATCTCCATTAACTCCCGTTGTTAGAAATTCAGTAACTCACCTGCCCAGTGATGCAAAACAAAGAAAATTGGACTTACTACCACAGCCTTTTAGGGAGAGTTTATTTTAATAGAGCTGATTTCTGGACTCATCTTAATGTTCTCCATTTCTTCTGCATGTTAACGAGACGGAGGTGTGATACAAAGCCTGTTTGCATGGATCACTCCATTTTCCTGAGGGCAGACTGGCTTTTCACCCTACCACAGAAATAGTGAGGAATGGACCCTGTCAGGGCTTTCCAGACTAATCCTCACAGTAGCCAGGACTGCACACAGGTATCCTCTGCAGTCTCCAGAAGAAGCAGATGAGACAGAGATTAGCTCACTTTCCCAAATTGAAAAATTAAGTCAATGCCATGAGCCACACACCCAGATCTCTACTCAGAACCTCCTACTGTAGTTGGAGCGTTGTCTCAGCAAGAAGAATTAAACAACCTCACTTTCATACTGCAAATGAAAATTTCAAAACATCCCCTAAATCCACCTAAGTGCAACTGCGTATTTTATTACATAAACCTGCAATTTTATTACATAACCTACAGAAACCAAACCTATCTCTGCAATTCCATTACATAAACCCCAGACCACGCGACACCATTTCCTCCTCACCATTATCTACCCAAGACAAGCAATACAGGAACAGGAAGGGCTGACCCCAGACCCAGCTCAGCGTGAGGTCCCACAGTAACTGCAGTAATACTCCACAGCAGATCTCTGCTAAAGCAGAGTTTTCCAGGGGAGAGAGGAAAAAAAAATAACAAGAAAAAAAAAAGGCAACTTCAAAAGCAATGCAGTTTATTTCTGCAATGCCTGATGTTCATCCAGTCACACTTCAGTGCTCAGAGCCATGAAAACACTGCTTTTGAGGTGACATTTGTAGTTGCCTCATTACTCTTTTCAAAAGAGTTTTGCATCAGAGCGAGAGCTTCAAACAACAGACCCTACAGGAGTAAAATAACTTATTAACAGCACGCGAAATGGAGTCGCCAGGAGCTGCTGATACCAAAGCAAGCAGGACAAGTGTGCCCTCAACAGCCAGCTGTGACAGGGAGCAGCAGGATGAACACGCAGACCCAAAAGCTGCAGGAGGTGCTGCACCTCTCCCTCCTCACTGCAGGCACGTTTCAGACACTGGCCATTCATCCACCCCCTCCATGGCAATAAGAAGGATCTGGAAACACACCTACCTTCATGTTCTTTTTCAGTTGTTCCAACTTTCTTTATCTTTTTGGGTGATTTCATGAAGAGAGGGAAGATGGTTCTCAGCCCAAGGATGTCCACAAACTTGTGACAGTTGTCTGTGCCCTCTGGTCCGATCATGGCGTGGTCCAGCACCTTCAGGGCACTGCTGCGGGAAATCTTCTTCTCTCTGTGAAAAGAAAGGGACAAGATAAGCTGTACAGGGACGTGAGGAGTTTGGGAGCATGCTACTTTAAAGAGACAAGGGAAAGGAACACTACAAGGAAAGGATGAAGAGTCTGAGCACCAGCCCTAAGGAAGATTTCTCTTCTAGAAGTCAAAACATTATATTGACAAATATTATTTTCAAAACTGCGGCTGAGAATATTGTCTCGGTTATTTCCTTTTAAATGTATTTTTATTTTCTATTTTATTTTTATTCCATTTTATGTATTTTGCTCTTACGATTTTATTTTCTTATTTCTTGGCTACTGAAGAAGCTATTTCTTCAATCTCTTAGAAACACTGGCACAAAACAGCAGGGAAGGCTGGGTTGGATACACAAGGCAAATGCTGTCACATCAAAAAAAAAAAATCAGGATTTAGATCAAGTGATAGTTTGATTTAATAAAGGAGTAAGTTTGGTAAGCACAGCTGGGGCAGCTATAATGAAAAACCAGAAATCACGTGTGGAAGGACACAGACAGACTCTGGGCTGCTCTGTTTTAATGCCTGTTCAGAATGCTGATGGTGGTAATTCCCACCAATAACACAGAGATGGTCTGAAAATTATCCCCAGCTGCCCTGTGCCTCTCAAATCAAAATGCAGGGATTTATAATTCATCCAGGGGAAAATTTAAAATATCTTGTGAAACGGGAACTGTAAAACCGGTCGCTAACACAGCCCACAAAACCACCAGGCCAGGGAACGTCAGCAGGAGTTAACATGAGCTGGAGAACAAGAGCTGCCAGTGCCTCCAGAGGCCAGCTCAGGAGGACATTCCCTCCAGGACAACACCAAGCCCCACCACTTTCCACTCCCAGCACAAGCCAATCTCCTCCAATTCTGCCCGTCTGCAGACTGAGCCACACAGACCCCGTGCCCACCAGCAGGGGCTCCTCAAAGCCCCCAGGGCGCTGTGGAAAACAACTTCCCTGCTGAGACTGAACTTAATGAACCCCTAACAACATGCAAACTGAAAAACCCCATAAATGAACACCCCAGCCTAAAAGAAAGTGGCCTTGCCCAGGGCAGCCACAGGGACACAGTGCGGGGTGCTGGATGGCACCGCGAGGAGCTGGGGTCTGAGTACCCCCCAAAAATGAAGGGCTGTGTCAGGAGGGTGGATCAACACCCCCACCTGCCTGCTACTGAGAGCTAAAAATAAAGTACTCCTTAGGCCAGATGACACCAGAAATGTTTTCAGGGGAAGTAATTGCATATTGATCAGCATTTAGGAAGGCTATGCAGGGCTGAGCTCTGGAATATTCATTGGGTTTAAGTTCAGGCTTTTAGAGATCAATAGCTGCTTGACTGGACTGTCTGGAGTTGATTTTATTTGAAATATTTATTCTGCTGGAGGGCAAGCAGTTTATCTTAGTCTCATCTGTGCTTATCGAGGGAACTTTTAGCTGAACACTAATTTACAGACAAGCATATGTGAGGATCACCAAATGGGGAGGGACCTCAGTCTTCATGGGAACTCTGAATTACAGCTTTATTCACTTAACCATTGTTTTCCTCCTTTTAACACCTTTACATCCGAGAGAACTCCTTTGGTACATCTATTATTTCAAAAAGAAGAGGTGCTGGCATCATTTGGACTTTCCACATTAGCAGAACACAGCCTCTCACTTTCCAAAATCCTAGCTAAGCCAGAATACTTGATTTCCTGGGAAAAGTGCTGCATAAAATGGTTCCGTTTAATTAGCCAGAAGATTTAGTAAAGAGACGGCCTAAGTTTCCACGGGGTCATTAGGAACAGCAGGACAAGAAAACATAAAAAGATTTTAATAATCATAAAAAATATACCCTGAAATAGCTACAGTCAAGCCTCAGGGAGCTGTATGGACTTGACTGTTTTCACCTTGTTTTTCTGAATAGGAGCAAAAGCTTTATGGAGGGGTCAAGAAAAGCCTCGGAGTAGCTGCAGGACACATCATGCTGCCCAAGTGACACAGGTCCCTGGCTTGCCTTTGTCCCCGTGCATACACACGTTCCTGAATTAATCACTGGGAATTCCACACGTCATTTTCACGGAGAATCTCCCTGACACGTCCCCCGGGAGCGGCGCGGCTGCGTCTCCTCAAACCCAGCACAGTCCTACAGCCAAAGCCACTGCCTGTCAGCATGGGCCAGCAGCTGACAGGACAAGCAGCTCTCTTTTGGCCTTGGAAGGTACACTGAAGTTGGGTTACCAAGGCAAGGCCGAGGGACTGAGCACTAAGAAGTGCTTCCTGACCTAAAAATAAAATTTAACTCTACGGGAACATTTCTAAACTTTCCACTGGCGGCTACCACCTTGGTAAACCATTTTATTTTTGATAAAGATGCTACATAAAATAGATGAGCCTCCCTTGGTGCAGAGCTGTAAATCAAATAATTATACCTACCCGTGCTCTCATCCTTCTTCCAAACTTCCTACTTGCAGTTCTGCTGCCACCGACTCAGCCCCTCTCAACCTGCTCTTCTCCCCAAACCCTCTGCTCCCCTCCCTTGTACCTGCTCAGTGAAGCCCCATTCCTCAGGTCCAACTGCAAGCCCCAGACCACAGGACAAGTCCAGGACCCAGCTGGCCACAGACATGCACATAAGGCACATCAGCCCCACCAGGCTCATTTTCAGGCACTACCATTTCCTCCCCATAAACGAGAAGTTCACATGACACAACATCACCTTTCGCTGTTGGCCACGCACTTTAAGGCTCAGCACGGCAGAAACCATCCTGTTCTCATGAGTATCTCTAGGACTATCAGGAGCACACTAAATACTCATCCAAAAGCTGATGCACCTCTCTGCAGGTCTGCGTGCACGACCAATAACGGAACGGCTTGGCTGGACGGACTGGGCAGCACCAGACACAGAAGGCTGTGTTCCCCACGACAGTAATGGAGATTCAAGCCCGATATCTCTATTCTCACACAGCTTATCTATCTCACATCATGTCAATACACTTTCAACTTTGCCTATTTGTCCTTTCATCTGCACAGACTGTGGTACAATGATTAACCACCTCCGAAGTAAAACCAAAACATAACAGATCTCTGCCCCTGGCCCTTCAGAGGACACTGACAGCAGAGAAAAATACTCTGCCTTGTTTGTGGGCGAGGTGGTCAATCACAGCTGAATGGCACACCTGTCCTCTGCTGTTTATCTTGAAGGTATCTAGAAGATACAGATGTTCGATATGCTCGGTGCAGCTCCAGATCACAACTATCCAGGCTCACTCCTTATGTACAACATCAGACAGTGGTCACCTAAGCCACCCTGTCCAAGAAAAAATGAGCACTTGTGAGAGCTTCTAAGCACTAGAATTATATTAGAAGAGTTTAAAAGAAGTAAAATGATCCACTGTCAGTACAGCCCATGTCTGTGGACAGCAGTGACGGAAGCTTCTAGAACACATTTTGTGAAATGTTATTTTTTCCCCCACTGTCACTTTACCAACCCCATTCAAACCGTAGAGTGGGTTTGAGTCCTAAGCATCCACAGCTTGAGGTCTTAGAAACTCTATCAGACAGAGCTGCTGCTGCAGATCAGTCACGCTCTGTCCCTCTCAAGCCCTTTGCAACTACTGCAGGGGGCAAAATGCAGCCAGGGAGAAATTTTCCTGTTGTCATAATTTTCCAGCTGGGATCTCAGTACAGAGAGTGGTAAACAGTAGAGTCCAAAAATGGGGAAAAAGCTATTAAAAATCCAAACACTGGAGTCCCACCCACACGGCATAAGAACTCCAAGTAATTAGTTCTGCAAGGCTGGCTTAGCAGCTTAGGACTCCAGGCAGAGGGAGGCCTCCCTCCCATTCTTAGTTTTGGAGCTTTTCCCTAATTAGCCTCAAGAAAACCCAGTGTTCCTATTTGAATAATCCATGTTGGGTTATTTATTCAGTTCCCTACTGCCGCATATTCCCCAGCCCTGCGCTGCGGGAACTCGGCATTCCTGGCTGGTGTTTGCCAACCTGCCAGCACACAGCCTGGCACTCCAGGGACAGCCAGACAGAGCCCACTGTGCCCTCCTGCAGGTCTGGGGAGCCAGACAGCCCAGCAGACACAGCTCGGTGCCAGGCCAGCAAGTAAAAGTGCAGAGGGAGCAGAGAAGCCCCAGAGGTTCAGGGTGTGACAAACCACGGCACAAGAAATGTGAACTTATGCCCCACTCACTAAAGCAATTCCTGTATCAGCAGCCACAAAGATTCAGCAGCTCAGAGGCTACACAACACAGTGGAGCCTGAACTGGGAGAACAAAGGGAAAAATGTTTCCTCCAGAGACATCCAAAGGTTCTCTCCTGCCTTCTCAGGGGTCTTTCAAATCCTTAGAGGATTAGTGGCTCTGACATACAGCATTCTCTGTGGCAGACATCCAGATGAAAGATCTGCACTGCTACTTTCCAGCAGCTACTGTGGCACCCCCAGTTCTTAGGAAACAAAGCTAAAGACAAGAAGTAGAGATTCCATGTCTGAGAAGGTCCAGTTTACTTGCTGGGTAAAAAACAAAAAAAAAAAAAAAAAAAAGAGAAGAAAGACAAATATCCTAACACAGAAATTTTACAAATGGAAAACCCACAAATATCTGACCAGAACGTGTGTTGGTACATCCAAAGCAGGAAGAAAATCACATTATTAATGGGGCACCTGAGCCTCAGGTTCATCAGCTGCAGACCTTCCCCCTTCAGGAAGCGCTCACGGGTGGAGCTG
>JAWMRA010000050.1:6386159-6480005 GCA_035584735.1 Pseudotriccus pelzelni | reverse complement strand
TGTGACATTCATAGCATTAAAAGAGTTCGAACAGAGCTCAATGTTTTGCAACATAGCATTAAAGAACAAATGGAAAACCCACAAATATCTGACCAGAACGTGTGTTGGTGCATCCAAAGCAGGAAGAAAATCACATTATTAATGGGGCACCTGAGCATCAGGTTCATCAGCTGCAGACCTTCCCCCTTCAGAAAGCGATCACGGTTGGAGCTGAGCATTAGGCAGGAGCAAAGGGAGTCAAACAGGTTCTCCATCATTTCCTGCTCCTCTGCTGTGCTCGGGTTGTGTCGTTTAAACACCTGCATGACAAAGAAAGCACAGTTACCCCCAAATGTTGGGTCGTGCTGCTGCAGAGCACACACACAGAGGAACAGTTTGCACCACAAGCCTGGCAGGTGTCAGCCAGCAATCCCACTGGGCACTGCTGCATCCCCTCTAACTCTGCTGCCCTGACTGTGCACCCACAAACGTGCAGTAGCCCGGTGGAGGATTCAAAGGACTCTGCACAGGACCTCCAAGGGGAAGGGCAAACTCACACACAAGTATGTGGAGAAGTTCATTACCAGAGAACTCCTGGGCACAACTCATACCTGAGGGTGCTGCAGGCAGCACGACCTGAAGAAATACAAGTGAGCTACAAACACAAATCTTCAGCTCACTCAAACACAGGCACAGTGCAGCCCCCATGCTCGGAGTGAAGGATCCTGGAGACAGCCAAACTCCAACTCTGCCTGTCTCCAACTTGCCATGAAACCATAACACAGAAACGTAACTTCTGTGTAGCTCAGTGCGAACATCTTTAAAACAGGGATCAACCGCCCTGACCGTGGGTGATACACTGCATGGAAGGTATTCAGGGACTGCGCCACACCACACATCAAGCACTGCTAGGACGGCACTGCACCCTGGATCCCTTCCACCCTCCCACCCAGCCCACCAGTCTCCCTGTGGCAGAGAGGGCGTGTGGGAATTACTCACAGATAACTGCTGAAGCAGCACATCGATCCCATCCAGCTCCCCAAGCAATTCTCTGTTGTCTAGACGGAGGTGGGGGGAAGGGGGAAAAGAGGGAGAAAAATGAAGCTAACTGTCAGATTTTACAGCCATCTAACACTGATACATCAGCAAACAAAATCAATACTGCTTGACAGAGCACAAAAGCTGCAGAGAAAGAGAGGGTGGAGGCGAGGGAGCACATAGGGGAGAAAGAGTCAGCAAAGGAGAGCTGGAGGCAGGAAAAAAGCTGCTGTGCCGTGGGAGAAGCCTGGATCCTGCCCTCACAGACAGCAATACCATGGGCATGGCTCACCATCATTATTCTGGAGCAGAATTGCCAGCACCTCGCTGCAGTACAGCTTGTTGGCGTCAAAAGGCATCTTAGCCTGTGGGGGAAGGAACGAGAGACCCATCAGGGTACAGCTCTCCACGTCTCACTGATTTGAAGAACACATTAATCAAATCACCGAACGTATGAGCAACACTTAAAGCAAAACACAACAGCAGTAACTCTGCATTTTGCCTCAGTGACAGAAGAGTAATAATTCTCTCTGATTCAGGGGTGATGGGGGGCAGGTGTGAGCTCATGTACATGTGTAGAATCTCCACTGTGATCCTTCCTGCTTCCCTACTGCAGTAGGTTTGGCCAACTTAGCTCAAAACCCCCGAGAACAGCCTGCAGTTGTTTGCAACACGGAATCTCTTTCCTGTGATATATTTTCCACAATGTTACATGGGTGCATGGGGCTCATCCCTGTTCTGAAAGTCTGCACCTGTCAGCAAAACCGGAATTTCAGAACATACATCACAGTAACACTAAACAGAAACTGCCAGAGTTTCGTACGAAGATCAGTGTCACGGTCAGAACATGAGATGGGTTTCGCCTGCACAGTCACATAACTTCCATTTCAGATATTCCCTCCACACTCAAATATGCTAAAAAACCCCCCAAAAGTCATAATGAAATGAAAACGCTGAACTTGAACAAAAAAATTAATCCCTGAAGTGGGTTCTGAACTGGATCCAATGTTTTTGCATGCTGCCAAAGCTCTGCATCTACAGAAACAGACTCAACCGATCGGATAACGCAAACCTGTTTACTGAGGGGATTCATAAAATAAAACAAGTTTAAAAATCATCAGTTAACAGCTATTTCTATTCCACTGTTCAGGAGGGGAAGGTTTTTCCCCCAAACACACAACTCGCTGCAGCACGACGGACAGTCCTGCCTGTGCAGGACTGCGGGGACAATCACCCCACCCTGCTGCCACAGAACAGGGCACAGCGCACAAGACACAGAAACACGGAAAGCAGGAAGATCCCAAATGCCACGAGGTATTGACTTTTAATAAAGCTTTTCGTTCTAAATTACCCCAAACCGCTCTGCAGAGGACACTATTTACAGCAACCAGGTGACACCTCCAAGCAGCCCGTGGAGGAGAGGGAAAGGTGCTCGGTGCTGTAGAGCTGTGACAGCGTCTGTCATGGGGTGACCAACTGCTGCCCTACAAGTGCTGGAAAACAACCTTCTGATCTCCCAAGTCTGCATCCAACATCACCAAACCCTGCTTGTGCTTGGAGAAGCCAGCCATGAGCTCTCCACCTGAGGCACCTCTGACTGTCATAATACAATTATGTGACCTGAAATGTTGTCAGAAAACAGCAATTCACGCTCTGTGCTGTGTGCCAGATGTCCTCACTGCCATCCAGACAGAACCCCGATCTTAAAACTCATCCCACAGACATTCCACAATGCTCTACCCAGCTGCCAAGATCCTGGGTTAATCCCAATCACATCTGTCAGGGCAAGAGATCTGAGACCAAGCACTGCCAAGAGCAAAGTGCCTGGAGAAGGGTTCATTAGCTCCCCACAATAGCATGCAGGCAAGAGAAAGCCCTGCCTGATCCCACATCTCAAACCCAGGGATAACACAGCCAGGGCAAAGGACAGACACACCCTGCATGAGCTCGGAACGCTCTTAAGCATTCATGTTCTGTGGCATCAAGCAGGGGAATCCTAGTTGGGATTATTTTGCTTGCCCAAGTTTCTCAGTCTTTCGGCTGCCAGAATAATTCCAAGGCAGGCAGCAGTATCTATCTGCCTGGACTAACATTAACTACACTTTTTTTTTTTAAGGAAAAGAATGTAATTACATTACTACCTATAGTGAGAAATTACAGGTTACTTCTGCTAACAAGGATGTGAGGTGCACAGAAGGGTACCTGCACTTACACAGCTGATGGAGCATTTCTGGGATTCAGAGGCTTTCTAATCATGCAGACATTTAAGCATGAAGTGCTAATGCCTTCCTGACACGGTTAGGGAACAGCCAGAATCTGCTAAAATTTCCTTCACTAGCTCTGTGAGAGCTGAACTATCCATTGCTTTCCTACAGCATTTTCCAGAGAATGTTTAGGCATCTTTTCACACAAGACAGAGTTAAACCGTGTAACTCATTGCCACAGGATGCAGAGTATGAAAAGTAGGTTTTAATTCAAAAGACAATTAGATGAGTTCAAAGCAAAAGCTGCCTCCAGCAGCAGTTAAACACAGACAGCACTTAGAACTCAAAAAACGGTGAGAAACATGTGAAGCAAAGGCCATTAAATGGTTAAGTTTAGGGCCCCTGCTCACTGGTCAGCTTTTATACTCCTACAGGTCTCAGCCATGGACTGGAAATCCATCCTAAAACAATCTTCCTATGCAAAGAGAAGAGAGAACTTGTACTGCAAGATGTTTATAAAGACAAGACAGAAGTGTGTCTCTTTTAACTAAAAATTCTGAGGACATAGACCCTGAATTATAACTTTTTGTCCTTAACTTGGTTTTTACAACATACATGCAAGCAAAGCTGGCTTATTTTAAGTGATGATTTCACTTTGTGCTAACTGGTCTGCTGAAGGAAGGTGGGAAACCAGCTCACCTTCAGCCTCTTGAGCAGCCACTGCATGAGGCCCTGCTGTGCAGCCTCCGTGCACATCTCCGGCCGGAACTCTGCCATGTTCTCCACAATTCCTGAGAAGAATAACACAGAAAAAAAGACATTTTTTCCCACCAAAAATTCCAAACCTCATGTTTCTAGTCTCTCTCATTCTTCCACTCCGGGGAGATTAGAATCCTGAACGAGTGCAAGGAGTGGATGATGGTCTGAGTGTCAACAACGCCCTGCAAACAAAGGTTCTGTGCTGTGCAAAGATCAGGGAGCAGAGCAGCAACAATGTCCTTCCTTGAAATGCAAATGTTTTACTACCTGAAAGTTAAATATATTGCTAAAACAGAAACAAAGTATAGCTCCCAGATATGTACACAGTAAACACAGGGGCAGCAGAGTGCCCTCCTGGAGGGATTTAAAAGCTGTGTGATGTGGCACTTGGGGACATGGTTTAGTGGTGGCCTTGGCAGTGCTGGGGTAACAGCTGGACTCTGATCTTAGAGGGCTTTTCCAGCCTAAACAGTTCTGTGATTCTTGGTGCTGTGCTGCTTCATCTATGTATCTGCACTTCCCATCTGCACTAGTTTGGGAAGAACCACCTTTCATGCAGCCAAGAGACAGACTGTGGCTCCAGGGACCAGAGAGTCCAAGCTGCGCTTGAACAAAAGCTGCACCAGGTCCTGTACTGCACCACTGGCAGTCCAAGGGGAAAGGAGGAGCGGGGATAACCCACCCCCTTTATCACAAACCACAGAAAGAAGTGAGGGGCTGTACAGCAGACACTTACCCAGGGTGTTGTGGACACCATCAGCTTCCTCTTTCACACTTTCATCCAGGCGTTCTAAATTCTGGACCAACAAGGCCACGACCTGGCCCTCCACCTAAATGCCCGGGGTCACAGGAAACACAAAAAGATAAGAAATGAGGCTGAAAAAGGAAGATAAAGAAGCCTGAACAGCGGGAGGGGTTAATAAATAATAAAAATCAGAAAGCCCTACTGAAACACCCTGCCAGAGGCATGATCAGAAGACGTGAACAACCCTGCTGGAAAATCTCAGAGGAAGCGAAGGAATCATCAAGTAAATCTGTTGCTATGTTTGTCCTAATTAATTAAACAACTTTTGTGTTTCAGATTAAACAGAAAACCATCAGCACGTACACTTGAACCTTGTCACAGTCTTATTTCCTGAACCAGCCTGACTGATTCATAATCCCTCAGAATTCTCAAGCACGAGGTGCACAAACCACTGTGGACGGGGGAACTGTCAGTTCTGTGAGCAGCTCCCCCCTCAGCTGGTCGCTGCTGTCTGCCTACATTGCTCTTGTACCTTCCACTCTAACAGGTACAAAAAGCTGACAGAACAACGCTCACACCCTCAGATCCAAACCCAAAAGCTGATCAATCACCAGCTGAAGTCCTGCATTTAAATCCCCTCGAGATGAATGCACCAAGCGGACTTACAGGAGCTAAGGAAAGCCAGACAGCCCCAGGGCAAGGGGGACTCCCCAAATCACAGAGCCACAAATACACCTTTAAAGCTTCAACTGGACAGAGCCCAGCTTGAATCATAAACTTTCTGTTGTGGACATGAACTTGGAAGTTAAAACAGAGTAACATTTCAAATTCAAACAGTGTTAACCAGCTTTGGGCCCAGGGAACATGAGGCAAAAAACAAGTATAGGCTGCTGTGGAATACAGTGCAACAATCTTCACTGATACCCTGCAACCTTACACCTACTCGCTTTGAAAAAAAAAAGTTAATCTAAAAAGCAGATATCTAAACATTTCTCCCAAGATAGGCCTGACCTGTTTCTTTCAAAGAGGACAATGAAAACTCTAAAACTTGGCTATTATCAGTGGGCTGGTGACAAGGAAAACAGAGAAAGAACTTCACTTGATTTACTACCTCTCTGCACGTTTTATTGAAAATGTCTTCTCTAGCAGCTCCTCTCTCCCATTTCATTCACCCACCAATCTCCCCACCACGGCAGAGTAATTAACAACAGCCCAGAGGCCAGCTGGAGGAACCACGCTCCGGGCACTGCCATTAACCTTGGAAGGTAACATTACAGTGACTGGACAAGAAGGGTTGTAGGAGAAAACAGAGTAGCCAAACAAAGCAAACAAAAGAAAAACTGTAATTCCCTGTCTTCCAATTTCAACACAACAGTTACAGACCCAGACACAGCCACAGCGACCCACAAATGCAGCAATTTGTCAGCAGAAGCTGCCCCAAGGTAGGACAGACCTGTAAATCTCAGGTTCGGCCGGGCATCACTTGTCTGGAGGGTTTCTGCCTGGTTCTGCTCCCCCTCCCACAGCTGGGGAGCAGGAGACATCCAGCACAAACACCAGAAGGAAGAGAAATCCACCCCTAAAGAGGCCAAGAGGCACTCGGAGAGTTAACAGTGCAGGGAGGACTCAATATCAACCAATGCATTTCCTACAGCACGTAGGTAATTTTCTGGGGTGGTTCAGTCTCCATACCAAAAAGTACCCTTATGTCTAAAACCTTCTCCACTCTTCAAGAGCATTAGCTCTGCTACATGAAAAATGTTCAGCTTTTACTTCCTGTTAAAAAAAAAGGTCACATCTGTGCTGTAACAACAGATGCAGTTCAAGCACAGAGTTTTGGGTCTGAATCAAGAATTACTGTGTAGAAAACAACCAGTCTCCTGTGCAAGAGGTTAGACTGAAAGATCACACCGGCATCACTGCCCTTCAGGTAACAGTCCCTGCCACGAACTGCAGTTTTCCATGGGTGAACACAAGTCACCTTTTTCCTCAAGAGGGAAGGAAAATACAAACAGAGCTCCCGATTTCAACAGGACACTGCCCAAGTCGCAAATATTATCACTTCCTTCTCCCTCCCTGCATGAAAAAATATCCCAGCCTACACAAATTTTGTAATGAGAGTGTTCCTTCCAAAAAAGAAGTGGTGTAGCAACAAGCAACAACCACCTACTCCCCAGACTCTGGCGTTCCATCAAAAACACCCATCGTGGTCCTCAGCACAGGTCTCAGGTACAGAAGAACAGGCTCCTCCTGGCTGCCTCCATCGTGATGCTGGTAGCACAGACACCCAGAGCTGCAGAATGCAGGGTGGCTCAGTGCTCACTGCTGGGCTGTGAGAGGCAGACTTTGAGGCACTGAAACAATCCGGAGTTTCCTACTTACGAGAGCGTCTATGAGGACTTCAGCTCCTTCTTCACTCTCATGGAGAGTATCTATATCAGTCAGCTCTTGCAGCAAGTCCACCACAGCTATGGAAACATGTGCTGGATGTTAAGGACAACCAACAGAGAGGCAGGCACATTTAACATCAAAAGCAGATGGCTCTTAGGCCTGTGCGTTCATGACACGACCCAAACCAACTGGCAATACGTTAGCAGTGAGGCAACACAATGCATTTCAATCCTAGAGCAGTAGGGCACAGGATATTAAGGGATAAGAGCATAGAAATTACTGCAGCAGACCCTCCCCTTAAGCACCAAAATTACAGAATCCTAACAATTAGGAATTATAAAAACAAATGTGACTCTGTGCTTACTGTATAAGGCAATTTGACTGTAGTTATCTTTTTCTTTCTCCAGTCAAACATGCTGGAGTTGGTATAACGAGCCACCATCTTGCATCGTCAAGATTGAACACAAGCAAAGAGAAACGAGTTACAATAATGTGATTTGGGTATTCTGCTCTCAGTGACAGCCCTGCTAACCTGATACACACACCCCCCTAACGAGGGCACTGCCGGCAGCAGGAGCCATCACCCCCCTCTGCCCGGCCCAATTAGGGCAGCGCGCTCCTCGAACCGCAGCCCTCGCAGGAACAGCAGAGCTTCTGCCAGCCCAATTTTCACTCATTAACTCCAGGCTGCACAACACTCAGCTCCCCTGCCTGCTGCACAGTGTACGGCGAGACGTATTCCAGCTCATTAGACCCACTCCCATATTCTCTCAGACACGCTGATCAATCCTGCCCACGTCCCAGGGGCAGGACAGGAGATGTGGTTTCCTGCATGTCCTAAATAACCGCTCTGTGATGGATCTCTCTCAAGTGCCCAGGCTGACAAACCAGCTCCCAGGTCTCCTATTCGCGCATTTGCTCAGACACACAAGCAGCAAGAGGAGAAGTATTTTCATCTGTCTCTTCTTAGTGAGGTTCACTGGGGCTGGTGGAGACGGGAGCTCTGCAGGAGAGAGCCTGGACCTTCTGCTGGACAAGCTGCAGGGGAGTCACCACCGTGTCACCTCAGCCATATGACACTGCAGTGACAAAGAGAAGCATCACAGACCGCACTGCAGCAGCAAGAGCCAAACCAGCAGGTCAACAGAAGGAATTCTTACCTGCTCCTTGGCACTCAAGGGGCAACCTGAAGAATATTTTGTTCAGGTATGGGCTTTCCCAATAAATGAGAGACTTTGATACGCTGGGCTTGGGAGAGAGGAGGACCACTGAGGTGATCAGAGGGGCCCAGGACACGATAGATGAGGACAGATTGAGGGAACGGGGTTTGATCGATTCATGGAAGAGAAGACTCAGGAAGGAAGAAGCTGAAGATTTCTGCTGCCTCCTGGGTGCTACAAAGACAGCAGAATCAGCTGCTTCTGACAATTCACAGCAAAGAATTTCAGCAGCAGGGTTCATCTTGCAGGGCATTCCTGTCTGGGGAGCTTATATTGAGGCTTGCAGTGAGAGGATCAGCTGCCCTATAAAATTTAGGAGACAGAAAAGCAAAGCCTCGCTTGAAGCTTTCCCATCTTCCATTAATAAAATCTTGTTGGTGATCATCTTTCATTCACATGTTTTGTGCAAAACTGCATGAATCATTCAGCAGATTATTTGCTCCCCCTGGACGTTGCTTTTGTCTCCTCGCATTAGTCCCTCAAGACACCACATTTAAATGGCACCTGAAGAGCCATTTGTTTAGCTCTTTCCTTGAAGAACTCCTTTTGAAAATGTTTTCCCATCTGTTTTAACAAAACATCGCCAGAAAACTTGAGCTGTATCAATTTGGTTTTATGTCTAGGTGCTTCACTTGAACAGTGCTTCTACTCTACATAAGCAGCAGAAGCACAACTACAGCCTCTGACCTGCTTCCAATGGATCTCCAAACACTTCAGTAATTTTATAACAAGAAATATACTTTTCCCAAAATTGCAATTCCCGGGCCAAATTCCTACCCATAAACTCACTGACAGGAAAGTTGCAAACCAAATAAAAAACAAGTTCACAGTGGAAACCCTGACGAGTCTTTGACAGCAGCAGTGACCCCAGGACACAGCTTCTCAGGGCTGACAGGACAAAGCAAGCTGTACTCCTGTGCTCTTCAGCTGGAAAACAGCTCTGCTATCCCAGTCAATATTCCCACAGTTCATTTTATCCATGTGACTGAGAAATTCAGTATAGCATTGCATAGCACATAAAAACTCCGGTAAAAAATAAGTAACAAAACTACAGTAGCCACATAACTGGTTTTACACGGGAGGAGCTTCCCCCAGTACAACATCCATTGTTAAGTTACTTGAGAGCCATTTCCTTACAGATCTTGGATAAGGGAAGCTGTGGGGTTTGCTGCTTTACTCACCACACCAAGGTTCCAACAGATGCATGTTAAAATACCCAAACACATAAGCACTGCTCTCTAATATAAACTGGCAAGCAATAAAATATTTATGTTTTGGCTTTAGCTTCTGGTCACTGCACCCACTTAGAAAGAATGAATTATGAATTCTCAACAGACAGTGCTGTGAGGAAAAGTGCTAAAAAAGAAAACCAAGATCTGTGCATCAGACCACAACATTCAGCACTAACAGGCCTTTTCACATTGTGTATTCCACAACACCTCAGGAAAGCTGGTAAGTGTTATCTTCTGCTCTGCACATAAAGAAGTAAAGAATAAATTACTTTCCGAAGGCCCTGGATCAATAAAAAGGGAAAAAGAAAAGCCTGCTGGAGACCCAAGTCAACATCGGATGCCCTTTCCACGGGGCTTCACTGCTTCCTCCACTCACTAATGTCTGTCAGGACACAGACACATGATCCCCCAAGTCATGCCACAATTTTTCAGCTTAATCTGCTGTAGAATATTTTACAAGCAACGTGGGCTGAGCTCTGCTTTTACAGACTGCACAGTGGTGGGCCAGGCACAGTTCCAGTTATCAGCTGACAGCTGAGGATCAAGGCACCAGGCTACTCAAAAAATGACATTGTTTTTGATTAAAACTACTAATATCTTCAAGAGTACAGACAGGAAACTGTCTCTGAGGTGTCCTCAGATCTTCAGAGATACAAGAACCAGGTGCACATAGGGATCAGGTTCAGTGACACCAGAACTCACTGATCATGGAAGTGTCTCTGGGTATGAATTCAATCAGAGGGGCCACCTGCAGCCTCAAGCTCTGTGCACACCAAACTAAAGGTCTGGGCCCGGGAAGAGTCTATCACATTTACAGACTGAGGTGTTGCATGTGGTGAGCCAGGCCATGACAAACAGCTGTCAGCCTGACAGCTCTGCTCTCATCAAAAAGGGGTAAATGGGTTTAATTTTCACTGGGGCTATTCCAGACAAGGTTTGCACAGTCTGAGGTTATCGCTGCTAAGCCCAGGCCTTCACTTCTCCTCTGCTGCTCATCTGCTCACACTCTCACACTGCCACTCCAAACTAGATGAAAGGGTCATAAAACAAGAAAGGAGAATAACAGCGCTGAAAAAATTCCAAATCAATATTACTTGAACAAAGAAGACTTTCACTGGGAGAAAAAAAAAACCAACACCTAAATTCAGTGTGGTGGGAAGAAGAGAAAAACACCTACAGGAGCCTGGGAAAGTGGATATGAGAGATTACAGAAAAGTCTGTAGAAAGCCTGTCCCATGAGAGCGGCTTTGAGAGCTGAAGGATATCTGTGTTGTCGTGTCCCAGCAGCCCGAGCAGAGACTGCACAGCGTTCAGCTCCACCAGCAGGTGATACAGGCCGGGCATCGTCGCGATCACGTGCATTTCCTGAATGATGTCATTCAAATCCAGTTCCGACTCCATGAACCTGAGGCAAGACAAAAAGGGTCAGTAAAAAGCGCAAGCAGGGACCGCTGCCTTCCAGGAGACACCAGGTAGGACTTGCCACTCCAGGTGCACATGGCCCTGGCATTTCTGATCCTCCCTGTCCTACACCAGCCCCTTGAAGTTTAATCCCACAGCAGGATAAGCCTTTCCACTACATAATTTACATAGAGTAAATAAGCAGATTTGTTCCAATTCTGTAAATCAGTTGTTGAATTTCAATTAAAAAAAAATTTTAAATGGAGATGCTGTAGCTACACATGGCAAAACTTTGCATATAAAATAAATTCTGCAGAGCGCTGCAGCTTCCCTAGCTACCACACATTAGTATGTGGGTTGAAGTATGAGATTGAAGTCCTTAAAAATAATTTGGGTAAGGGGAAAGAACAGCACACTGGACAAAATAAAACGGCACTCAAGTGTAGGAAGAAATCCCTGTAATGTAACAGAACACCCAGAAGGAAGAGGCTCATTAGAACACACACATACATCTGGCTCTCTGTGCCCATTCTGCTCCTCACAGCACATGTAATTCCATAACATGGAATGATTTCCTCCCCACACAGACCTCTGGCACAACACCTTCACATCAAATGACAGGATGAAACCTTTAATTAGTGCCAACCATCCTCTTCATGCTGGTGGCCATAAACCGGCCACAGCAGAGTCTCAATAATGCCATTTTGAATTAACAATGTCAGTTTAGGAGAACTACATGGCAATACCTGCTGTTACATAAGCCTTATGTAACTGCAAATGTCTGTATATTCCAGAAGTTGATTTAGGGCTGAAACCTAGAATGAAAGAAAAAAAGCTGAGCACAATCTTACTTCTCTGGATTGTCGGGAAACTTGATCCGCAGCTCCTGGTTTTTGTAAGATCTCTTCTCAAAGGTGAGAATCATCTTCTTCACTGAACTTTCATCCAAAGGTTCCTCCTGACCAAATTGAAAAAAGCGGAAAAGTGAGCAAACTGGAGCAATTTACAGTAGTGTTGTGGGACTGGAGCCAGGCCCAAAGGCCTCGGAACAAGCGGCCACCCCTGGAAGTGTCACTGCAGGGAGCTGCCAAACACGTCAACCACCATCACTACCCACTGACTTAGTCCAGCTCTCACCTCAAGCTGCTCCTTTACACTTCTTATTACCTGGCACCAACAAAACACATCGAAGTTTTTTGTCTCTGAACAAAAACCAGAACAAACCTGAGCTGGCAGCCTGTGCCCACGGAGAGTTTCTCTGCAGGAGTCCCTTGTGCTATTACTTTTTGTAAGTCTACATTTAACTGCCCTGAGTTTATGTTCTTTCTCATTTTCCTCACTTGGATAAGCTTTCACTGCTATTTTAAAGCCTTTTTCTAAAGAAAAAAGAAATCAATCAATATTTTACTCTAGTACTTTCTCTTTATTTTGTAAATGTTCCTAAGGTGTTTGTCAGTTGGCATTGGATATTTACTGTACAGCAGTAATGTAACGTCAGCTGCCTCCCTGACAACTACAAACATCATTCCTCTATTTTCCTTGTTTTATGATTTTAATGCACTTCCTTTATTAAAAAATTGATGATATGGATTTTCCTGTGTAACCTCTTCCCTCTCTTCTGTTTGACTGTGTTACAACCATTATTTAAGAGAAGCTCTTAAAACAAAAGCCAAACCAAACCCCCCTCACATCTTAAGCCAGGTTTTGTGTCCACCTCCTGCTCAGGATTAAATCAAGAGTTGCTCCTGACTTTGAAGATTCTTTGGTCAGCGACTCTAAGCAGCAACCTGCTACGAGAGAGAAAAACCTCCATTTCTTCCCCAAACCCCATTACAATAACAACTCCAGTCCAAGCCTTCTGCTGTTATTGGATTTCCTTCATTCCTTTGCCCAACCTGTCTCATTGCCATCCCACTCATGTCACCACCCCATTCAGGTAATCAATACTACAGTGCCCAAAGCACATTCTTCCTGCAATGGGATTTCAACCCACACATGCTGACACTGCTTCCCTCTATTCCCTTTGATTTTTTGCTTCCTCTAACATGTATCACTACAATGTCTCCATTAGGATCAGCTTTGTATCTTGTATTTCATTTGCATTCAGTCTTGCAGCGTCCTACAGATTAGCCTCTTCCCATCAAATTTACTGGGACAAAGTACATTTTAATGGCACTTATATTAACTGCAGTCCAAGGTAATAAATGGGAGATTTGAGTTCTAAAGAAACCTTGGACTTCCAGGCTTTAAAATGTCTCCACTTGACAAACACCAGGGACTGGCACGCTGCAGGAATCCACAAGACTCCAGCCGGTCAGGAAGACTCTTGGTTCTGTCCATCCATCCTCTCTGAAGCTCAAACGCTGCAGAAATCCTGCATTATCTTCCCCTGCTATCAGCAACAACTGCCATGGCAATAGCTCAACATCAAAAAAACGAGGGGGATTCTCAGAGATGGATGCTGGCAGTGCCGTATACAGAGGACAATGATATTTTACAAAGCTACGTGGTTCTGCAGTGGTGAATACCACTTGTTTTTTTATCAAACAGGACACAGGCAGCAGGAAGCAAATATCTCCTAGATTTATACCAATCCATGTGTCACATTTATAAAGTGATCTTTTCCCTGGCCCTTGGCAGAAAGGCCAATGCAGCATTGGATTTCTGTCTCTGAGGCTTGAAATCATTTACCCTTGACAGCTGCTACCCCCCTCCTCTGACCCAAGACCTTTCTTGTACAGAAGAATGTTTGTTTATTTGCTGCTGCTGCACAGCTACAAAGAGGGGGAGAAGCTGCATGGCTGGGGGTACTGATGAGAACAATAGTCAGGAAACTGGTTAGAACACAAACTCTCTCCCAAAAACGTATTTTAGAAGGTGATTTGGGTATTCCCAGACCAAAACAGAGATGAGGCTTGAAAGCCCCCTCCCTTTTGCCCTCACTCCAAACCTTCAGCTGACATATTTGAGAAATTTGAAATTAATTAATGTGCTTCGGGGTAGGAAAGCAAAACCACAACCTTAAGCCTGTGTGAGGCACAGGAAAATCAAATTAGCCTCATCATCTAAATGGTAAGAAACGGAAATCACAGAGAAGTGGTTCAGTGTTTAGTTTTTCTCTCATGGCTCAGAGTTTTGTTATTCTCACTGCCTCTCCTTTCCCATGGGACTTACTTCCTCATCTTCCTCTTCTCCATCCCTCTCAATTATCTGAAGGAGTTTCTTCTTCTCATCATCAGTTTCTTCCAGTGCCGCAGACTCCTCTTCCCTGTGACGACTGTGCTCTCGAGCACTGGCTTGTTTCCGGCGTGCTTTGATTTCCTCTTCCTCTTCATCGCGGGGTCTTTTTGTCCCTTTGTTGGGCTGAAGTCAGAGAAACGAATGAACACGAGTCTTTGGTGGCCCCTGGCAAGCCAGGATACCAATATCACAAGCCACACTGAGGAAATTCTTACACGTTGTTTAAAACATTTGCTTACACAACGCTTAACAACTCTGAAAACTGGAAAGGAAATTAATTTAGTGAAGTGGAACATCACATGAGTAGATGAATGCCTCTGCCAAGGGCTGTGTCAACATCCTACCTTGTTTGATCTATGAACATGATTCACGGGAAAATATCTTCATAGGCAGCAAGGACAAGGAGTGCACAGACAAGGAGCGGCCGAACGGCCCCGCTCAGTGGGGTCATCAGGATCCCCGAATCTGCTGACTCAGCTGAGACAGCCCCACATTTCACAGCCAGCAGACCAACGCGCTCAGCAGACAGCAGGGAGAGATAATTTTTCACCCATGACGTATATGAGGTTATATTGAATTCCTGTGTGCATCCCATTTCACCCCCATCCTTCTGTCTGAAGTTTGCTGACAGTGAAAGCAGAACCAGCCCAGTTCAGCGTGGGCAGGACAGGAGCACTGCTGCTGGCTGCAGTTCTGCAGGGGCTTGGCACGGGATTAAACAGTGCCCAAGCTGCCCTGGTTTGCTTGGAACAACCCATTACTCTATTCCACTATTTTTATGGGATGGACAAAATTAAAGGTAATTTGCCAGGGACGAGAGTAAGTCCATTAACTCTAATCCCATGTTGTAATTTAGGCAGAAAGGAATGAAAGCATTTGCAGTAGAAGAAAAAACTTTCCCTTCAAAAACTACAAGTACATTAAGTTTGGTCTCTCTATTTTTTTTGAAGGACAACCAAGCTGGAACAGGAGTATTCCATGCTCTCTGACTACAGCACAACAAAGCTTAATTCTTTACTATTTAAAACGAGGTTGTGTGTTACGAAATGAAAACAGTAAGAAAAATATTTTGACTTCCCATCACTGCTCAAGACGCCTGGTAGATGATTTTACAATTCCATCAGGTCTAACGTGCGTCCAGCCTAATTCATAAAACACCACCTGTCAGGTAGCCCCTGCTCTTCTGCTCTCTGGGACCCTCTGTCTAAAACAGAAAAAGTCACATCAGGCTTCCACCAACACAGGCCCTGCTTTTAACTGGGATACTACTCGGGTTTGATCCAAAGAAAGGCGCGCAGGGAATAGGTGACAGTGTCGTTGTCCTGCCGGGTCCAGCATGATGGTGGGCATCAAGATGGTAATTTCCAGCTCCCTGGCAGGTTGGGAACTTTTGGGCTCCTGAGGGCAATAAACCTTCCAGGTTCATAAGGGAATCCTGCTGCAGTTCCAGCAGCACAGCCCAGGGAGCGTTCATCCAGGGATTTACTGCAATGCAAAGGACAAGCTGCCAAATTAAAGCTGTGCTCCCAAGAAAACACTGCTTCAGATGTTCAAAAAAATACAAATACTCCCCTAAAAGCCCTTGAGGAGTTAATTATAATTAAGAAGCAAATGGACAGCAGTCTGGCCAAGATCACCTTGTTTTCAGGGTTACTACGTTGTCATCACCTTAAGGAAGATACAGAATCAAGTTTCCCGGACAACACATTAGCACAAATCAAAGCTGTAGCTGCTTGCTCCCAGGCAGACCTGTTCAAGCTCTATTATCTGTCTCCTTTCTCTCTACATCTTCTCTGCCATTTCCATTACAGATGGTACATTCCTGACTTAAAACTCTTCCAAAGTGCCTCCATGCACTTTTAAAGCAGTTACTCAGCTCATAATTCAACAGCCATGATGTGGAAGCATACCCAGAGATTCTTTGAAATGAAAAATTTATTTGCTAGGAGGGTTTTGTGGATTGGGGTTGGTTTTTTTTAA
Source organism: Pseudotriccus pelzelni (assembly GCA_035584735.1). NCBI lineage: Eukaryota > Metazoa > Chordata > Aves > Passeriformes > Tyrannidae > Pseudotriccus > Pseudotriccus pelzelni. Next base: position 6,463,816 of record JAWMRA010000050.1, on the reverse strand, counting down.
AGCATATTCCTATTACTTATCTTCTAGGTACATTAAAAAATAATTTCACATGGATCCATTTGGAAACAAATGTGTCATTGACAACAACCAATAATTCAAACACTCCTGAGCAACCACAACCCAATAAAGAAAAGAACAACGAGAAAGGTGCTCCTCTAAATGATATAAGGGAAAAACTTCAGAAATCCATATTCCTTCCTCAGTGCCCTTGATGGCACACAGATCCTTGCCCTTCTTATGCTCTTCCACGCACTCCTCAACAATACCCAACTCATCGTAAACCACCTTTGACAGATTAATGGCACAAATGAAGATTCAGCAATTAGTGACATTAAGTCCTGAAATTCACAGCAAAATCCCAACACGATTTGCCTTGGATGTTCCCAATCTGGGGAGTCGGAATCTCATTCCTCACTCTGATTTCTAAACATCAAAAAGGACCAAAGCCCCCAGTGAGCCTGAGGTGTCACGAGAGGCCGAGGGAGCTGGGGGTCTGTGAGACACAAAGTCGTGCCATGGGAAGGGACAAACCCCAGTTAAAACTCCATCACGAAACCCACTCCCATTTCCTCCGTAACCCTCAGTATCAGAATTTACACCCTGCTTCCACCTCAGTTATTGCACCCCTTGTTTTTTGTATTTATGCATCGTTGGGGGAGGCGTCTGGAACACAACAGAGTCATTATGATCAATCACTGCATGCGATCATTAGCGCTGCCAGCAGCCTGGCAATAGGCAGTAATTGAATTCCGGGCAAACGCTATTAAGCAGCATTAAGGCTTTGCCTCTCTCCTTATTGATGTTATGCAAAGCCTCCCTAAGAATATTCCCCTTCCCAACCAGCGCCATTAAAACCGCGAAACCGGGGCCCGAGCGGAACACCTGGGTCCTGCTCATTCCACCAGAGATGCACAGTCATGAACCACTGATTTAGGGCAGGCATTAGTTCATCGATTGTCATCCTGGGTTTGCATTTGTGTTTTCCGAAGGGCTGTTACCAGCCAGCAAGAATTAAGCCCCTGCGTTGCTGCACTGAGCCTGGTGCATTTCGCTCAGCAAACACATATATTGTGTCCAAACACATTTGTTTAACCAATTCCACAGCTTCACACGTCTCTACAAGGTTTTTTGCCTTTCTGGTAGAAAGGAGAAAGTTAATCATTTGATAAAGAAAATGTGGGGGTTTGTACTCAGATGTGCTAAGATGAACCTGGCAAGAAGATGGAATTCATTAAAAAATGCACAAGAAAAGCATTTTTAAATTGTTTTGTTAGCTAAGCTTAATTCTGTTCCTGTTGAATGTAGGGCATTCACAGTGATTTATTCAGAAGCCATTTTCATTTAAATCTAACACTGATATCACCACACAAAAACCAATGAATACAAAAGGGTTTGAAAAAAGCTGCCGTTTATAAAATATGATAAAGTAAACAAAAGCTGGTGATCGGGAAAGGGAGAATTATCTTTCCCTTTTCTCTTCTAGCCCCCGCTGTAGTGGCTCTGTCTGTTACTTGACATACCCTGAGCTGTCACTGCCTGGGGCCGAGCCTTTGGGCACAGACTTTCTCCAGAAACACTCCTGACACGGGTCCTGGTCTGTGCACGGCCAGGTAAGGCAGAGCCTCATGTGCCGCGAGGGACAGGAAAACAACGGCCTAAATCAAAGCACAACGACCTGCCAGGGCCCCTGGGCTCCCTCCAAGCAGTGACTGCACATTAATATCAGGTTAAGTACCCCACAGAACCTGAACACGCATTGTTCAGGCCTCTGATTGCTTCAGCCTTCGCCAAACATCACGAATGGTTTAGAGAAGTCTCAGTAGTTTCATGTTACTCAGAAGATACTCAGGAGTTTCATATTACCAAGGTATCTGTTTTGTAAGTAACCTCGTTACTGTGAAGCTCAGAAATTATTTGTTAATGAAATCTGAAATAAATCTTCATAAATGATGCAGCTTCTCCTCTGCCCACGTCCCAGCCCGCTCCCAAAGTGACGCACCAGCTGTCAGTCTGGAATCCTAAAACCAAGCCCAAATCTCCAGAGGCATCTTCAATAACTTCCTAATTTTGTTTCCAACATTTGTGATAAACCAGGCTACCATCAATCTCACTTTCCCTTGTTTTTCCTTCCTGAAGCACAACAGTTCTCAGTGATGCAGGATCTGAGCGCTAAAAGCTGGAAGAACTGGAACTAGGAAAATCCAGAAATCTCAGGGAGACCCGAGAGCTCCAAAATCACACAAACTGAGGCAAATGCAACGACAGGTGCACACTGTACCCACATGGATATAGATTATTAATTTCAGAGAATCCCTGTGTCCTCCAGCCTCACTCATGAGGCTCCAAACTGCCCAAGGAGCCTGTCAGGAAGGCACAGGACCAGGATCTTCCCTGACACTTGTTTACAACACTCCGGTTTGGTCGCCAAAGGCAACACATCGGGAAGTAAACTAAAGATTCACTTGTAACCCTGTGAGAGCACCAAGACAAGTCTGGCAGCGTGGGACTGTGTTCCCAGGAGCAGAGCTGAGCTGGTGTCAGCTCCCTGTTTTGACCTGCCAGCAGGAGAGGAGTTACTGGGGTCATAAATGCTGTAAGTAGTCAATGACTTGCTCAGCTGAGCTGCCCCTGCCATCAAATGCATCCATTACGCTGCAAGCTGACAGTAAATTATCTGTACCAGCAGCAGAAATGATGATGTGCCTCCATGGATACACAGAGATCCACACGCTGAACTCAACCCACTCAGACAGCGGGGAGATCACCCTGCCCAAAGTCTGACCTCACCCCATTAGTTACTGCTTCTCCTGCTATTTGATTTGACTAATATCCCATTTAAAAAAAAAAATCAGCAATTTGTAATGGTTACTCACAACGATGAAATCTGCCTTTAATGAGAACTCAAATAATCTCCCTTATTCCCTCCTAAGACAACCGAAAGAGGACTGTGAACAGCCCCAGAGTTGGCTCTGTCCCCTTAATTACCCTCCAGAATCTGAGACCTAACACGGAGGATCTGGGCAAACAGCAGCAACATTTAATCATCACTTTAGACCATCTGCAACTGTTTTGCTGCAACACGTAAAGTTTATGCGTTCCTGAGCTTTGTATAAACTGCCAGGTGCTGTTTAATTGTATTTTTTTGTTGCAAGAGGTTCCTTTTCCCATTCTGGCTGGCACTTGGTGCTGAATTGGTGGCACAGTGCCTGCAGTCTTGCACGCCAAATCTGGCACTGAGGGAGAAGATCTTCTTGCTGAAGCAAGGGCACAGATTACACATTTAGAGGAGAAATTCAAAACAGCGTAAGAGAAAAGCAATTATTTTGGGTTGTGCTGAGGGAGGCTGAGAAGCCCAATTCATTTGCAGCAAGAGATTAAAATCAAGCCCGCACCGTCCCCCCCGCCGACAGCCGGTGCCACCCCTGAAGTGAGGACAAACAAGGAGACCTTGAGCCAGCCCACACCTCAGCCCAGAGCAGGGAAGCTCCCAGATCCAGGGCTGGAGTGGGCCAGGAGCTGCTGGCAGAGCTGCCAAGCCACCCTCCTCTGGCCACCATCCCCTGGCCATCTTCTTCACGCCACCCTCCCCAAAGACAGACACCCGACCCGCAGGATGGGAAAATCTGCTGTTTCCGACTGTTTTTTCCCTACGTCTCAGCCAGAAATGTCATCAGAGGAGGGGATCTCATTTTCTCAGAACCAGAGCTAATTCACCTGCCCCCTGCTCCTCCACTCACCATTTTACCCAGTCCTGGAGGTCTGAATTCAGCAACACCCAAAGCCAACGCTCACCCTGAAGCACCGTCTCACCTGCTGACACAAGAACCACCTGCCTCCAGGTGAGAGCCCAGAGCCAGGGCAAAACGCGTCAGGAACCATTTCAGCAGCTGGTGGAAAGCCTGCAGAATGTTTTTCCTCACAGCTATGAACGATTTCGGCATCAAGGAATGAAATTAAAGCTCAGATACCCGGCACCCAAGCAGCATTTCTTTACCTCCACAGAGCACAGGCCCGGCTCTCACAGGCAATCACCCCCTTGGCGTGTGTTGACAGCTCATCCAAGGGGAAGCTGTGCAACATCCAAGTGAGCAAAGCCATGTGGAGGGATACTCCCCCCTCCAGAGTGGGAGCTGTATATTGTATTATCACGTATTTTCCAGATGAAGAGCACCTACATTAGAAGTGCACATTTGCTTAGCTAAACCATCTTGTAACAACGGAGATTTCACCAGCAGTATGATTTCCAACATTTATGTCACATTCTCTTGCGTATATAAGAAATAACCCACCATAAATGAACTGAGAAATAACTCAGAGAAGTCTTTAAAAAACAGAGGTGTCTGATTTGCATTTGCACATACACACACGCATCTGCAGACTTTCACCTTCTCAGAGCCAGAGAAAAACCAACCAAACAAAACCCCAAATCAGAACCTGGTTAAAAGAACTTCAAAGTTCAGGTTTACCTCCCTTGTGCCTTAACCTGCATCCCAAACATTGCTACCCTTTGCAGAAGGCCAAAGAATTAAAGGAACATGAGGTATGATAATTCTGATTCAGTACTGAGAAATCACATTAAAAAAAAAAAAAAAAGATAAGAGTAATACAGAAGTGGAACACATCTCAAAGCAGCGGGGGAAGGATGTGGAAGAGTGCTCGAGACAGAGCAACCCACGGGAAATGTCCTGGAGTTTATCAAGGAGGAATCCAGAGGAGCTCCAGAGCACTTCGACACCACTGGGAAAAACGATGAGGAATTTCTCAAACCCAACTGCAACTTTCCCTCTTTCCCCTGAGCATCTCAAAACGTCACATCCTCAAAATAGGCCTGCTCCTTTCACCCCTGTCCGGCAGGCACACCAGGATGGGCTGGGAGCAGGGAGCTCCATAACGAATCCCGTGCTCCCAGAATTGTCCACAGGACTCCCACATTCACGAGGCAGCTCCAGGGGTGTCTTCCCTCACCCAGGAAACCCCCAAGGCTGCAGCTGGGCTGAGAACTGAAGCACAACCAACACTACCACAGCAAAACCACCCAAAAGCCATCGCAACCCACACCTTCCTTATTGACCCACGGGGAACCCCCAAATCTCCCCCCCCCCTCGGGGCAATAAATCACCGCAGCTGACACGAACAGACCTGCACAAAAACAACAACCAAAGGCCGCGCCGCAAGAGAAGGAAAACGCTGCGAGTAAAGGGGAACTCCTGTAAGGAAAACTTTTCCAAAAAAGACTTCGGTAAAAATGAAATTAAGCGGGGCTTGCCGTGAAACAAGGAGAAGAAGACGCGGGACGAGCTCAGGCTTCGCCTGGGGGACCAGCGGGAACCCTCCGGCCCGCCCGTGTCAGAGGCGGCGCAGGAAGAGCTGGGGCCCCGGGGAGCCCCCACTAACCGGGGCCGAAGGGCGGGGAGACCCCCCCCCCCCAAGGACTTGGCGACACCGTAACGGGAGCCGTGCGCGAGCGCACCGAGCGCGGCCCAGCAGGCCCCGCACGGCGGCGGCGGCTGGGGCAGCACCGGGCCGGGAGCGCGGCCACAGCTCCGCGGCGCGGCCACGGGCGAGGGCACCCCTGTGCCGGGGACCCCGACCCCCCCTTCGGCCGGGCCGGTCCGGTCCGTCCCCCCGCGCTCACCTGGTAGCTGAGCAGCTCCCCCACATCCATCGCTCCCGCCGGGCCCGCACCCCCAGCCCGCCGCCGAGCCCCGGCGCCGCGCGACACTCGGCCGTAAAGCAGCGCCGGCGGGGCGGGGCGGGGGGGGTGGGAATAGGGGGAGGCGGAGCTGCCACACTGCCGTAAAGCGACTCGGGCCGGCCCTGCCGCAAAGCCGCTAGCGGGGAGGGGTGCCACACCGCCGTAAGGCAGCGCGGCGCTGTCGCAAAAGGGAGGGGCAGAGGGCCGGGGGGCGCCCCCCCAGGCCGGGACCACCCGGGGGACCCTCGGGGGGCTCAGGGCACGGACCTGCCCCCCCTCCCCTCCCGGAGCCGCCCCAGGACATCCCGCCCGTCCCCTGGTGCCCCCTTGGGAACCCGGGAGGAGGGTGGGACCCCCAGAGGTGACCCCGACCCCTGGGAGACCCCTCCCTGCCCCACAGCGGGGGCCGGGGGTGCCGTCCCGACCCCGGCGTGCTCCAGCTGCCTCAGAGCTAGGGGGAGGTCAGCAAAGCTCGGGAAAGAAGGATCTACCGCTGGCAGCGGTCACAAAGAACGCGGAATTCATGGGGCGTCTTGGCAGAGCTCCCCAGGAAGAAACTGATAAACCCAAACTCAGCGACTGCGCTGAAATCAGCCCCAAACTGGGCAAAAGGTAATTCTGGCAGGGGGACGTTGTGACCGCCCACTCACAGACCATGACCCCAAAGGAACCCCCTGACCCCAAAGGAACAGCAAGGCTGGGCACGGGGACTGATTAGCAGGAGAAGCGAGAGAATCATTAACCGACAAGCAGAACACTAATTAACAAGAGAACTATGTAACTTGTAGCCAGTGAACACCAATTCCTTTGTTTGCTAAAATGTGCATATAGTAAAAGAAGTTTAGATAGTCGGTGTGTGCTTGATTTGTGGAATTCCACAGGGCAGCCAGGCTTGTGCGGCTCTGGGGTAAACAATCAATGTCTCCCTCGAGTGTTTAATTATTGGCTTGTTGCACACTGGGTAAAAAACCTGATTTTTGTGGACAACATCCAGAGCTAGGCACTGTTGGGACTGGGGCTGCTGTCTCTGCGACACCCAGCAAAGCCCCCCCTGGAGCTGCCCCGCAGGGACACCCAAAATCAGAGCTTTCTCGTGACACGTTTTTCCATAACCTTCTAAAAAATGCTTCCCCGGGGCTGAGCCAGGCTCGGGAATGCAGGAGGCTGTTTGCCAGCGTTTATTGACAACACATTTCTATTTATACCCAGCATCATTAACCGCTGTCACCTTGAAAACAGGCCAATAACCGAGCTCTGAGTGCGGCAGGAGGGACGTGACGGCCCCTCTGTTTGCTGAGGTCGTGACAAACCGTCCTGTAACTTCACAAAAGATGCAGAACCCCAGGCAGACAGAGGCATTTCTCAATTTAACAAATATGAATAATTAGGAGAGAGCGTCAACTTGGCCAAAAATCTCACTGAATTTATTTTGACTGCGCTTTAAAAAAACCAGTTTTGAGCTGAAGGAATTTTTCATAACGATCGCAGCGTTTACGCAGTTATCTCAGCAGGAGTCTGGTTTGAGAACACTCAGGAAATTAAAAATATATATAATGTTTTCGAAGGAGTCCTCGCACCCCCCGTTGTCTCAAGAAAATATAGGAGATCAGTCATGGCAAAATTAACTCAACAAATCTGCATGTTAAAGATGAGATAAATAGAAGATAATTATGGGCTCATCTGGCTTTGGGGTGCTGAGTGTTCAGATAATTCCCCAGCTGTGAAACCACCAAATTCGCAGACCCTCCAGGGGTACTGGCATGTACTGGGAACAGGATTCAGCTAGTGGGAAGTCTGACACCCTTTCCCCCCTCCAGCGATAACCATGACAATCTTCAACTAAGAGAAAAGCCCCAACCTGAGTGTGGCCAGCAAGGCCAGCATCTCCCTCCTCGAGCTTCTTGTTAGACAAAGGGGCAGAAAGCATCCGATTCACCCCCCTGGGGGGACTCAAGGCCAGAGGGAGACATTCAAAAAAAACGAACCCAGGAATTTTAGGAACTGAGAGGCCGTGTTGCTACCCAGGAAACCCAATTCTCAGCCCATCCTGCAGGGCAGGATTTGATAACGGGGCTTTTGTCCAATAAGGGGAGCTGGAGAACAGGGACAATATTACTGAACTGAGAAGTGAAACCAGGAGCAAAATTAGAGTATTAAAAAAGCTCTCAAGGAAATAAATGAAGGATGGGGATGAGTGGCCACCCTGGATGGTGGGTGCTGCGTGGGGCTGGCACCAGCCTTTCCCAGGTGGAACAAGCAGCAAAGTTGGGCCAGGGGCTGGAGCAAACCCTGGGACTTGCCTCGGTCGGGAGAGTGAAGACCCCAGAAATCCTGGCTCCATGTCCTCAGGCACCCACCTTCCACAGGGCCTGTGGGCTCGTTCCCGGTGCTGCCCGTGTTCCTGGACCTTTCCTGACCCTTCCCTCTGGGGATGGGCACAGAGGAGCTGGTGGCAATGGGGAGAAGCCCCAGTCACTGCAATAGTCCCACTTGTGGAAACACCGTTGCCTCATCCCGGCGGGGCTGCAGGAGATGCTCAGAACTGCTGGGAGCAGCGGCGGGGGAAGAGGCGAGGAGGAGAATCCTGGCTTAATTTTATTCCGAGTTCAGGTTTCAACCCAGATGCCTCGAGATCTAATTCCGAATAAATAATTGTACTGAGTAACCCAGGTCCCCCGGTGATTAACTAAACACACTGAGGCTCGCTGAAATTGAATTAGTGGTGTGCACTCAGCCGTTATTACCCTCCCCACGTCATGAATATTAATGAGGGGTTATTAAGAAATGTAAATGATGCCTCAGGGGGTTGGGAGCACAGGGGGTGCAGGGCCGTGCGGGCTGATATGACAAACCATTAGGAAAACAGCCTGATTGAAGCCACTTTTTAATTATGTCAGATCTCGCTCTTTGGCGGGTGCAGTCGCGTTTCCGGATGCTTTCGTCTTTATTAAAATGAGAAAAAGGGAACAAGGCAGAGCTGGAATGGGAAATGAGCCTTCACAGGGGGGAAGATGCAGCAGCGTGGCACGTGGGGACAGCAGGGCCCTGCAGCCCACGGGGTCCCTGCCTGGCTCAGCTCCCGGCCGGGACACCCCCGTGCTGCAAGCGCAAAGAGGGGGACACCAGCACCCCCAAGGCACCTGCACCCCATCCTCAGACCCCCACAGCCCTCAGCTCCCCCACCATGGCCCCTCTGCCTGCAGCCCCTTCCCTCGGTTCAGCCTTACTGGGCAGCGGAACGACTGCCACAGGCTCATGCATTTTAACAGGCTCTCACAGGGCTCCCCGCGCCGGAATGGGAGCTGACAGGGCCAGCTGAGTTAATCAGAGTGGATAATGGAGGGAAAGAGAGAAATCTCAACCCAAATTGCTGCAGAAATCATGAGCCGGGACTCAAAACCGTTGAATTAAACTGGGCTGAAGCTTAAAGGGGAAGGCAGTGGTTCTCCCAGCCCGGTGTTCCACCAAAGAGCGAAGGGAGAGCAGCCACAGAGCCCCTGTTCTCCTCCAGGAGGGGATCCTGGAGGGATGCTGGTGCCGGGACAGGCACCTCGGTCTGACCAGCACTGCAGCACCAGTGGTTCAGTTGTAAAACAAGGCAGGCCAGAGGCTGTTCTTCAAAGGGCAACATCAGACCAGGCGGGGGGAAAACAGGCATCTGGTGGAGTCCAGGCCCATCCCTGCAGCCTGCCACCATCACCATGGTGTCACTGCAGGCAGATGGAACAGTCTGGGATGGGCACGCACACGGAGTTCGTTGGGATTCAGGTCTCTCCACCCTGATAGCTTCATAATGCCAGGCTGCTGCTTAATTGCACCCACAAGCGTGGAATTACTGAAGGGTAAAATGCAAATGGTGTAACCTTTCCTGAGCTTACCCAGCACTGCTGTGCCAGCTCTGTGCCAAAGGGAGCTGCCTGCCTCCCTTCTCTCTTCCTAATTGCTCACAAAGCTGCTGGGAGATACCCCCGTCAGGCCCCAGGAGGGAGAGGACAGGCCCCTTGCTGGGATCACATGCTGGCTCCCACCCTGAAACACTGCCACAGCTCCTGCCCAGGGTCCTGCATGCCCGTTCCCGGGTGACACAGCACACAACTGGCTGAGCCTGCAGCATGGCAGGGGCCAGAGGAGGCCAGTGCTGGCAGGAGAAACCAGCTGTGGCATTATGGTTAATGAGATTTTCATGAATCTGCGGATCATTTGGTGGGTGGGGTGAGGACTGATACAGGTAATTAAAGGTCACTGACCTGTGAAATCAAGCTGTAAGAGGCTGGGCACTGAGCAGAGGGTGCACAGGGGTGGGATGGGTACAGGGGGAGAGAGTGGCCTTGGTCAGACTCTCCCTGTTCCCCACCCATGCCAGTGCCACTCGGTGTCCCAGTACAGCTGAAGCCTGGGTGCTCGAGTAGCACCTTATTTATGGCTCTGCTTCTTCGAGTTAAACTCCACAAAGTGTGACAATCAAAATTAAAGATTTCTCCAGAAAGGCAGCCTGGGGGAAATCACGGCTGCGGCCGGCGGAGATTTCCCAACGGTGACTTTTAAATTAAAGGGGAAAAAAAATTTCTTTAATTTGGCGGCATGCATGGGACGCAGCTCACTGGGCACGTTATTATCCAGCTCAGCAAATGCTTCCAGAATTCGCCTGCGCTCCAAATTACCAATCTCTCTGCCAGGCTGCACATCCCCACCTGTGCCGGCATCAACCGGCGCTGGGGTCCTGCGTCACAGCCAAAAGCAGGCTGTGCCCCACCGTCCCAGAGCCGAGCCCTGGCAGGTGCCTTCTCCCCACACAGCCGGGTCTTCTGCCCGACCCAGAGCAATTGTTGCACGTCTCCAGCGTAAGAGCTGCCCGAGGCCTTGGGGACTGGTGGCGCGCGGGGGGTGCAGGCAGCCCTAGCCCTGCCTGCCCCGGCACAGCTCTTCCCCTCCCTCTCCCCCCGCCCCTTCACGGTGAAGCAATGAAATTATTTTTCTACTTGAGTAGTTTTCAATTTAGATTAAGAAAAATCCGCGCTCCGTTAGCGCCGCCGCAGTAAATCATGCGCGGGCGGCGCGGCTGCAGCCCCATCTCTTATCGCCTGCAAACCTTTCCTCAAGTTGACAGGCCCCCAGTGTGACATTGAGCAGGGCAGGGGCAGCAGCAGCCTGGCGGGGGCACCACACAGGGAGGGGGACCCATGCCTGGGAGCACCCTTAGGGCATTGCAGGCAGTGCCCAGGGCACGTGGGCACCCTGGGAAGGATCAGGCTCGCTGCCATGCCACCCGATCCCTGCCAGTCCCAGCATGGCACACCAAGTGCCTGCTGCCAGCACCTCTCGGTGCTCCAGCTTTCACTAAGCCCTTGCTCCTGCTTGTCACCACTGGTGACGTGGTGGCACCCAACACAGCCAGATGGTGCCCATTGAGCCTGCGGTTACACCAGGAGCGGGTCCCCGTCCTCACACTCATCTTGGCACTGCAGCCTTCCTTGTGCCAGCACCATCAAAAAGAGCATTTGACAGAAAACAAACCTTTTTTTTCCCTCCCCCCCACTCTGGTTCTTGGAGCTCGTTTATCGCCGGCGCGGGGCAGGCGGAGCTGTCAGCACCTGAACCTCACTCATCCGTTTAACCTTGGGGGAAGAAACACGTTTGTGCCGGATAACGTGCATCAGATGGTGGCACCAGGAGCGCCTGTAGCTGCTGCGCCTGATGGATGGGCTACAGGGGCCTCGCCTGACCTGTGCTTGTATGTTATCTGCATTGCTGCGGGAGGCTTTTCATCACGCCGACAGCTCCGGCAGCACCAGCCTGGCAGGAGAGTCTCATCTCACCAGGAATGGCTGTGGGCACCGCAGTCAGAGGGGTCCGGCCCTGCGGCTGTGCTGGCACCACGGCACCAGAGGCAGCAAGGAGGAGGAGACCCCCGGGGAGGGGTGTCAGGTTGTGCCAGCACCTGGCTGCAGTGGGTCTGGAAGGACAGAGAGAGCAGAGCTGGTGCCAGCCATGCCCAGGGGACAGAGGATGCCCACAGTGCTGGTAGTGCCAACCAGACTGGCTGAAGGAAGAGGCCAAGCTGCTGCACTCGTCCTTTGGGTGACATTTTGCCAACGAGGGGTCCTGTGACAGTGACGGAGAGGGCACGGCGCTGGGCAGCCCGGAGCCCCGGTGACGGATGAGCGCTGCCAAGTGCCGACACAAAAGCCATTTGGTGTAGGGAAATGATAGATGCTAACACTAATTTTAAGCACAGGCAGCCGAATTCCTCCAGACAGTCTCGGCACTCAGGATTTAGGGCACAGCTGCTGGGTTCAGATAAGGTGTGAAATCAGCCCAGTGTGCAGGGTGTTACTTGGTAATGAACGGCCGGTGATGGATGGGGGTGGCTCAGCGCTATAACCTCCGCATTTGGAGCCTTTCAAATCTCTTGCCATCAATCCCGGTCCCTGCCAGGCACCCGGAGGAGGAGCTGGGAGCTGGCAGTGGGTGCATGCTGTGCCAGGTGGGCACCACAGCTTGGGCTCCCCCTGCACCACCAGCCCCGTCACAGGCTGGTAGGAGCACCAGAGGGGTCTGGGGACAGATCCTGCCAGAGCTGGGGCAGTTACAGGTGGTTTCTCTGCTGCCACCAGCAGCGTGACCCCACACACCACTTCTCCTCCTTCTCACTATGGAGCAGCACTGGCTGCTCCCATGTGCCAGCAGCAATCTGGTGAGAAAGGGGATGGTGAGCCATCCTGCCCTCCACAGGGTGCTCACCCAGCACTGCCACAACGAGCAGGCTCAGACCCATGTGGGCAGCACAGGGACGTGGCACCAGCCCAAAATATTTATGGTGAAAGCAATGCTGGAAATGGCAAGTGCTGTGCTTGTCTGTAGCATTTAATCTTTCCTCTGACCTTATAAAAAAAATCTATTTGTGTTGAGATTTTAAATTCACTTCTTAAATCGCCCACTACAGGCTTTACACTGTATTAATTTCCCCTCAAGCAAATGAGTCTGGTGTTTGTTCTTTTCTGGTACCGCCGGAGCACCAGCAGGATGGCCACTATGGCCACTGTGCCCCCGCAGGTGTGACACCCCAGCCCATGCTCCATCCCCCTGCACACCCCCCTGTGCACACACCCACCCCTCACACACAGCACCTTTGAAAGGATCCCATCTCCTCCGGCTCAGGGGAGAGCTCTGAGCAGGATCCTCAGTGCTGCCACCTCCCTGGGGAAGGAGAAGGAAGAATCAGAGGTGGGGATGAAGGCCAGAGGCTGCAGGGAGGCAGCAGTGGCTCACCTGGACTCATGCACGTGCCAGTCCCTGGCTTCCCCCAGCGCCCTCAGGCCCAGTCCCTCCTGCCCTGTGGGTCAGGGGTTGCTCAGTGCCAGGAAGACACTGCTGAAGATGGAGCAGAGCTTCCAGAGGAGCTCACCAGCACGAGGACATCAATCCAGAGGCACTGGCTGCCATGGTGAGCTACGGACAGCCCTAGTATTGAACAAATCACTGGGAATGCAAACCAGGCACACCTGGGAAAATACATTAAAGAATTACTGCTGATGAGGGTCAGAGAGCGTTCCTTGCTCAGGCAGTGCACCTGGGTCCCTCTCCCCCTTGGATCTAAGGGGAGGGGCTATGGGGTTTATCAGTCGCTGGTGATCCATGAGATGGGCTTGAGCAGGGTGAGCAGCCAACCCACCGCTGATTTATTACCTTGGAAACGCTTAATTTGGGCAATGTATTTAAAGGAACTAATTAGAATCATATTAATATTTATGGGCCGTGTGGAGAAGCTGATAGCTGCTATTGGAGGATATTAGCTGTTATCTTACACTGGGCAGGACCGTGGCATTTGGAGGCAACTTTAATTGTGGTGAGAGCAGCCAAGGTCCTGCCAGCAGCCGGCGACAGAAGTCCGCCAGTCACTGCAAGGCCACACCGTGCTGGAATACGTAACCCTGCCCACATGGGCCCCCTCCTCCCAGAGCAGCAAAGCATCCCTCCAGGCATTCCTCGGACAGGGATGGGAGTCCCTGCTCTTCCAACCCCCTGGAGCATGGTCTCCATGCTGGACACGACGCTCCCAGCCCTGTTGCTGCCAGCGCTCCCATCCCTCCGGCCTGGAGCAGGGGGCCCCGGCAGTCCCTGGCTCATCCATAACCAGCTCCCTGCCCGCGCCCGACCTCTCGCTATAGCAAAGTTCACATCAATTTTCCTTCCCCTCATTTGTCTGTAAACCATGAAGAAAAATCACCGCCGTCTGCCCGCATCGGGCCGCCGCCGTGATGTATGGCCGTAATAAAAACCCCATTTTGGGAGGCCGCCTCGCCGCGCCGCCAGCCAGGCGCCGTGCGTGGCCGTGCCACCAGCCGGGCACCGGCCATGACGCAGAGCTGTGAGCTGCCAGCACCATCCCAGCCCGGGCCCCCGCGCCTCGTCTCGGCCTCACCGTGGTGGTCACGACCCCACCGGCTCTGGGGATGGGGTGTTGGGTAAGGGGTGACACCCCATGCCTACCCCACACGGAGGTGTGTCGTGGAGTGCGTGGGCAGGGGCACCTTCCGCTGGATCGGGTTGCTCCAAGCCCCATCCAACCTGGCCTTGAACGCTTCCAGGGATGGGGCAGCCACAGCTTCTCTGGACAGCCTGTTCCAGTTCCTCGATGCCCTCGAAGGGCAGAATCCCTTTCTAATCTCTAATCTAACCCAGCCCTCTCTCAGTTTGAAGCCATTCCCCCCTCATTCTGTCCCTCCAAGCCCTTGTCCCAAGTCCCTCTCCAGCTCTTTTGGAGACCCTTTCGGCACTGGAAGGGGCTCTAAGGTCTCCCCGGAGCCTCCTCTTCTCCAGGCTGAACAACTCCAGCTCTCCCAGCCTGCCTCCATAGCAGAGGTGCTCTAGCCCTTGGAGCATCTCCGTGGCCTCTTCTGGACCCTCTCCAGCAGCTCCACATCCTTCTTATGCTGGGCACCCGCGAGGTCCCGGCCCGGCCGGTGCCCTATCCGGGGACGGGAACGGGGCCGTGCTGCCGGAGCCCGGCCCGGCTCCCGGCCCCGTTCCCGGTCCGCTCCGGCGGAGCAACAGCCTCCTCTGCCGGCCGCCGCCCGCGATCGGCGTCGGGACGGGACCGGAGGAGACACGGCGGGAGGGCACTGCCAGGGGACTGGTGGGCCGCCAGCGGCACCGGCATCAGCGGGCACGGGCTGCGGGAGGGAGGGGGCTGCAAGTGGGGAGGGGGCTGCTCAGGCCAGGGGGTCCATTCCTCACACCCCGGTGGCAGAAGGGCACGCTGCCATGCGCCGCAGGACTGGCACACGCCATCGCTGATGCCACTCCACGCCAGTGACACGCATCAGTCACAGAGCAGTCAGGGGGACAAAGAGCACAAGGCTGAAACCCCACAGATACCAGAGCCGCCAGCAGCCAGGGCTGCTTGGGAGAAGCTGGTGACCCCTCACATCGTCACCACGGCACTGCAGCACACGTCACGTCGGGGGCAAAGGTGTCACCCAAAGGGACCCCATGCACGTGGCCAGGCTGCTCTTAAAGCCCCCTAATTCCTGCTCATGGTTCCCTGTGCTTCAGTGCCAGAGTTCTGGCAGCACCAAGTGCATTTGGCTTCTCGGAGCAGGGATGACGCACACAGGAATTTCCAAGTGGGGAAATAGGGTCATTGAGCTGTAAAACCCTGCATGAGGCCACAGAGGTCACATTGGCCTCAGCACAGATGCCTGTGTCCAGCCAGGCTGGCCTTGTCACAACCGCCCAGGCAGGGAGTGTCCCTGGTGTCCCCTCAGCATACCAGGACCCCGACTGAGGCTGTTCTCCAACTCCAGCTCCAGCACAGGACAAGTCTCTTCACCAGCCCTCAGAAACCCTGGTCCTTCCCCTCTCCACACCCTGCAGCTCCTGCTGCCCACTGTGCCTCGCTGCAGCCCCACCAGTCCCCTGCTGTGCCCCCTAAATCAGGCTGCCCCTGCCCAACCTGCCAACAGCACCTACAGGTGCCCTTTGGCAAGGCACAGAGAGCTGTGCCAGCGTGGCCACAGTTCAACAGTGAGAGGAGCATGGAGCAGCCCCCTGGCAGAGCTCCAGCCCCTCGACCGTGCTCCTCCCTGCATGGGATGGGGTGCAGGAAGCAAAGGTCCTGCTTGGCAGGGTCTCAGGGCACAGCAGTGGCAGCACCACGAGGTCCCTGAGAGCAGGGAGTGCGCCTCACCCTCGACACGGTCACCCTTCACACTCTCAGCTGTGCTGGGCTCCCTGTGACCTCCCTGCACCACTGACCTTGGGCATCCCAGGGTCGCCTCCCACCAGTCCTAGGGCAAAGTGAGGTGAGAGACAGCCCCGGTGCTGACCCCTCCGCAGCACCCGCCTGCTGGGACACATCTGCAGCCAGCGACGTGCCGGCACCCAGCCTGTCCCCACGGAGGAATGGTGCTCGGTGCAGGGCAGTGGGTGTGCCCAGCCCAGCACATTGTGGAGGCTTCCCACGCTCTGCTCCCCCTGAGGCCATGCTTGCCCGCGGGGACCCAGCCAGCTGTCCCCTGTGGCTCCACAGGCAGACATGGCAGAATGTGGGCACCGGGCCGGGACTGGGGCAGGCAGCGCCAGGTCCCTGGGATGGGCACAGCCAGGGACAGACCCCCAGCTGGTCCATCCCAGGACACCCCCCTGGCACACTGCCAGGACAGCAGCCCTCAGAGAACATCCTCCTGACCAGTCCCCCATGGGTTCCCATCCCGCAAACTCATCTAATCACTTGTCACACCTGGGCAGTTCTGGGCTCCCTGTGGCTATAGGGTGACCCCGGCCCATGGCCACATCTCCCTCTCCCCATGAGGGTGCTGAGGGTGTCGTCCTCCCCCCCGGCTGCAGCCTGGTTGCCAGGGCTGGACAGGGGCAGGTAAATAATTTCTCAGGCAGGAACGTCGCGTGGCCGTCACCGCCTCGGGCACAGCTGTGACACGCAGCAGCAGAGAGAGTTTCGGCACACGCAGGTTGCGTGTGGCCCCTCCCCGGCCCCTCGCAGATATAAACCCCCACCAACCTGCGCTGCCCAATCCGTACCTGTGGCACTGCCATGAAGACCGCCGTCGTTTTGCTCGTGGGCATCCTGGCCCTGTGTGCCCAGCTGCAGGCAGCTCCTGCTGGGGGCAAAGGTGAGTGCTGGGGGTCTCGGGGTGGCTGCTCCCACTGGCTCCAGGAGCACTGCGGGGCTGGCTGGGGCCAGGGTGCCGGCGAAAGAGCAGGTAGGAGCAATCCCAGCAGCGTGGAGCCAGGCACTTCCCCAGCTCCAGAGCACCCACGCACCACCGAGGCTGTGGCCGTGCCTCGGAGCAGGGCCGCTGAGGTCTGCACTGTGTGGGCAGCGGGGGCAGCGGGGGCTCAGTGGTGGCAGGATGTGCCAGTGTGGTGGGAGCCCTCAGCTGCTGGCAGAGGGGCCCGATCCCCCATGTGCCAGCCCATGCCCGTGGTGTGGGGACCCTGCACTGCTAGCTGAGGGGCCCAGCATCTCCAGAGGATGGGGTGTCCCTCTCTATCCCTGTGCCTGCTGCCCCTGCTCTGTGCCAGCAGCGGGAAGCTGGGTCCCTGCTCGGGTGCCCCTTTTAATCATTGACTGCATTCCCTCAGCAGTCAGGAGACGTGACTCCAGCACCTTCTCTGCTGCCATGGAGGAGTCACAGTCTCCCGCAAGGCTTGGGCGCAGCCAGCATGACCAGGATCAGCCGTGGTGGGCACAGCCACCAGGGATGTGGCAGGGAAGAGCCTCTGGGGTCATGCCCAGGTCTGCTGAGCCCATGTGCTGCTCAGCCAGGATCCTCCCCTAGCCATGAGGAGAGTTGCCTGCAGCCATGCTGGCAGACCCTTGCGTTCCCAATTCCTCAGCCTGTTCTGAGGAAGCACGTGGCAGAGCCAGGGTGGGGACAGCAATATCCCGAATGCCGCGCACTGGGGACAGGAGCCAAAGCATTCCTGTCTCCCGGAAGGTGATGCTGACTGCGTGGGCTGGAGCCGCTGGCTCTGTCACCAGCATGCTCACTCCAGCTGCTCTGGCTTGCTGGGGGCAGCTCCAGCTGGATCATCCCCTCAGCAGCCAGCCAGGCACCCTGGGACTGAGGTGCAACCATGGGCGAACCCACTGGCACCCACACTGCTCCCCACAGCTCTCATCTTCCTCTGTGGTTCCCCCCCATCTCCTGCCATGGGTCCATTTCTGGGCTCCCAGTCTGCTCCTGTCCAGCTGGTCTGGTGTAGCCCCGCTGTTGGCATCCACCCTCCCAGTCCCAGCTGCTCACCGCCAGCACCAAGGTCACCCCACGCTGAGGTCACCCCACACTGGGGCAAAGCCGTTACAGGGTCAGACGAGGACAATGACCCTCAAGGACAACACTGGCGTGGGAACCGCAGCCCAGCCATGGCAGGACACGGGGGCAGCCCCTCCCTGACAGTGGGGACTGTGACCCTGGGTGTGCAGTGTGGGAAAGGCAGCAGGGCTGCTGCTCCAGGGAGGCTGCTGCTGGGTCCTGGTGGGCTCCGTTCCTACACATCATCATGCAGGGACAGAGCTTCTGTTCCGGTGGGCAGCACTCCCACCTCCCAGCCATTACTACCCCTATCCCACTCCACTGCCACAGAACCACGTCCTGGCCCTGGTGCTGGGTCCACGGGGCTGCAACACAGTTGCCTTCACTCGTGGCATCCCAAAATCAGCCCAGCCCGGCTCTCTGAGCAGTGTCACAACAGAGGCCCAGAGTGGGAGCATCCCGGCCAGCCCGAGCATGGCCAGGTCCCGGCAGCTGCCTGGCAGGTCCCCATCCTGGAGGGCACAGGGACAAAGACTGCCCTGCTGATCTCCTTGCTGCCCCATGTTGTTCCCACTGCAGCGGTGGGACAGGAGGCTGAGCTGTCCGTGCCGGCTCCTGTTCCTGCATAAACACCCAGGCAGGGAGGGGACCACAGGCAAAGGCAAACAGTTACTGATTTACTGCCACGCCACCGTGCCACATTGTTGACTGTGGGGTTAAATTACCTGGAGACGGACCCCGGCAGAGCAGACACCAGCTCGTGACTCAGGCAGGGATCATGTCCCAGCCCATGCACCCCTGGCCCATGCAGGTTTGCAGAATGCTTCAACCCGGAGCTGGGGTTGCCTCTGCAGCCTCTGCCAGCATCAAGGGCACACCACCAGGGACAGGACAGGTCTCATCCTCCTACGGGAGGCTGTGAGGGGATGGGCACTGGCAGAACGGCAAACACTGATGTGAGCGGGGCAGCCACATTGAGTGGGTGAACTGGGCCCGACCAAACCAGCCCTGGCTTGACATGGCAGGCATGCCTGGCAGGCACCATGAAGTGTCCTGGCCCGCCAGACATGCTCTGGGCAGGGTATCCTGGACTTGCTAAGGGAGTCTGGGGTTGTGCAGCCCCAGCACCACCAAGCTCCAGAGCACTGGGTACGCATGCCAATGGCTCATTCCCTGACAGCCACTTGACCATCTGGTGCTGACAGATGGTCTGTCCACATCCCCAGGGCTGTGGGAGACTGCAAGGATGATGGGGGCCGTGGGATGAGATGGCAGATGGACAGAGCTCCCATGGCTGCTCTGGGGAAGTGCAGGGGAGCCCTGGGTTCGGTGCCTGCCCAAATCACAGGCAGCCTGGAGGGCCCTTCAGTTGAGGACCCAGAGCTGGAGGAGAACAGCGTCTGGAACAGGAGCAGGAGCTGGGTGAGCGGCAGCAGAACTGAGCTGCAGCCCTGCCTGCTCCACCAGTTCCTCCCGACCTCTGGGCATCGGTGACCCAGGCCAGGGGCCCCATTCAAGCTCATGATTGTGGCCGGGGTGACACAGGGTGAGTCCAAGTGGGGACAGGTCGTGCCCTGTCCCTGGTGCACCCGTGCCTGCTGCGCTGCCCACAAGCAGTACCACTGCATCCCCATGGCCGATCCCTGCACGGGGCCATGGCAGCCCAGCACTTCAGCGGGATCAGTCTGGACCTGTCTGGGGTCCAGCGTGCAGGGGCTGCAGCCGGTGGTGGTTGGCTGCCATTCCTGCCGGGCGAGTTCTCAGCATGGCCGCCCGGTCTCCTCGAGGCTCCCCCTCCCTGGTCGGCAGCCAGCAGCGGCAGATACCTGATACTCGGGTTGTGCAAGCGCGAAGGGGGAGCCTGGCCCTGCCCGGCCCTTGGGAACCACCCGGAAGGCCGAGCCCGCCAGCCCCACCTGGAGAGGAGCTTAAAGGCCGGCCGGGCGGCCGCAGCGCAGCCGGTTCCTGCACCATGCCCACGGCCCGCAGCGTCCTCATCTTGGCGGGGCTCCTGGCTCTCTGGGCAGAGCTGCCGGCAGCATCCGCCCAGAATGTCACCAGTGAGTATGAGCGCACGGCCCGGCACGGCTCGTCACAGCACGCCCGGCGAGCCGCCAGCATCCCTCTCTCCCACCCCAGGGCAGCTGCGGTGGGGGCCGGGGCGAGCACCAGCCCGTGCCTGGTGCAGTTGGGCTCAGCAGCATCCCTGGACCCAGCCCTGGGGCCGGCGGCAGCATCTCCTGCCACGGCACGCAGTCCCTCGCCCTGCCCGGGGCCGGCTGCCCCAACGCGCGCCCACGGCCCCACCTTTGCCTTGCAGCAAAAGCCGGCGTGTGCCCGGACCCGGCGACGGACGCGGTGAACTGCACGGTGGGGTGCCAGTCCGATGGCGACTGCGAGAGCACCCTCAAGTGCTGCCCGGCGGCCTGCGGCAAGGCCTGCCAGAAGCCCGACGGTAACGCTCCCTCCTGCTCCTGGCCATGCCGCTCGGAGCACGACAGCCCATCCCAGCCCATCCCAGCTGGCAGCACTGGGTGCTCCAGGGTGTGGTGGTGGCCACGGGCCTGGGAGCCCGATGCGTGTCCGGCTGCAGCGTAGGGACCAGGGTCTTTGTGGGAGCCCAGCAGGCTCGGGGCGTGCTCCTGTTGGGCCACGCTCACCCCTTCCTCCTCTCAGCGACGCAGGGGCTGAGCGGATGATCCTGAATGACACTGGGGCTGGGGCGGAGGGTGGGGGTCTGCGCCACTCCTCGTCACAGCGCTCATTGACTGCGCAGCCTCGTGGGTGGCTGCCGGCCCAGGATGCGGGCACTGTCCTGACTCCAACCCTGCGCTTCCAATGGCATCATCCCCATCCTTGCACTGGCCACAGCCCTGCAGCCATCCAGCTGAGCACACCCACCATGACAGTCCTGCTGGAGAGCAGCATTTGGAGATGGGCTCAGGAGTTGGGATCCACAGCTGCAGACACGTGGATACGTCCCGAAGGCTCCAGTATCTCCACAGCCTCCTGAAGGATAGCACTGGCCTGGCTGCAGTGGGGGCAGCAGGGTGCAGAGCTGGAGCCCAGTGCCGATGGCAGGCAGTGGCACAGTGGAGCAGGGGCCCCACACTGCCAGGCACAGGTTGTCCAGGGGCACATGATCCCGGCCAAGGCCTGGGCTGAACCCTCATGCTGTGAACAAATGGCCAGGGCCAGGGCCATCCCTGGCAGCTATGGGGGACAGCAGGGCTAAGGCCACCACGGGGTCTGCATGCTACACCTGCGTATCCTGTGCCAGCCACGTGTCCCTGAGCGAGACCACTGAGCACAGGGACCATTGGGGACCACCATGCCACGCAGTCTCCCTGACATGTCCCCATCAGGTCCAGCTGGCCGGAGCAGCAGCTGGCAAAGCCATGGGGTGGGGGAAATGCCAGCAGCCATGGCAGTCCCTCCTTCATGGCAGGCAGGGGCCAGGGCCATGCCCACAGCTCCAGGAGCTGCAGGATGGGCCCTGCCCCCCATGGCAGGACCAGTAGGTCTCAGTCATGTCCGTTTGCCTTTCAGAGAAGCCTGGCACCTGCCCACCCGTCAGCCCGGGCATCCCCATGCTGGGCGTCTGCACCAACCAGTGCAAGACTGATGCCAACTGCTCCGGGAACCAGAAGTGTTGCAGGAATGGCTGCGGCAAGGTCTCCTGCGTGACGCCCCTCCACTGAGGTCAGCTGGGTCCATGCCAGCCCCAGGGATCCCGCCGCACCCGTGCACCCATCCTGCTCACGGTCTCTGCTCCTTTGCAGGTGCAGCCACCTCCTACCAGCCCAGCCACGGGGAAGCTGCTGCCCAACACCCATCCCGCTCACCCTGACCACGGCCCTGCATCATCCCCCTGGCTCGGAGCCTTCAGCCTCAGCTTCCTCCCCAGGGTCCCCTGCTCGGGGCACACCACAGCCCCCTGCACTCTCTCCAATAAAGCAGCTTCTCCCTGCCACGCCGTGGCTGCCTCTCCATCCTGCGCCATGGCCAACTTTCCCTGCCTCTCCGTGGCCACCTCTCCATTCTTGGTTGCCTCTTTGTCCGGCGCTGGAAACGCCTGGAAGGGCTGCACACAAACACCAGCATCAACTGGCCCTGCAATGGCCGGGAGACAAACAGGCCACAGCATATGCCTTCACATGGGCATCACCCAAACCCCTCCTTGCCCCACGCAGTTGCCCATGGCAGAAGCCTGAAGGAGCTTTGGGCAGTGCAGCCCACGCACCCCTGCCACAACGCCTGCCTCCTCCCCTGCTCTTCCTGGCACCTCCTGCTCCTCACAGGGCTCCAGGGGCCCTGTCCCTTCTGCTCCTGCCCTGCTCCCGCTCCCAGCCCCTGGGACCAGAGCAAGTGTCTCTCCTGCCTGGGAAGGGCCGGCACCCCCAGGGCACCCACCCTTGACAGAGGTGTTCCCCGGGGTTGAACAAGCCCCACACCCTGCCCAGCACTGCCCAATGCCCAGTGCCGGTTCCCCTCTCCCCATAATGCAGGTGCAGGCTGGTGCACCCCAACACAGCTCCACAGTGACCCTCCCTGCTCCATGTGTGCCAGGAGGGACCCGGTGGGCACTGAAGACTGGGGACGTGACACTGCCCCTGTGTCCCATCCCTGCTCACAATGGTGGGGCTCTGGGAGCGCTGCTCGGCCCATGGCCCAGCAGCTCACGGGTCACCAGTGACCTGGAAAAGGCTCTGAGGAGGATGTGTCAGCCGTGGGCCACGGGCCCAGCGCTGCCCCAGGAGTCTCCCCCGAGCTGAATTGTTCATGCCTGGCACTCCCACGGTCCTGAAACCCTGCTGCCATGAGAAGGAGCAGCTTGGCTTGGCCAGCCCCCACCCCAGCAGTGTTTAAATCCCAGCCCACCTCCCAGAAGCACAGCATCAATCCCAGCGCGATGCTGGGCCAGCGCAGCCTCCTCCTGGCGCTCCTGACGCTGCTCGCCCTGGCCCAGCAGCACAGCCGTGGGGACCAGGGCGCTGCTCCCACCTTCACCACGGCCCCACAGGGACATTGGACCCCCACTGCCCTGCCTGCCCCCCCCAAAGCGGGTGAGTGCCCGGCAGGGACGAGTGGACCCCCCAGGCCCCCCAGGCTGTACTGCCTCTCCGACCACAGCTGTCCCGGTGCTGAGAAGTGCTGCCAGAGCGGGCAGGTCTGGACCTGCCTCCTGCCCACCACAGGTACCCCTGCTCCCTCTGAGGGATGCCAGCACAGAAGCTGGGCGATGGGTGGGATGTGGGTGGGGGCTGGTGCCTGTGTCGGTGACCCTGGCACGAGCCCCAGTCCCTGGGACATGGCCACGTGGAGCATCTCCCTCTGCAGAGAGCCCGGGCTACTGCCCCCACGCCGGCAGCGCCATCGGGCCGAGCTGCGGGGCGAGCTGCCACAATGACACCGCGTGCCACGCCGGGGAGAAGTGCTGCACCCGCGGCTGCTGCACTCGCTGCGTGCACGCCGAGCCAGGTGAGGTGGCCTGGGGGTCCCCACGCCAGGCTGAGGACGCCTCGGGACAGCCCCAGGGGTCTGCGGCTCCCATCACACTGTAGGGGAGCTGTGGGCACTGTGGTGGCTGCATGGTGAGCCTCAACCCTCCCTCCAGCCAAACCCGGGTTCTGCCCACGGAAGCGTGCCCAGAGGAGCGGTGCCGCCTGCCCCAACCGCTGCACCGATGACCGGGACTGCCCTGGGGACCGCAAGTGCTGCTTCTCTGGCTGTGGGCTGGCCTGTGCCCCTCCAGACACAGGTACAGCCCCGCCAGCCCTCCCTGGTCCCCGTGTCCAGCCCTGCACTGCACTGGGGGTAGCACGGCTCTCCCTCTCCTGCGGAGCCCGGCGTGTGCCAGGCTGTGCTGCCGGACGAGCCGCAGCAGCTGTGCCCAGCCGAGTGTGCAGCTGGTGGCAGCCCTCCAGGCCCCAGGGAGCGTGTGCCGCCGGCTGTGGCTCCCAGTGCCGCACACCAGCCCTGGCCCCAGCCCAGGCCCTCGTGAGCCCCTGGGCAAGAGGATCCCTCAGGATCCCCGCACCCAGCTCCTCCGTGATGGGTGGGTGATGGTCCCAAACATGCACAGGGCTGAACCCCCTCCTGCACCCTCCTCCTGTACTCTCCTCAGACTGCCTGCTGGTGGGGCCACAGCCAGGGTTGTCCCTCACCACGCCAGTTATCAGCTGGCATCCCATATTGGGCTGTGGCTGGTCTCACTGGGTCAGACTGGTGTGAGGCTGGCAACCGAGAGCAGCGCAGGGTTCTGTGAAGGAGGATGGAGGGGCAGCAGGATGGAGGCCAAGGCTGTGCCAGGAGCGGGGCTGAGGGACACAGAATCCCAGCACACCCGTGATCCCCTGTCACCAGGGAGCCACCACGCCTCGGCGAAGCCTGGAACGTGCCCCATGGTGCTGCGGGGCTCCCTGGGCCCCTGCCTGGAGCTGTGTGACACCGACGGCGACTGCCTTGGGGACGACAAGTGCTGCACCACCGGCTGTGGACATGTCTGCAAACCGCCCACCAAAGGTAAGCCATCGGCCAAATCCCCTGTGCTGCCCCCACACCCTGTTACCGTGACCTGCTTGGGGGCAACGGGAGGGTGGGGACTGGGCTGCTGTCTGGTGGGAGAGGAGCTGGGGGAGGAGTTCATGCCTGCAGGCAGGGCAGTTCCCCCACGCTGGAGGGGTTCCCTGAACCCCTCACCCTTCCCTCTCTCCACATGCGCCAGTGTGGCCAGGGCTCTGTCCCCCTGCAGCAGATGGCAACGAGGCAGACAAGTGCCTCCTCCTGTGCCTGCAGGACAAGGACTGTCCCACCGGCCAGAAGTGCTGCCAGCAGGGCTGCAGCCGGGTCTGCGTCCCTCCACTGTGGGGTATGTTCACCCCCAGCCTGCTGCCTCCCCCGTCCAGCCTGGAGGGGACCAAGGGGGGCCCAGGGTGGGAGCACCCCAGGACCTCCCATCCCTCAGAGAGAGAGCACCCATCCTCACTGACCCCCTCAACTGTCTCCCCCAGGCACAGCCTAGCCCTGGCCAGGAAGAGTTGCACCAGGAGCTGCCTTTTTGGGGTCACCTCACACCCCACTGCCGTTGCACCAGTGGGGTGAGCAGAGCTGCCTGCACGACCTCTGCACGACCAGCAGGATGGCACCAGCATTGAGTGACGGCTCTGTTTGGGGTAACTGGCACCCCCAGCTGCTCCCAGCCGTGCCATCAAGGGCTGCACAACACCCACACCACCCCACAGCCAAGGCTCCTGCCAGCCCCGCACAAGGCAATCCCCTTTGGCCTCAGCTGCTTCACAGCACCGAGAATAAACCATCCCATGGCCACCTCTGCTCCGGGTCACCATCCCTGTTCCCTGCTCTGGTTCCCAGAGGCGCCGGCAGCCTGAGCTGTGTGCAGGCAGGGAGGTGCAGGCAGGTGCCAGGCAGCCATCCCTGCAGGCAGGCAGTGCCCCGGGGCAGGGAGAGGGTCCCAGTTCCACGTGGGTGACCTCCAGCCATCATCACCCCATGGTGACCATCCTGCAGGGCCCGAGGGCTGCTCGATGTCCCCTCAGCAGTCATGGACTGGAGAACCAGTTCCCTCAGATTCCTTGCTCCAAGGAAGGGCTCATTTGCATCCCGAAGTGTGAAAACCTGGTGGGAAAAGCAGTCATGGGTCAGGACAGATGGAGCACCCGGACAGGGAAGGGGGCAGGGAGCAGCACTGACCTCCAAGGGGACACGGCAGGACCTGCTTACTCATGGTGCTGGATCCCAAGCAGTCCCATGCACGGAGGCTGCACCTGGCTGAGGGTCAGCACCACAGCAGCAGAGCTGGCAGAACTCCTCAGGCTGCTCCTACTGCCGTGCCAGAGCCAACCTGTGGGGTCTATCCACAGCCCCCACTCAAGGGAGGCGAGGGGCAAGCAGGGCTGGAGGGAAACCCAGGGAGGGGGTGGCAGCCAGCGGTGGCAGGGATAGGGCTGTGCACCACAGGGGACAGCAGTGCCTGACCCCAGCTGCCCCCCCCAGCCCTGTGGGTCATCCTGACCCCAGAGCGGGGCTCGGCCAGAGATAAGCAGGATGGCTGGCAGGGCGCCGGTGGGTTCTGGGAACTGCCCCTCCTCCTGCTCCTCCTGCCCCTCCTGCCCGTGGCACAGCCAGATGCCACAGCCAGCAGCCCAGCTTCAGCTGCCCTGGCACCTCGGGTACCCCTGCCACTGACTGTAAACCAAGCCCCAGCTCAGCTCCAGACACTCACAACGTCCCTGGCAGCACCATGGGCCCGGGCGTTTTCCTCCTCCTGGGGCTCCTCTTCCTCAGGGCAGAGCCAAGCGTGACACCAGAGGAGAAGGGCGGTGAGTACCGGGTAGAAAACTTGGCAGCTGCCAGGCACAGGCAGCCTGGGGGCAGCTCCTTGTCCCCTGGTCCCCCTTGCCACTCTCGTGTCCCCTCTTGTCCCTGCCTGGTACATGCTGGCAGGGACCTTGTCCCAGCCGGCTGCAGCACCTGCTCTGCTGCCCGGCTGCCTGGGGGACCCTGGGGGAATGTGTGTACCCCCTGCACCCCCATGTACACCCCCTGCACCCCACATGCGCAGCAACCATCACCTCTCAGGGGTGATGTGGCAGGGTGCCTTCTACATTCTGGGTGCAGACCCTCCTACCCGCCCCCCGGCCCGTGCCAGCCCCCCTGCAGCAGGATGATGCCAGGGGCAGTGATGCCCAGCTGCATAGAGGCTCTGCCCACCCGGAGACAAGGGCAGCGCCTCTTTGTTTGAGCCAAACAGCTGCTGTTTGCAGTGAAACTCCGGCAGCGTCTGTTTGCAGCCCAAACACGCGGCCCTGCCGCAGCCGGCCAGGCTGTTGACAGGGCAGCTGCTCCCACCACATCCCCGGCTGGTGGCAGGAGCCGGGCACAGGCCCCAGCTGGAGCTCACCTGTAGCACAGGCAGGGCTGTCCTGATTTTCCCAGCACAGGGTGCCAAGAGGAGGACGAGGAAGAGGAGGAGACAACAGTGGCATGGGGTGTGCTGCTTGCAGTAAAGCTGCCAGGGGCAGCAGGATGCTCAGGGATGGATTGTGACCTCCTGCTGGTGTGCCCTTGCAGGGCCAGTGACAACCCTCGTGGCACTTGCTGCCTTGCAAGGGCACACACAACCCCGTGCTGTGCCATGCAGGTCTCAGTGTGGGGGTCCAGCAGCCCTGGGCCATGCTGCAGCAGAGTCTCCAGCCCCCCGGGCTGTGATCCCCACCCCAGTTCCCTGGCCCCTGCAAGGGAACCCATGCCCCACTCCCTGAGGATGGAGGATGAGGGGCTCTGGTGCTGGCGCTGCCCTGACACTGCCATCCCTCTTCAGGGGACCCCCAGAAAGTGGGGAGGTGCCCACGGGACTTTGTGCGCTGCCTGCGCCAGGAGCCCCCACTCTGTGCCAACGACTCCAGCTGCCCCGCTGGGCTCAAGTGCTGCCCCTGGGAGTGCCGGCTCCGCTGCATCCCCCCAGCAGAAGGTACGGCACCACCTCTGTCCCAGGGCAGCTGGCATCCTTCTCCCCCATCCCTGTCCCCATCCGTGTGCCATTCCCATTGCTACAGAGCAGCTCCCTGTGCACTGCTGGCAGCCCCCTGACCACAGCTCCTAAGGCTTGGAGCGGTCTGGGATGGGGCACATGGTGGGGTCCAGCCAGGGACAAGCAGGGTCTGGCACAAGGGTCTGGCAGGGGCAGGTTTCCCGGTGCTGCCCTCGGACACTGTGGTGCAGCCTCACCTTTCGGCCCCTCGGCGCTGCAGAGAAGCCTGGAGCCTGCAGGGCAGCAGCCCCCGAGAGGCTCGTTGCGCCCTGCTCCTTCCCCTGCCTGGAGGACAAGGACTGCCTGGGAATGCAGAAGTGCTGCCCGCTGGGCTGTGGCTCTGCCTGCCTGGAGCCGGCACCAGGTATGGACTTGGTAGGGACTGCTGGGAGCCCTGGCTCACCACAGGGACTCCCTGTGCCATAATCTACCACCTCCCTGCTGCCCTGACCTCCGGGGCAACATGCACAGCTTCCCCTCACCAGCAGCAACCTGGAAACCCAAAGCCAGGACCTGGCCTCAGGCAGCAAGCATGTGTGGACCACAGCGAGGGCTGGGGACCCCCAGGGTGGGCAGGGTGGCTGAATCCTTGCACCCACTCTGCCCTGCCAGACCAACCCAAGCCCACGGAGGGCCCCGTGGCGCAGCCAACACCATTCCAGGAGCGGTGCCGAGGCGATGGCGACTGCCCCGATGAGCAGAAATGCTGCAACAGCAGCTGTGGCCACCAGTGCCTGCCGGGAGCGTCAGTTGGTGAGGCAGGATGGGACAGGATGGGCAGTGCAGGCAGGAACATGGCTCAGAGATCAGGGATGATGTCGTGGGGCCACAGAGCTGTGGCACAACAGGGGCTCCTGCCCTCATGCTCCCTGGGGCGGGCTCTGCCAGGTCTGGGATGGGGAGTCATTTTGCAGCTCCCAGGTGGGTGCTGGAGGGCAGAGGGGACAGTGAGGCCACCCTCTGGTGAGGCCACCGTCCCACTCTTGCCTGGTCCACGGTGCAGAGGACACCAGCCCTGCCCCAGCCACCCAACGGCCACTGCTACACCAGTGGGGGTGCCTCCAGGACCAGGACTGTCCCCCATCCCACGTGTGCTGTCACCAGCTGTGCATCCAGCGGTGCCCAGCACATGGCCAAGGTGAGGGGGCCAGGAGCTGCTCCAGAGGTTCGACAGCCCCATGCACCCTGGTCCCTGTGGTTGTGCCTCTAAGCAGTGGCACTGCAGCCATCCCATGCCATGTCCACAGGGAAGGACGGATTCTGCCCGGCCCGTGCTGGGCTGTTCCCCAGTTATGACTGCAGAGCCTGGTGCTGGCACGACGGCGAGTGCCCCGGCAAGGAAAAGTGCTGCCTGAGTGGCTGCGACTATGTCTGCCTGCCCCCATCCCAAGGTGCCAGATACAGACAGAAGTGTCCCCCAGCTCCAAGGGCTGTGGGACTGGGTGGGAAAGACCCACTGCTGCTGTTTGCACACCCAGCCCTGCTGCCTCCTGCCCCTAGAAAAACCAGGCATCTGCCCGCTGGCTGAGGAGGCTCTGCCGGCCACATCCCCTTGTGGCACCACTTGCATCCGGGACTGGCAGTGCCCGGGGGCTGAGAAGTGCTGCAGCAGCAGCAGATGCGGCCACGTGTGCTTGGCCCCTGAACCAGGTGAGGAAAGGCTTACCAGGACAGGGTTTCCACATGCCAGGCATGTCAAAGCTCCTGGGGGCAGGATTCAGGATGGTGCTGCCACAGGGCAGGTGCTCAGACCCCCAGGGTGCAGCCTTCAGGGTGCCCTGAGGCTGCAGAAAAGGGGGTGCCCACAGCACGGTGTGGTCCCTCTGCCCCTGCTGTCCCTTCCTGCCCCTCTCAGACAAACCTGGTGAGTGCCCAAAGGTGAGGCCACAGCAAACTTCAGAGCCGTGCAAGGAAGAGGACTCCTGCGCCCACGACAGGGACTGTCCCCGGCAGGAGAAGTGCTGCTTCTCTGGCTGTGCCATGCGCTGCACCCGCCCTGCCCGAGGTGAGCATGGCAGCCCGGCCACCAGCACAGGACAGTAAAAAGAGAGCAGGGCTGGGACCCCCAGCCTCACCCAGGTCCCCTCCTCTGGTAGAGCACCCTGGTGAGTGCCCTCGGGCAGAGCCATGCTGGGACCCCCGGCGCCGGCGCGGGAGCCAGTGCCTGGATGACAGTGTCTGCTGGCGAGAGGAGAAGTGCTGCGACACGGGCTGCGGCTGGGAGTGCGTGGCCGTGCCCAGAGGTAGCAGCCACAGCCTGTTGGGGGGAACAGGCTCCAGCCCCCCGAGGGCAGCCAGGTGACAGTGGGTCTCTGTGCCCCTGGCAGAGAGCCAGGACAGTGCCGATGGCAAGTGCGCGCAGGAGTGTGAGATCGACTCACAGTGTCCCCAGGGACAGCGGTGCACCAGCATCGGCTGCGGCCGTGTCTGCATGGACATCCCTGGAGGTGAGAGCCAGCCAGGCCCTTTGGGAGCCACGCAGAGCCACTCTGAGGTGCCCCAGCCTAGCTAGGTGCTTGCCTTGCAGGCAGAGTGGGAGTGTGCCCCATCCCCTGGGAAGGGGGGACATGCCTGGACCTGTGCAGCTTCGACGAGGAGTGTCCCTGGGGCCACAAGTGCTGCAGTAACGGCTGTGGCCACGTCTGCACACCAGCCTCTCTGCAAGGTGAGTCTCTTGTACCCTCTGCCCAGTGAGGATGGTGCCCTGCATCCCCTCAGCACCCACCCCCTGGGGTATCCTGGCCCTCCGATCCCAATGAGGATCCCGTGCCGTGAACCCGTGCAGGGTCTGCTGAGATGGCTGTGCCTGTGGGGTCCCACAACCTCCAGGGATATGATCTGCCCCTGTCCTTCGTCCCATGCCTCCCCTTCTTTCTGTGCAAGTGATGAGCACACACAGCCTCAGCTCAGAGTCACCGGGTGACCATCCTGCCCTGCCCGCAGAGCACGATGCCGACGCCGTGGCTGTGCCACGACCCGGTGCCGAGCAGTGCAGGGAGCAGTGCGAGGCCGACTCACAGTGTCCCTGGGGCCAGAGGTGCACCCGCACCAGCTGTGGTCGTGTCTGCAAGGACAGCCCCAGAGGTGAGATGGAGGACCCAAGCGTTGCCCTGGGAGACGTGGGGTATCCCAGCCGGGTGCCCCACGACAGGATGCTCTGCCTTGCAGGCAGAGGTGGAGCGTGCCCCGTGCCCAGGGGCCGTGGGTCGTGCCTGGACCTGTGCAGCCTCGACGAGGAGTGTCCCTGGGGCCACAAGTGCTGCAGCAATGGCTGCGGCCACGTCTGCACACGGGTGCCCAGAGGTAAGGATGGGGCCAGCACCAGGGCTGGGACCAGGTCATGCAGGGTGTCAAACCAGACCTGTGTGAAGGGCACAGCCCTCAGCACGCTCCCAGCTCGGCACCATTGTGAGGCCGGTTCTCGCTGCTGCCCCATTGCTCTGCTCCCAGCAGATGCACTTTCAGGGCGAGGGGATCTCAAGTGACACGGAGCAGGAGGAAGCTCTCACAGAGCTGGCCAGCATGGCTGCAAACATGGCCACTGGTCCCTCACTTCTCCAGCCTTGTGGCTCCCTAAAAGCACATCCTCCTTTTCAGATACTGCATGATGGGAGAGCAGCTCTTCTGCAGCAGAAAACCACCTTTGTTAGGGGATGTGGGACAGTCACAGGCCTCAGCTGGCCTGTCCCCTCCACACCACCTCCAGCAATAAAGTGTGTGCTTGGCCGCCTCCAGCTGCCCCACATGCTCCTGGAGCAGCCTGGAATCAACTGTGGCTCCCAGGGAAGGAGTGTGCCCAGGGCCAGGGGGCTCAGGCCCTGCCAGGGTTGGTGCCACGGGGTCAGTGAAGAGGTACAGACACAGACCTGGGTCAGGGCGGGCTGGGGACGAGCACCCATTGACTTGGTGGCCATTCCTCCTCCATTCAGTGGCTTCAGCTCCCAGCCAGATCACGTCGGCATCTCAAGGGCAAGGCTGAGCTGGGAGCTCATCTGGGGCAGGGGGAGCTGCTGGCTGGGTGAGCCCCGGGGCCGCCATGCTGTGCTGCTGGAGGCACCCATCACTCAGTCCCCAGAGGGAGGGGAGCCAAGAGGGATGGGCACTGCCTGCTCCAGCAGGAAGGACAAGACCCAG
This sequence comes from Pseudotriccus pelzelni, assembly GCA_035584735.1. NCBI lineage: Eukaryota > Metazoa > Chordata > Aves > Passeriformes > Tyrannidae > Pseudotriccus > Pseudotriccus pelzelni. The sequence goes on along the minus strand of JAWMRA010000050.1, from coordinate 6,432,156 downwards.
ACATGCTCATCCAAGGACCCACCCTTGTATTGAAGTGTCACAGCTTGAGGGCAGGGATGGGCTTCTCTGGCCAGGCACTATGGCACAGGAAGGGGCAGTCATGCTGTCATCATGGGGCACACGTCCCTGTCCTCAGGCCAGTGAGCATCCCCACTCAAGCCACAGCCCCCCAGCATGGCCACCCCAGCCAACAGCACTCACTGCCACCAGCCCCACAGGGAATGGTTCCCTCCAGGGTCGGGGATGTGACCACCGGCAGCAGCTTCCCCTGGGCTGGGGCCGTGCAGAGGCCACTATACCCCCCGGGCCAGCACTATCAGTCACCTGGAACTGAGATATGGGGTGTCAGGAGCGGGGGCCAGGAGCAGCCTCCATCTGTGGCATACAGCCTCCATCTGTGGCACGTTGCTAGTTCCTGACGTGGGAACAGGCCTGGGAGCACTCCCCCTTGGTCTCAAAGTTGTTCCTGTTGCCGCCGCAGCCGCCGTAGATGAACTCCTCGCACTGCTGGCTGGAGGCGTTGAAGAAGAAGCGGCGGAAGAGCGCCTTGCAGTTCCCACAGACTGAGGGCAGGTAGCAGAAGTCTGCATGGTCCAAAGGGGACAGGCTGAGCCAGGGGCAGGACAGGGATGCCGCCACTCTCAGTGCTGCCAGGCCCCTGCAAAGGTCTGCACAGCTCCAGTCCCTTCTTACTGCCAAACCCTTTGTGCCCCGCGCACCAGCAGCTGGGGTGCTCCCCCACCGCACAGCGTGGTGCCCCTCATGGTCTGCAAGGACCTGGCAAGACCCCGGGAGCACCCCGGGGACCTCCCTTCCCAGTTTGCTTCCCGGTGTGAACTAACAGCCCTCCTGCTCCAGAGCCCCACTACCACGGCACCGACCCCTCACCTAGCACCGGCTCCTGGCACGTGTAGCCGCACTTGCTGGGGCAGCACTTGGTGACACCGTGGCAGTCGGCATCGCTGGTGCAGCGGGCACAGGAGGCGTCCATGCGGCAGGCGCCACAGGCCTCGTCCGGCGGGTCCTCCACCTCCGAGATGTGGTAGCAGTACCCGGGCTTTGCTGCGGGACACAGTGGCCAGAACGCTGGGGAGAGCCACAGAGCGGGGGCCTCAGCAGCCCCCCAAGTGCCCCAGGGCCGGATCCCGGGCACCCAGACCCCTGCAGGCAGCTGGCAGCACACGGGGCAGTGGGGAGCACCGGCCAAGAGCGGCACTCGGGTGTCCCTGTCCCCGGGCCATGCCCTGGCCACACTCACCCATCCCCAATTCCTCTCGTCCATGTCCGTGTGGGGCCGGGCCGGCCTGTGTGGTGAGGGGGAGCAGGGCAGCGAGGAGGAGGAGGAGGAGAAGAAGGCAGCCAGGCAGCAGTTCCATGGTGCCCTGGATGGCCAGGTCTGGCCCTGGGTGTGGTGGGCTGGGATTTAAGGTGCGCGGGCGGGGCAGAGGGAGCAGGGCTGTCGCCTGAGCCCAGGTAATTCCTGCCATGCAGGTAACAAGCCACACCTAGGCAGGGCCCAGCCTCCCCAGTGGCATCCTGGCCACATCCCTGGAGCCAGGGGGACCGGTAGGACGGGACAGCTGTCCCGGAGCGGCCCCTGGGGAGCTCAGCTGGGTGGCAGTGGCATGCCCAAGCTGGGCTGGGGCACCAGTGGCAGCAGCTGCAGTCTTCTGGGGACAAGCCTGTGGTGGGGACAAGCTTAGGGAAGTCGGCGCTGGCCTCTCTGCTGCTAGTGAGGATGGCAGTGCCATGCCAGGGCATGGAAAGCCGCCGGCTCTGGCACAGCCATCAGCCAGGGAAGGGCTGGGGCACGGCACGCCGCAGCACCGCTCCCTTGCACTCCCTGCGGTGCAGGGCCTAGAGAGAGGCTGTGCCAGAGCAGAGCGCTGTGCCCCTTCACCCCTTTCTCCTGTGCTCCCTCACGGGTAACAAAGAGCATCCCAGATGGGATGGACCGACACACAGGGCTGAGCCTGTGGGTACCACCTCGCTGCCTGCCATTGTGGCTCTTGAAGGTCGCACAGCACAGTGATGTTCACTGTGGCTCACCCATCTCACTCCCACGGACTGCCCGCCCTGAGCCGTGCCCTGTGCCCCCGGCAGCCCCCCGCTCCCGGCAGCAGGTCAGGGTCTGGCAGCTTCATCGTGCTGGTGCGGGGAGCATTCCCTGGAAATGGGACACGGCTCACAGCCCTCCAGGCTTCCAGCCAAGGCTCCGGATCCGCAGCAGCACAGGGCTCCGGGAGCTGGGCTGGGCGGCACCCACCGGCACCCGTGGGCGGGCGTGGGGTGAAACAGGAGGGAGAAACAGATTAAGCTGTTTCCATTCAGCAGGAAAAATTGTCTTCCTAATTACTGCCGTAATTACTGTCCCAAGGGGGAAGCGGAGGGCGAGGAAAGCTCTCTGGGGAGGGGCCAGGAAAATCGGACTCGGGGTGGGGTTTGGGGGGTGGTGCCGACCCTCCCACGCCCCACCGCAGCCTTTCCTGCCTGTCCTCTAAAGCCCCAAAACGAGACCCTGGCAGAAACCCCGGCATGAGACACGGTGACGTGGCCGGTCCCGGGCAGGGCCGGAGCAAAGCCGGAGGGTCATGCCGGAGGCGGTCGGGAGCGCAGGGTCAGGGTGGGCAGTGGGAAAGGGACCCCCGCGCAGGGACCGCGGTGGTCCCGCGGCCGCGGCTCAGCGGCCAACCCTCGGTACGTCTCCCGCTGCCTTGAGCCACCCGGGACATTCCCGGCGGCACAGAAACTCCCAGCCCCGCACCCACAGGAGGGCAGGGCCACAGCGCCAGAATCCACCGGGGCTGCATTTTTCCCGCTATCTCCGCAGGGAATCACAGCCGGGTGATGCCTGGAACGACTGACGGCATCTTCCAGAGCAGCTCCGGCTGTCCTTGCACCGGCAGTAGCACCGTGGGCCATGCTGGAGCGGCACCGCCGTCCGGTCCCGGGGGTTGCTGGAGTTTGGGGCACGGCGGGTGTGAGGGGGTGCAGTTCCCAGGTAGACGTTGAGGTTGCACATGATAGAAACCCCCCATTCAGAGGTACCCCCTGCCCTGCTCTGACACCAGGGATCTGCAGGGTGCAGAGCCACCAGCCAGATCTTCTCCAGGGGGACAACAGTGACCAGGGCTCTCGGGAAGCGCCCAGGAATGTGGCATCTCCCAGGGCAGATGCCCAGGTGGGACGGGGCACCGGGATGATGTTCCTGCCCAGGCCGGGATGCACGGCAGGAGAGGGACCAGGGGAGCCGAGGAACAGAGTGGGAACACACAAAGCGTGGACTCCACAGGCACGCACACGTGTGCACACCTGGCTCCCACGTGTGCACACACATGTACGCACACGTGCAGGCAGCTGCCCGGGCGGGGGTGTGGAGCCCTCCTGCCTCTCCCAGGGACAGGCGCTCCCGGAAAGGGCCGTCAGGGAAAGCCCCGGCAGCTCCGGTGCCGCCGTCCTTGCGACACTTCGACACTTCGCAGTGGCCGGGGTGGCTGATCCCGTCAGCCCCGTGGAAGGGAGCAGGAGGCAAGAGGCAGCTCCAGCACCACCTGACGGGCATCTGGGCACCCAGTCTGCCTCTGGCGAGGCCACGGGACCCGGTGCTCCTGCCCTGCAGTCCTGATGCCCACGCAGAGCCGCCGCCTCCCCGTTCCCAGCACCAGGACCCCATGCCCCCCTGGCCTGTCCTGGTCTCCAGGCTGGCCGGGAGATGCAGGGCTGAGGGGCTGGTGGCAGTGCAGGGCTGTGGACCGTGTCCGGTCACAGGACGTCCCTCAGGAACCAGCGATTGTTCCCAGAGGCAGAACAATGCCCGGAGAGCTGCCAGGGCACCACGGGCTGCTCCACAGCGCCCGGCCAGGGAGCCACCTCTGCTGCCTCGGCCAGGCCAGCCCCAGGCAGGGTCCCCCAGCCCCTTGCTGCCACCTGTCCCCTACCTGTCCCCCGCAGCAGGGAGTTTCATTGGCTGCTCCTGTGGTGTGGCATGGCACGGTTCTCTCAGGGCTGCACGGGGCCCAGCACCTTCGTGCCTCCCCTGAGGCTTGTCCAGCAGCAGCTGCCTGCAGGAGGGAGGGAACGGAGGGGGTGTTCACGCTCAGATGGAGCACGTCAGGTGCTGGGGCACTGGACAGGTCATGGGGACCAACCTTTTGCCCCAGGAGGATTTAAAACCCTGCCTGTGCCCAGAGAGGCAGCCCCCACGCTGCCCATCCATGCCATGCGGCTGCTGTCGCTGCTCCTGCTCTTGGGGCTCTGCTGCCTCTGGGCCCGGCTGGTCTCTGCAGGTGAGCACAGGTGGGCGTGGGTGGGCACAGGTGGGCACAGGCAGAGATGTGGGAGCAGTGGGACAGCACTGCAGGAGGGTGTGTGGCCGTGGGCACAGGGACCAGAGCGGCTGTGGCTGGAGGCGCAGCATCCTGCACAGCAGTGCTGTCCCCCCCACATCCTTGCACGCTGCAGAAGTGACTGCAAACCCCTCACAGCTCCTTGGGAGGGTTGTCTGAGGTCTCTGGAGCCCTCACCCCCAGGGCCCCACTGTGGGGCTGACAGCTGTGCCCTGACATACTACAATGTGGGGGCTTGGACACAGATTCCCGTCTTTCTCCAGAATTCACCTAACCCCCACCTGGACCTGGACTGAGGACCCAGAGGGTGCAGCCAACCTGCAGCAGACAGACAGACGGACAGACAACAGCTGGACAGCCAGACAGGCAGCCATGGAGGGCTCCATCAGCTGCTGGATGAGCACCCAGCACCACGATCCCACCTCCGCCCCCTCTCCCTCAGCTCTGTGCTGACCATGGGAGTCTCTGTGCTCCCCAGCTCCCAGTAAACCCAGTCTGTGACAAACACTGGCTGCCTCCTGCTGTTTCTGTCTCCTGGCAAGCCCCTGCCAGCCTTTGTGGGATCTTCAGTCCCTGTGGGAGGGATGGGGTCCCTGTCCTTGTGGCTCACGGTCAAGCTCTGCCGTGGCAGCTGCTTTTGGAGGATGCTGGCGGCCTTGGGCATGGAGCAGCTCACCCCAGTGAGCCTCAGGGAGGTGGGGTCACAAGGATATTTCCCTTGCCAGAGAAGCGCTGCAGGTCCCATGTCAGGCTGGGGCTGTTCCTGGGGGGTCTCCCATGGGCGACAGAGGCATGTCTCTGAGCAGGGGACCCTGCCAAGTCCATGCTGGGCAGGAGCAGATGCCAGAGCTCCAGCTTTGCTTTTCCCTAGTCTCAATCTTCCCTCACATGCTGTTTTTTACCCTGAATTGGGTTTCTTCCCAGGGGCATTACTATAAGCATTTAGTGAATGTTTATAGCCCTGTGATAGTTTGCTAATGGAATATTGTTCCCTCCCAAGGAAATGCAAATTTCTTTTTATCCTCCTCTTATAATGGGGCCGTAAAGAACACACCCATGGGCGTGTGGCTGTGAAAATCCCATTTTGTGCTGCAGCAGAAGTTGGGTGTTGTGGTACATTAGTGATGGTTGACTCAGTGAGTGCAGGTGCTGCACAGAGCACACACACTGCAGGGTTAGAGCTGGCATTTGAGCTGAAGGACCATACCCACATGGAGTAATATGTGGCCATTCCTCCTGACATAATATTACTGTGCACTTTTGAGATCATTTAGTAGTGTCAGCTATCTTCTCCCAGTTCTACAGTACCTTGGCTGAGGGCATCCCCTTCTTTATGCCAGGTACATTTCTCATCTTTCCCAAAACTCAAAACTTGTAGAAGGCAGGACTTGAACCTGCTCTAGAGATTTAACAGTCACTATTCAGTCCTTTCTTACTCCAGAAGTCCTGGGTGAAATCACCCACTGCTGGGAATTTGAATGTCTGGAATTTAGAAGGACTGAAATGGGCAAGTGACCGAGTGTCCCATCTGTGTTGCCACACTGTTAAAGAAACTCTTGACACTAAGCTCTCATCTCCACCAGATACATTTATTGGCACAGATCACAAAATCTTGTAGTCCCAGCTGTGTGCCGCGAAAGAGGGATCCAGAAATCCCTGGAAATCCCTGGGCAATGATACCCTTACAGTCTAAAATACTCATCCCCATTATCAGCACCATTTCCATAGCTATTGAAGTTTTCAGTTTCACTGCTGTTGGAGTCACCATTTTCATTGCTACTGGAATTGTCACCATCGTCATCATCATCATCATCATCATCATCGCTGTCGTTGTAACGGTCATTGTTGCCATCATCACCATTCTCATTGCTGTTGGAATTATCAGTTTCACTGCTGTTGGAGTCACTATTTTCATTGCTACTGGAATTGTCACCATCATCACCATCACCATCACTGTCGTTGTAACGGTCATTGTTGCCATCATCACCATTTTCATTGCTATTGGAATCGCCTCCTTCATCACCATCATCACCGTCATCATCGCTGTCATTGTCACTATCATCGTCATTGCCATCATGAAACTCATTTTTATCACCATCATTACCACTGTCATCACTGTCATTGTCACCATTACCATCATCACCCTCATCATCACCATCATCGTGATCATTGCCATCATCCTCCTCACTGTCATCCTGCTTAGATCCAGGCTTCTCTCCTGCCCCGGGCTCTCCCTCACTCTCTGGCTTCTCCCCCAGCACAGCTTTCTCTCCAGATTCTGGCTGCCCACCAGCCACTGGCTTTTCTCCAGTCTCCGGCTTTGCTACAACCTCCGGTTTTTCCCTAGTCTCAGTCTTTCCCCCACAGGCTGGTGTTTCCCCTGAATTGGGTTTCTTCCCTGTGTCCAGCTTCCCCAGTGCAGGATTAGCAGCAGCTGCTGGCACAGACCCATGCAGGAGATGGTCCTTACCCACCTGCTCCGCACACAATTCCTGCTTCCCACATGAGACGACCTTGCCAGGCTGTGGATCAGGCACCACGCTGGCCTCTTCCCCTGGCACATGGCTCTTGCCCAGCAGAGAACTTCTGGGCTCCCCTGGTGGTGGCCACCCAGCTGGAGCTGCTCCATGGAACTCTGGAGGAAGGAGAAAGCAGCAGTGTCAGCCCTGCTGTGCTGCCCTCCCACCCGCTGCTCCCACCCAGCAGCCTCGTTTGTGGCTGCCTCCTCTTCTGTACCTTTTCCTGGTGGGTTTTCAGGGCTCTGCCCAACAGTTGCCGCCCTCACAGCCGGGGTGGCTCAGCCCAAGGGCCATGCTGGTGCCTCCCAGCACACGGCAGAGTTGTGGTGGGGTCACTGCCTGAGGGGCCCTCCTGGGCACTTCTGCCCCCGGGGCCAGCACCCACCTGTGCCTCTGGCTGCATCTGGGAGGCAGGGAGAGATGACACTGTGCCACAGCCCACCCTGCAGCGAGCCCCAATGCCCAGGCTCATCCAGTCCCGCTCCCACAAAGCTTCCCTGGCCCTCACAGACGGCAACCTGGCACCTGCCAGAGCCTGCAGAGCACCTCCAGTGCTTTGGTCCCTTCCAACCCAAACCGTTCTGATTCTATGAAAATAAGGAAAAATATTGCTAAGCCCCCGAGAGGCCTGGGGTTCCCACCTGCCTGTACTTGCCTGCGATGGGTGCTGCCTGCAGCTGTGCCCACAGGGCAAGGACCCCCAGCAGGAGGGTGCCTCGTGCCATCCTGCTGCCGAAGTCTATGTCCAGGGCTGTGCCAGGTGGCAATTTAAAGTGCCTCGCAGGCAGCCGGGGTCCAGGAATGGGAGGAGGCAGCTCACAGGTGACTTCAGGAACCTCCCACGTTTGGCTGTAATTCTGTTTACTGGAGAGCAATTCCAGCTGCCTCTCTCCACCCACAGCCAAGGCTGGAGCAGGACCCGGAGCTGGCTGCCCACCGAGTAGGACAGCGCGAGGACTGGAGGAGGGAAGGAGAAACCAGGACTGCACAGAGGCAGATTCTTCACTGCTACTCTCAAGAGGAATCCCCACCACGACCTTTGTCAACAGCAGTGGTCCCAGTGCCAGGCCCTGCCCCAGTGCTGCGCTCTGCTGCCAGCAGGAGCCCACCTGGCCCTGCCATCCCAGACAGAACAAGCACAGGGCAAAAGCACACACCTGGCAGCAACACCCAGAGCTGCCTCCTTCCATGCACAAATCCCCTTCATTCAAGGCTGCTGTTTCACACGTGGGACACTGTTTGCAGATTTTTGCAGGCCCAACATTCAAGGCTTCATTTGAGCACCGGTCTCTGAGCCATCCCATTCCCAGGCAGAGTGCTCCAGCTCTTTTAGTGTCCCTACTGTCAGTCGCCAGGTCTGGGCATCCAAATGAGTTAAGTTATTCTCCAGTCACCCAGGAGTGCTTGTTGGAATCTGATTTTGCAATTTTTTTCCTTCCCTACTTATCTCTTCCTGAATTACACACAAACCAAAGTGCAATGAATAAAATAAGAGAACTTAAGGACTGGTCTGCCCAGGACACATCAGCACCAAGCACGAATGGGTCAGACCTCCTGGCTCAAAAGACAGACTTCAAATCTGCAACTCCGGGGTGAGTGAAATTAATTGGTTTGAGCTTGACATTATTTCTATGGCTCCAAGCAAGTGCTGGCACTTGACACGAGCACTGGGAAGGAAAAGTCGTGCTAAAAGAGCTTTCCATCAACGCTGTGTCGAGATGATGCAGGGGCAGCGCGAGGGAAGGAGCACAGGTCCGCGCTGCCAAACCTGTGTGGGAAGAGTGCTCGTGGGCAAGAAAAATTCTTTAACTACAGGCTCATCCTTCTCCTCCTGCCATGACTCAAGGCAGATGCAGTTCCTCCGTGAACCGCCCATGTCCACCGGAGGTCCGGTGCTCCGCACCTCGCGGCTCCCCAGCAGAACCCGATGGCCTGGTGCTTATCGCGCATCGCTGTGGCTGGTAATCTGCGCCGAGCAGGACACCCTGCCAACTCCCTTCCACGCACCTGGAAAACCATCTGGAACAGCCTGAGGGATCACAGGGCTCCTACCAACCCCGGGACTGCCACCATCCCCATGCTCACCCGGCAGCTCCTCCTTCCTCTTGGGAACAACAGCGTCGTTCTGGCACGTTTCCGTTTTAGCAGGCCATAATCCTGGATGATGTTTAGGGAACTAATGGAGAAGAATGTCTGACAAGCAAATGGCTCTGCTGAAATAAATGCCTGAGGACACAGAGGGACAGAGAGGACCTCTCCAAAGTCAGCCTGTGAATCAAATAGGAACTTGGGTAACCTCAGCTGTGAACCAGCCATTCACGTCTGGCAGACATGCACAGGATGGCATGTTTTGTCATGTGCACCTACCACGCAGATCCATGGAAAAATTACCATTAAAAATCAGGGACTGGAGGAGACCCCACAAGGCACCTCATCAGCTACAGAATCACGGAATCAACTAGGTTGGAAAAGACCTCTACGATCGAGTCCTGTGACCTAACACCACCTAGTCAACTAGACCATGGCACTAAGTGCCACATTCAGTCTTTTCTTAAACACCTCCAGGGATGGTGACTCCACCACCTCCCTGGGCAGCCCATTTCAATGCCCAATCACCCTTTCCAAGGGCGCTGACAGCACCCAGAGATGGCTGCTGGAACACACCTCTGCTCTGCACAGCAAGACCCCGAGCAGCCTCGGCATCCTGAACTCTGGGAAATCCCCTTTGCTTCGTCTATCTCACCAGATCATCTTGGAACAAAGAAAACCATGGCCAGCAAAACAACAAATGGCTTTTAATGCAAATTGATATCCACCTGACCCAACAGAAAAGCTTCTTGCTGATATTAATGCAAATTCATATTTAGCTGACACAACACAAAAGCTTCTCACTGGCCATGACAGGAGGTAAGATGATCAAGAAAACGACAGACAAGTTGTTTTGGACACGTTAAACAAGATGAGGACACGTTAAACAAGATGAGGAAATGCTGGTTTGGAGCGTTTCCTCAGAGAAACAATGAGATTCCAGAAAGATGAGGTGGGAAATTACACAAGGAACACAAAGATCATGGAAAGACCAGCATTCACACTCCTGCGGCTGCAAGTACTCGGCTCTCAGGGGCAGGGGCCACGTGTGACCAGCTCCACCCGCGACAGGTCCTGTTCATGGTGGGACAGGGTGAGTTTAAGGCTTTTGCACTGAGGATTTGGAGCCGACCGTCCATCACCGGACTGATCCGCGAAGCTGCACCTCCTCGGAACGAGGGGTTTCTTCACTGCCGAGCGCTCGGGCACGACCGCGGGACTGCACAGACCGGGCGCCGAGGCTTAAATCAGCAAGGCGTAGAGGAAGAAGCGGCGGCGGCGGCGGCGGCGGCACCGAGGGAGGTGCCGGGCACGGGAGGCGCGGAGCCCACGGACACCCGGCGGGGACCACCCCGCGGCGGCCGCGACCCGCGCCCCGGGGGCGCCTCCAGGGCGGGCACCGTGCGCGTCCCCGGGGCTGCCCCTGCCCCGAGCACACGCACCGTGTGTCCCCCCCCCCCCAACCCCGCACGGACGGTCCCCGGCCCCGCTGGGACCGGCCCCGTTGCCGTGGCAGCGCCGTCACATCCGTCGGGGCCCGATGATGTAGCGCGGGATCCCCGAGCATCCGGTCGCCCGCAACCGGAGCCGGGAGCGGGGCCATGGGCGCCGCCCGCGATGCGGAGCAGCAGCCGGGGCCGCCGGGCGAGGAGGGCCCGGGCGATGCCGAGGAGCAGCTGGTCAGCACGGTGAGGCGGGGGCCGGGCCGGGCCGGGGGGCGGCGGGGGGCGGCGGGGGCCCGCGGCTGACGCGTGTGTCCCGCAGAGCCCCTGGAACATCATGATCAAGCACCGGCAGGTGCAGCGGCGCGGGCGGCGCTCCCAGATGACCACCAGGTACGGCGGGGTGGGCGGGCAGGGCAGGCGGCAGGTGAGGGGGAGAGTGGGACAGCGGGACCGGGCCGGGCTGGAGGGAGGAATCGGGGTTAGACCGGGCCGGGGCAGGGGGGGTCCCGCGCCCCCCCATCTGACCCCTCCACCCGCAGCTTCACGGACCCGAGCGTGTCCATGGACCTGCTGCGCGCTGTGCTGCAGCCCAGCATCAACGAGGAGATCCGGGGCGTCTTCAACAAGTACATGAAGGTGAGTGCAGGGGCACAGGTGGGCAGCAGGTGTGTGGGGACGCCTGGGCTGTCAGCGAGGCCATCGAGCCAGTCTGTGGGAGCTGGGCCCTGCGCCTGCCCCGACACTGCCTGGCTGCACAGGCTCTCACCCTCTCCTGCCTTCTTCTCTCTAGTTTTTCCAGACAGCAGCAATCAACGTGCGTGATAATGTTGGGGAGGAGGTGGACCCCGAACAGCTCATCCAGGAGACCTGTCGGAGCTGCCTGGAGCAGGTGGGTGCTGGCGAGGGGTTTCTTGGGCACCTGATTGAGCAGAGCAGCCTGGCCAGGGTGTGTCCTTCTTAACAGCTTTGCTGTCACTGTGAGGGGACATCCACATTCTTTGTGTGGCTGCTGTGCTGGGATTCATTCTCACTGGGAAGAGGGGAGTGCCCAGGGTTAGGCAGCTTGTGCTGCCACTTTTCACTGCTGCTGTCAGAACATGGCACACAGCTGGACCTCCCACAGAGACCAGCCCCCAGCACCCATCAGAGGGTCCTAGTGGTGTGGGGCAGGATTTTTTCTTTTCACATCTTGCTTTTCTGCCAGTTGACCAGAGCTGTGATGCTCAGATTGTGCTTTTGCATGTGGCCATCTGTAGAAGCACGGCATGGCAGCATTCCAAAAGCAGAGCTGGTGCAGGGCTTTGAGGCAGATACATGGAGATGGCGGTTGCTGGTGGGGCCCTCTCTGAGCCCAGAATCCCTGGAACCTTCTTTCTCTTCTTGCAGGCCAAACTGCTGTTCTCCGACGGCAAAAAGGTGGTTCCCAGGTTGCCCCATGAGCAGGCAGGGACAAAGGTAAACTTTGTGATTGTACCCAGGGGCTTAAATGACTTGTGAGAGCTGGGAGGAGGAGAAGGGTTGGAATCCCTTTTGTTCTCTGCCTCTTCTTGTCCTCCAGCACAGTAGTGCAGAGGCAGAGCAGGGGATGTTGGGCTGGGAGGGCGTACAGGGCAAGGAGAACTTCAGGTGCAGGTCCTGCTTCCTGTGGTTTGGTGCTGCTCACCAGTGTGGACTGGGATCAGTGTTTACCTGCAGGGGAGAGAGGGTCAGCATTTACCTGGCCTTTGGGATCCAGGTGACCAGGAGGGGAGAAGGGCCCTGCTCATCCCGCTGCCCTTCCTCTTCCAGCGTGCCCGACAGATGGATGAGGAGCTGAGCCGTCGAGGGAGCCCCGTTCCCAAAAAGGTATGAGGATTTTCTGCTCGAGGGATTTTATGTTTTGGCAAATCTGGTCCTCCTTCCTGGCCATTCCCACCCTATGAGCGCATGCAGGTGCACAGGCAGCTTTTGTGAGGCCTGGGAGGTGCTTGCTCTGATGCCAGGGAGCATTTCTGCCTGTGACAAAAGGAGCAGCTTCTCTGGGATGGGGAGGGTCACCGAGAGGGTTCCCTGAGCCAGCACAGCCGAGTCACAGAAGGGTTTCTTCCATGCAGAGAAAGGGGCGGCCTCCAGGACAGAGCCTGTCAAACGACCGCGGGGTCTCGGGCATGGCAGCGTGAGTACAAATCCTGAGCTAGAGCCCCTCTTTGGGGAGGGCAGGGGGAATGAGCCTGCCCAGATGGGGGAGGCACAGAAACCCCACAATCTCCTGCCCTCCTGCAGAGAGGCGATGGGAGTTCTGGGGGCAGGGAAGGGTCTTAGATTGAGGTGTGCCCCTCCAGAAGGCAAAGACCTTCAAGGAAAAGGTTTTCAAGAGGTCCAAGAGGGTGAAAAGGTCCAGATGGACCATTCAGAGCAAGCAGTGAGGCACAGGAGGGGTGAGAACTGGGCAGCTGGGAGAGGAGAACGTGCATCAAAGCTGAGGGTCCAGAGCTGGTCCCCACGGGGGAATGGAGGGTGTGAACAATGGAGTGTGTGATCTGGAAGGGCCGGGGCTCAATCCCTGCTGCTGGTGGTGACTGTGCTGGTTCTGCAGGGCCTCGTTCTTACCCCATTTTCCTTCCCCTCAGGTGGAAGCTCAAAGTCTCTGAGCCTATGAGAAGGGATGGACCAAAGGTATTGGCTGGCCAACGCTGCTGGGCTCCCCCTCTCCTCCCCTTGGCTCCTGCCTGCAGCTGCAGGAGCACAGGACAACTCAGGCTGTGCTCTGCCCCTACGGGGCCCTGGGACAGGTGGGGGGGCAAGAGGAGGAGCGAAGTGCCCGGAGGCCTTTGCTGGTCTCCCCAGGCACTGTAGCCTGTAGCTGTGCAGTGTGGTGCTGCTGAGGGAGACCTGGGGAGAGCAGGAGTAGCCAGGAGAACCCCACAAGCGTTTTCCGCAAGGGGAACTGCTTGCATCAGCCCAGACGGACTGTAAGGGCCCTCCCGCACAGAAGGCTGGAGGTCTGTGGCCAGCTCCCTCCCCCCCAGGCCAGGGGCAGCTCCGAGGTTCCCTGTCAGAGAGCCGAGGCTCGTGGAGCGTGGCCGGCACCAGCTTCATTTCTAATGCTGCCCCTTTTCCAATTGCTCTGTAGTGGGATCCATCCCGACTGACTGAAACCACAACCTTTGTGCTGGGATCTCGAGCAAACAAGTAAGGAACGGCCCTGTCGATGGAGGGTGGTGTCCCCAGGCAGGAGCCCGTGACACTCCTCCCGTCACTTCGCTTCTCTGCCTCCGAAGCAGTAGGAAGGGCTTGGGGAGGAGAGGGGTGTCCCCGTGCCACCACGGCCGCCCTCCCCGCAGCCCTGACACCCCTCGTCTTCCTCTTGCAGAGCTCTCGGGATGGGAGGAACAAGAGGGCGACTCTACATCAAGCATCCCCACCTCTTTAAGGTCAGACGCCGCAGCCAGACGGTTTCCCATGGGAATCGGGGGCGCGCGCTTCGGGTCGCTCGTTCCTCCCTCGCCCTCGTTTGTTCTCTCGGACCACGTTCCCAAGGTCTTGGCTAGCACACGGAACACGAGCCGACGCGGCGGGTTTGCCTGGAGCCCGGGGCTGAGGCTGGAGCAGGGCAGGCGGAGCGGAGCCGAGCGCTCCCCCGGCGGGCAGTGCGTGGGGGACACGGCGCCCCGCAGGAGGGGGGGGACCCGAGCCGAGGGTCTGTCGCGTGTGCTCAGCTCGGTCCTCGCCGCTTTATTGCAGTACGCGGCCGACCCGCAGGATAAGCACTGGCTGGCAGAGCAGCAGCACATGAGGGCCACTGGGGGCAAGATGGTGAGTACGGCCGGGCACAGGGCCCGCCGCAGGGCCAGCACGGGCAGAGGAGCCGCAGCACAGGCGGCTGTGGCAGGAGGTTAGGCAGGGCACGGGGGCACAGCTGCCCCCGGCGTCCATCCCCTGCCCGGCGGGGTTCGGGTGCAGGCCTGGGGGGCACAGCTGGATCCCGCAGGGACAGCGCTGGCCAGGGATGAGGGGGGTGGTGCTGCCCCAGCTGCCCCTCGTGGGTGCCCTGAGGTGTCCCCCACCTTGTGCCACAGGCCTATCTCCTCATCGAAGAGGACATTCGGGATTTGGCTGCCAGTGAGGATTACAGGTGAGGACCAGAGATGCTGCTGTGCCTGGGGCTCCTTCCCTGGGGGCCCCCACCATGCCCGTCCCTCACTGCATGGGAGCCCCATGCTGGAGGAACTGTGTTCTGTGCCAGCTGGGGGGGCTTGGTGCCAAGGGTTGGGGGGCTTGGTGCTGGTCGGGGGTCTGTGGTAGGTTTGGGCACCATGCTGGTTGTGGTCCATAGCGGGTGCCAGGGTCCACGGTGGGTTTGGGCTTGGTACTGGTTGGGGCCTGTGGTGGGTTTAGGGTCCCTCTGTCTCACCCCCTTCCTTCCGAAGGGACTCGGTGGACCTGCGGCTGGAGGAGCTGAAGCCCTTCATCCCGCCGGCCTGGATGACGGAGAAGATGCAGAAACACATGGAGATGCTTCGCCGTGGGGGGGACGCGCCGCCCCCCGAGGACCCCCCCGAACCCTGAGGCCTCGCCCCCCGAGGGCCCCCCCGCCCCTCCCCACACCATCCCAATAAAACCGCTTCGCACCCACCTCGCCGCCTCGTGGGCACCGGGGAAGGGCGCCTGGCCCTTTAAGGGCCTGCGGGACTCGCGGCCCCGCCCCTCGCCGGCCAGTGGCTAATCACAGTGCGGGGCGTCGGAGCCCCGGCGGCCAATCAGCGGCCGCCGGCCGTTACCGTGGGAGCCGCGTCCCCGGCGGGCGGTGATTGGGCGGCTCGAACGGGGCTGCGCGCTGATTGGCGGGGGCGGCCGCACGCGGGCACATTCAAACGGGGCGCGGGAGCGGGCGGGGCCGTGCGGGGCGATCGCGCCGGGGAGCGACCGGGACCGGGGACGAGCCGCTGCTGCACCGGCGTGTCCGGGCCGCCACCGGAGAGTGCTCTGCGCCGCCCTGAGAGAGCCCTGAGCGCCGCCGCAGCGAGGAGTTCCGCCAGAAGAACCCGCAACGCCGCTCGGCACCGGGAGAGGCCCCCGCCGCACCGGGAGAGTCGCAGCGGGGCCCGAGTCCCGCCCCGAGCGCAGGAAGGAGGAACCGGGGAGACCTTGGTGCGGCGCCACCCGGGAGGGGGAGCCGCGTCCGACTCGTGACCCACCGGCGGCGGAGGCGGGTGCGCCGGTCGGTGCCCCCGGAGCCGCCATGGCCTCGCAGAACGCCGACCCCGCCGCCGTGTCCAGCGCAGCCGCCCGCAAAGCGGCCGAAACGGGAGCCACGCCGGCCCGCGGCGCCGTGGGGAAGAGGTGAGCGGGGACGGGAACCGGGGCTGCGGCCGGGGGGCTGCCCCGCAGGGCCGGCCGGTAACGTGCTGTTCCCCCTCCGCAGGCTGCAACAGGAGCTGATGGCGCTGATGGTGAGTGGGGTCGCAGAGGGTCCTGGAGCCGCGTCGGGGTTTGGGGATGCCGGGGCGGGAGAGTCTCGGGCTGTTCCGGGCCGCCCTGACGTCCTGCCCTGCAGATGTCCGGTGACAAAGGCATTTCCGCCTTCCCCGAGTCCGACAACTTGTTCAAGTGGATTGGGACCATTGACGGCGCCGCCGGCACGGTGAGAGGCGGGATCCCGGGCTGGGGGGCCCTGACCCCGCTCCACCCTCCTCCCTTCAGCTGAGGGTGGTCCTAGTCCTCTGCTCCCCCTGTGCCCCTTTTTCCCCCGAGTCTTTCCCCCCCACCCCCCTGACTCCTGCCCCCTTGACTCCCATCCGCAGCCCTACGAGGAGCTGCGGTACAAGCTGTCGCTGGAGTTCCCCAGCGGGTACCCCTACACGGCGCCCACCGTGCGGTTCCTGACCCCCTGCTACCACCCCAACGTCGACACCCAGGGCAACATCTGCCTCGACATCCTCAAGGAAAAGTGGTCGGCCCTCTACGATGTCCGCACCATCCTGCTCTCTGTCCAGAGCCTGCTGGCAGGTGGGTCCCACAACTGCACTGCCCTGGGGTTCTGGGGTGATGGTGGGGATGGGGATCCCCTGCCCACAACAGGGCTCTGAGGTGTCCAAGTCACCCCACCAGCTGACCCAGCCCCTGTTTCCAGAGCCGAACATCGAGAGCCCCCTGAACACACATGCAGCCGAGCTCTGGAAGAACCAAGTCGGTGAGTGCCTGGGACAGAACCCTCCCTACCCCCTCCCGACTGGGATGGGCAGCGAGCACAGCCCCCAAACCCTGCTGTGTCCCACTGCCTGTCCAGCCCTGGCAGCTGCCCCGGGACCCTCATCACCATGTCCCCTCTCTCTCCTCAGCCTACAAGAAGTACGTGAGGGAGACGTACAACAAGCAGGCCAAGGGCCAGGAGACCTGACCATCACCACCGCCCCCCCACCATACCCCTCCCTGCCCAGCACCCTCCGCGTTCTGTATCATAGGCTATTTTTAAATTAATGTCGCCCGTCCGAGCCACGGTTAATGTATAAATAAATGCATGTTTATGACTTCTCCAGGGGGTTCTGCAAGTGTTGGCAGGGAGGGACACTGACCCCCATCGGGTAACAGGGGCTCTATCAATATTTGGGGGGCCTGGAGTGGTCCCATTCCCTCTGTAGGGTGGGGGCAGCCCCCAGCAATGCACGAGCCGGGGGCTGGAGACTGCGGG
Source organism: Pseudotriccus pelzelni (assembly GCA_035584735.1). NCBI lineage: Eukaryota > Metazoa > Chordata > Aves > Passeriformes > Tyrannidae > Pseudotriccus > Pseudotriccus pelzelni. The sequence goes on along the minus strand of JAWMRA010000050.1, from coordinate 6,415,088 downwards.
GGTACATAGGGGCCCCTGTACGCAGATCTGTGACAAGGGTTGCCAGCTTTGCTGCTTCCTGGCCTCTCCTTCAGAGCACCCCACAGCAGAGCCCAGCGCAGGGCCCTGCCCAAGCCCCCCTGGCTGCAGTGCCACCTATTCCTGCTGGCTGTGTGGTCTCCGTGGCTTCCACCGTCCACGGCGGAATGTTGGCTCCGCTCTCCATCTCTGCCAGCGTGGCCCTCACCTGCTCGATCTCTTCCTCTAAGCCCTGGGCAGCTGGGGGCTGTGTGGGACCCCCCCCTCGCCGGCCAGGCAACCCCCAGCCCCCCAGGCCGGTGCGCAGCGGGGCCACACCACCATCTTGCATGGAGAAGAGCTGGCAGAGGTGATGGGCCCTGCGTAGGTCCTGCAGGAAGAGCTCCAGAGCGGAGAGGAAGAGCACCCACAGCCGCTCCAGCTCCCGCCGCTCCAGGGGGCTCGCTGGTGCCTGCCTCACCCCTGCCAGCAGCACCCGCCGCAGCCCTGCCGGACAGGGCACACTAAGCCACGGCAGCCCTAGAGCCCCTCTGTGGCCCTGGTGCGGGTCCAGGGGGGCTCTGTGCCTGCTCTGTGCCTGCTGCCCAGTGCAGCAGCACCCTCCTTACCAGTGCTGAGCTCACGGGCCTCCGTGCTCCTCCTGCGCCGCTCCTCGCGCAGCCGAGGGCCGTCGCCGCTGCCCCCAAGCTGCAGCACCAGCTGCCGGTGTCCGGCTGTGGCCTTGCAGAGGGCAGCCTGTGCTGCTGCACATGTGCCCACCGCCCCCCGCCCGCGGCACCCGTCCCTTCTGCCTGGTGCCATTGCTCCCCGGGAGAACAGGGCAGGGTCAGGATGCCCGGGGTGGTCTCTGGCCCTCCTGGGGTTTTAGTTTCCCTGTGCCACAGAGCTGTGCAGAAGGGATGTGACCGGCTCTGAGCTGTGTCCTGCCAGCTGCGCCACGATGGTCCCACGGTCCCACCCATGCCAGCTGTGGACTGTGTTCCCCTTATCCCCTCCCCCTGCTGTGCTCCACCCCGGTGTGTCCCCAGGGAGCTGTGCTGTCCAGCAGGCTGGCACAGCCTCTCTGGATGCAGAGACTTCACTATCACCTTGTCCCTGTGGCGGGGGTTGGCTGGTGCTACCCCTCCACCTTATAGGCCAGTCTTTTGGGTGGGAGTCGTGGGTCCCAGTGGGGCAGGTGATGGTGGCTCCCTAGAACCCCTATGGTCCCACAGTCCTTCCCCGACGAAGCACCCTTGGGGCCGAGGCTGCGCTCCCTCACCCGCTGCCGTGTGAACCAGCTGCTCCGAATGGAAACTCTGAGCTCAGCACTGGCGCTTGCCCAAGAGCCCGTGGGAACCACAGCCCTGTGCTGCCCCTCCAGCACAGCTCTGTGGTGTGAGCTTGCCTGGCACAGGGCTCGGCCAGGCGTGTTCCCCTCCCTGGGGAGCAGGGCAGGGGCGCAGTGCCACAGCCCTGTCCCCACACACCCCTAGTGAAGTTCTGCACCAGCAGCTCAAGCCTTTCCTCTTTTATTGAGGCTCGAACCAAAGCCACAGGTGACAGATGTGAGGAAAAAGCTCAGCCGCCGGCGGTGGGATGAGACCGAGGCCCCGGGACGGGACAGGGTCCCAGCCGGTGCTGGGGGCCAGGTGCTGCGGAGCTGCTGCTCCCTGGGCAGTGGGGGAGCAGGGCTGGGTGCAGCAGCCAGCCTGAGGAATGTCTGGTCCCTTACTGCACACCCTCCATCATCTTCAGGAACTCTGCAAGAGAAGGGCAGCCTCAGCCTACAGCCCTGCCCCGGTGCACAGCACAGGCACCCGGCCAGGACTGCTGCTCACCATCAAAGTCGATGCGGCCGTCGTTGTTCTTATCTGAGTCCTTCATCATGTCCTCTATGTCCTCATCGGTGACGGGCTCCCCAGTGGCCCTCAGGATCTCACCCAGCTCCTCAATGTCGATGAACCCATCCGCATTCCTGAAGGAGGGTGAGGATGGGATATGACCTTGCTCACCCCTGCAGGCAGGATGGGCCACTTCACCCCCCCACTCACCGGTCGAAGATGCGGAAGCAGTTGGCCAACTCCTCCTCAGACTTGCCCTTGGCATCCTCTTTCATCTGGCGCACCATCATCACCAAGAACTCCTCGAAGTCGATGGTACCGCTGCCTGTGGGGAGGAAGCCAAGGACGGGTCAGGCTGCCCACCCAGTGCTCAGTGCTCACCCCTGTCACCCACCACCGAGGGCTGCTCACCATCCTCGTCCACCTCCTCGATGATGGCGTCCAACTCTTCTTTGGTGGGGTTCTGGCCCAGCATCCTCATCACTGTCCCCAACTCCTTGGTGCTGATGTCTCCACCACCATCAGCATCAAACATGTCGAAGGCGGCTTTGAACTCTGTGGAGAGGGAGGTCAGGGCCAGGCAGTGGGACAGAGCCAGGACACACACCATGGCCGTGTCTGGCCCCTCTCCCCACTGCCCCCCCCACGCTCACCCGCAATCATCTCCTCGCTGAGGAAGGCGCGGGCTTCTGCCTGCTGGTCCGTCTGCAAGACAGAGGAGAAGGGGTCATCATGGCCACCCGCATCAGGCCAGAGCCCCCTTGCACAGCGTGGCCTGACAGCACGGGGCTGTGGGGAGAGCCCTTGCCCTGCTGCAGGACGATGCTGTGCTGGGCGAGCCACAGCCCTCAGCAATCCCTACAGTTACAGTGCCTCCCGGGCATCCATGAGCACGGTGGGCTGCAGGGAGCCACCTGCCCAGGCCCCCCACCATGTGGGGGGCTCTATGGTCCCTGTGTGCAGCCTCGGCATCCAAGGCATGCAGCGCTATTTTTGGAATCTCCTCAGCTCCCCTTGTAGGGATCATTGGAGCAGGAGCCACGGCACCTGTCGGCCCCGATCGAGTTTCTCCTGGAGGCGCAGGCTGGCCGTGGAGCCGGCGGTGACACCGTGTCGTATGACCCAGTGCTCGGCTTTCAGACACCCCCTGCCACTGCCACCTCTGCACAGCCCTGAGCTCCGGACAGGGCTGAGTCCCCGGGAACCCGCACACCCTGGGCAGCCACACGGTGCGCCCCAGGCATGTCTCGGGGGGAACCCTGCACCTCCCCAACACACCTTCCTGCCCTCTCCACCACGATTAGCCCAGCCCTGGGGACTCTCTCTCCACTGCCCTCCACAGAGGCACCTCTGCAGCCCAGATCCCCTGGAGCATGCGGTGCCTGGTGCCTCCTGCCCGATCAGGTCCCATCCTGGCACACAGCACAAAGCACACAGCACACAGGGGCTCTTACCATCGTGGGAATTTACTCTGCTTCCCACCCCCAGAGAATCACCAGCTCCTGCAGCAGGAACTCCCAGAAGCACTGAGGTATCCCTGGCACCCCAATTTGTAGCGTCCCCTCTGTGGGACGTGCCCTCAGTGCTTGCCCCTCGGCCCACACAGCCTATCAGCACCCTGGCAGCACCCGGCCCCGCTCACTGGCAACTGGCGCCTTTACCTAATTTAGCCAAAGCTTTATTGGCCAAGGGCTGGGATTAACGTGGGGCTGAGGCTGGGATAGAAATTCAAGCCCTCCAAGAGGGACACTGGAGCTGTGGCAGGAGGGCGGCTCTGCCCACCCCCATAGCACCTCCCACCCAGGGCAACTCAGCAATGAGGGGGTTAAAAATAGCCCCGAAGCTGTCAGCATCACCCAGGCAAGAGGGTCAGGGTCCCCCCTGCACCCGGGGGGCACAGACCATCACCCACTGCCCCTAGACCTTCAGCCCTGCCTGGGACAGGCTCCCAGCATGAACATGGGCTTCCTTGGAGCAGCATCCTTCCCCTGCACCCCCATTTTCAGCTCTGGGGGTTCAAGGCAGCCCCCTGCCCCAGGTGAGGAAGGGGTCCTCAGTGGGACCTGGGGCACAAAGTCTCTGGAGGATTCTGGAAAAAAAGCCCTGTGGTTTGGGGTCCCCAGCGCCATTGGCACCTGGGTCCGGAAAAGGCTCTGTCTTTCCGTGCTCCAGGGGAGTGGGAATTACGCCCAGTGCGTCCTGGAAGGCTCTGCCCTCACACTTGCAGCCCGTGCCAGCCACTGCTGCCAGGGCCGGCTGGGGCTTGTGGCTCTGGGGACACACTGGCCAAGTGGCTCGTGCCCTGCGGTGCTCCAAGCCTCAGGACTGCAGTGGGATCAGGCTGATGGATCCCTGTCCTGTAAGCTCCCAGTGACAGGGACACTCAGGGGTTCTCTGGTTAGTGGTTTTGCTGGGACCCCCGTTCCCCAGGTGAGACCTGGGGACCTGCACAAGCCCAGCCCCCCGCGCATTCCACCTTGCCCAGGGGAGCGCAGGGGTCCCGGGGTGCTGGAGCAGGGCGCAGCGGGCAAGCAGGGCAGAGCGATGGCAGCAGCTGGGCTGCTTCCTCGATATTAATAGACATTCCCAAGGAAGTGGTGGGGAGTGAGCAGGCGGGCACTAAAAAAGGCCGGGCGAGCGCCAAGGGTGAAGTCTGACCGCAGGGCGCGTGGCAAGGCTGCCTGGGGCCAGGGCAGCGGGTGCCAGGGTGGCCGGGGGGACGTCTGACTGGGCTGCAGCCCAGGGGAATTGGGAGCCTGTGTCTGGGGTACCAGGATGTCAGGATACTGGGGTGCCAGGCTGCTGGGGTACCAGGATATGGGGTATCAAGACCCTGGGATCCCACAGTGCTGGGCACCTCCGTGCAGGCTCCTGCAGCTCCAGGGCGAGTCCCAGGGGCTGGATCCGACAGGGACATCTCGGACAGGGGACAGCGGTAGCAGCGGGTGCGGCAGCGGGCAGGGGCTGCGGGCAGCGCCGGGCTGAGCCCTGACTCTGACCCGATCGCGCCGGGAGATGCCAGAGTGGCCTATCCCGATCCCGACCGTGCCGGGCGGTGCCGGGAGGAGCCGATCCCGACCGTGCCGGGCGGTGCCGCAGGGGCCGATCCCGATCCCGGCCGTGCCGGGCGGTGCCGGCTCCGCCACCCCGATCCGGGTTCCCGGCGGAGGCGGAGCCGCGCAGGGAGGATCCCGGGACGAACCGTGGCGGAGCGGCCATCGCTCGGCACCGCCTGGCTCGGCCCGGCCCGGCCCGGGGCAGCGCGAACGGAGCGGGGCGGGGGCGGCAGCGGGGGGTGCCCCGGGGCCGGGCCGTCCCCGCGCGGGGCCGTGCCGCGGTGGGCAGCCCCCGGCCCCGCCGGACCCCCGGGCAGCGATGGCCGCCCGCATCCTGCACCGGCTGCGGCACGCACTGGCCGGCGAGGGCGGCCGGGAGGAGCCGGCGGGAGGCGGCGGCGAGGCCGAGGACTGCCCGGAGAGCTCGGAGCTGGAGGACGACACCGAGGGGCTGTCGACGCGCCTCAGCGGCACCCTGAGCTTCACCAGCCACGAGGACGAGGAGGAGGAGGAGGAGGAGGAGGACGGAGCTAGCGAGGAGCTGGAGGAGCCGCCGCAGGCGCAGGGGGCGGCAGCAGGCGCGGAGGACGGAGGCAAGCGCTGGGGCGGTGAGCTGGGGGGACTGGGGTGACCCCGCTCCCCAGGGCAGCAGCACCCCGGGGGGGACCCGTGCGACGGTGGGGTCCGGCAGCCCGGAGACGTCGGGGGGCTGGCAGAGCCCTGTCCCCACGCTGGGCAATGACAGCCCTCTCCCGGCACAGAGTGGGGTCCCGCGGCGGAGCGCCCCGGCGGCAGCCTGCTGACCCGGCAGCTGCAGGAGCTGTGGCGGAGGTCGCGGGGCAGCCTGGCACCGCAGCGGCTGCTCTTCGAGGTCACCAGCGCCAGCGTGGTCAGCGAGCGCTCCTCCAAGTACGTGGTGAGTGAGCCTGCCATGGCTGGGCGGGCACAGGGGCAGGGGTCCCAAGGGGCTGGCGCTTATTTCTCTCTCTTTCCCCGTGCTGCTTGGATGGTGTTGGCGGCTCAGATGAGCCTCAGGTAACTATCCCTGATGGGTGCTGTGGCTGTGACAGCCCAGCCCGCTCCTTCCTGCCCTGGCAAATCCCCCTGCCCTTCTGTGGCCACACACCCGGCTCAGCCGGCCCCAGGAGCAGCGTGCCCGTGGCACCGGCTGACACCCGGCTCCCCCGCAGCTCTACACCATCTACCTGATCCGCACCGGCCAGTTTGACAAGGCCCCCGCCACCATCGCCCGGCGCTACTCGGACTTCGAGCAGCTGAACCGCCGCCTGCGCTGCCGCTTCGGCTGCGACATGGCCGGCGTTGCCTTCCCCAGGAAGAGGCTGCGCCGGAACTTCACCGCCGAGACCATCGCCAAGCGGAGCCGAGCCTTCGAGCAGTTCCTGTCCCACCTGCACTCCATCGACGAGATCCGCCGCTCCCCTGAGTTCCTCGAGTTCTTCTTCCTGCCGGACCTGCGGGCCGCGCAGCGCCTCACCTGCACCGGCATGTACCGCGAGGCCCTGGCCACCTGGGCCAACGCCTACCGGCTGCAGGACCGGCTGGGGGTCTGCAGCTCCGGCCGCTTCCTCCTGACGCTGGCCGGGCTGGCCGTGTGCCACCAGGAGCTGGACCAGCTCGGCGAGGCCCACGGGTGCTGTGAGCAGGCGCTGCAGCTGCTGGAGGCCCAGGGCAGCCACCCGCTGCTGGGGCCCTTCCTCCAGGCCCACGTCCACCTGGCCTGGAAGGTGGGCAAGGACAAGCGGCACTCGGAGGCCAGGCTGCAGGACCTGCGGGAGGCTGGGCTGCCCCTGCAGCAGCAGCCCTCCCTGAAGGAGTGCCTAATCAAGGAGCCTCTGGAGTGACGCAGCCCATGCCTGCGTGGGCAGGAGGGTAGGGGCTGCAGGGGGCTTGCACCCATGGCGACCGGGAGCAGGGCAATGCCACGAGTGGGGATGTGGCAAGGGGGGCAGTGCCACACTCCCATGGCAGCACGGCCCGTGCCTGGAGCTGCCTCTTCAATGCACTTTCTCTGTGGTTAGTCTGTCCGGTGGGACCGGGGGCTCACAGGGGTTCACGGAGGTCCACCACCCACGGTGACATTGCTGGAGCCACTCCCCCCCCCTCTGTGGGGGACCCTGGAGTGGCTGGGACTTTAGCTGGGACGTACTGGCAGCGCACAAGGGAACGGGAAGGCTTCTGGCAGGGTTTGGGGCTCTTGCTGGGAACTTCCCATAAAACTTATATAATAAAAAGGACTTTATTTAATAAAGTCTTGGCAGGAAGAAGAGCAAAGCGCCTGCTGTGTCTATTCCACCCCATGCCCCCAGGGCATCGTCAGTGGGAGGCCTCAAGCCTCCACAGAGAGGTGGGAGCTGCCTCATCCCATTTCCATGGTTCCCAGTTGGGCCCAAGCCTGAGCCGAGCCCTGGGGAGGAGCCCAAGGGCAAGCAGAAGCAGCAACTGCGGTGCAGGAGCACCAGCAGGGCAGGAGAAGCGAGAAAGGGAAGCAACGTGTGCCACAGCAGCACACGTGGCACAGGTTCCCCTCCTGTGACCCAGCCTGTGCCAGGGGCAGAGCTGGCCTCCATTAACCCAAGTGCTACCCGCCCTTGGGCAAGCACAGTCACGGATCCAAGGGGACAAACTCCAGGGACAGAGTCCAGCTCTTCACCCAACGACTTTATTTTAAGGTGGGTGAAGGGTGGCCGATGGCAGCGTGTGGTTACACGCCGTGCAGCAGCCAGTTGGTCACACTGATGTTCTGTGGGTCACCGTCCATCGCAGACACCTCTGGCACTCGGACTCCCCATTGGGCTGGATCCAGCCTGGTCTCCTTCGTGCTGCTGTCCAGGTCCTGTCTTGATCCCAGGGTCCTTCACTTGGCATGCTTGAGCCCCAGCTTGTGGGGGCTCCTCAGCTAGAGCTTGCTCTGGTTTGGTCTCTCATCCACCCTGATGACTCCTTCTTGCGCACAGGTGACAGCCAGGACCCCGTCCCTGCGCCACAGCCGTCCCTGCACCAGGCCCCGGCACGAGCCTGCAGAGAGGAGCTGTCAGAGCGCAGCTACCACCCCCAGGATGGGTAGGGCAGGAGAAGTGAGAAGGGGAAGCAACGTGTGCCAGAGTAGCACCTTCCCCTCCCATGTCCCAGCCCGCTGCAGAGACAGGCTGGCCTTGGCCTTGTGGGTCCCCAGGGAACACAGCAAGGACTCACCAGCCCAGGGGCTCTCACACTCGTAGAGCATCCAGTGGTCAGCTCGGAAGGGCGCGTGAAACCACATGGAATGGTCGAGGGACACCATGAACTTGATGTGGTACTGCCGGTGTGGGAGCAGGGCCGTGCCCAGGAAGGCGTAGTCAGAGATGTAGGCGGCCACACAGCAGTGCACCTTCATGTCTGTCTCCCCTGCAGAGCAACCAGCACTGCCTGTCCCGTGGGTGCCCTTGGGACACGTCTGGGGCACAGAGCCCTACTCCCCCTGGGACAGCTGCTGGCCAAGCACAGCTGAGACCCTTCCAGACCAGCTCCCTCTGCCCCCCAGCACAGCTCAGGGCATCACCTCATGCTCCTCACCCACACCTGCATTTCAGCCTCAAAATGCCCAGGCTTCCCCACAGGCTGGGGCGCAGGCAGCCCCGAAATCATAGCTCTCCCAGCCCATTCTGTTGTGACAGTGCTCCACAGTGTGAGCACTCGGCTCAGGAGCACCTGGGCCACCCTCCCAGCAGGACCCACCTATGTAGCCTCGTGCTCGCACCCAGAACAGCTGCTTTGGCTCCTGTGGCTCTAAGCTGAATATATCCGGTGGGTTCACGGGTTTAATATCAATCGGCACATCTTCGGCTTGGATCTTGTTGAGATGCTTCTTGTATCTCTCAGCCAGGTTAGGATTCCTGCAGCCCAGCATGGAGAAACGAGGTTAATGCCAGGCAGGCAGGGGCATGTCCTGCTGGCTCTAGCCCAGGGACCCAGAGGCATGCAGAGACAGGAGGGGCACGGCTCCTGTCCTGCTCCTCTGCTCCCCTCCCAGGCATGTTTGGGAGCTCTTCAGGCAGTCACCGCAATCCTCCCCCACACCTCCCTCTGTCCCAGCTGCAAAGAGGGGCATCCCCAACGTGCCCCTTCTGCCCCACTCACTGCAGAAACTTCTGGATGAGCTCCTCCTGCGTCAGCAGCTCCTCGGGGGGCGGCACGGTGGGCATGGTGAACTGGTGCTGCACTGGGCTCCCCTGGGAGAGCTGGAAGGAGGCCTGGCAGGTGAAGATCGGCTTTCCGTGCTGGATGGCCTTCACGGAGCGAACGGAGAAGCTCTTCCCTGTACGAGTCCTCTCCACCTCGTACAGCACCGGCACCTTGGGGTCCCCTGGGACAGCACAGGGACGTTCCGCCGTCGGGCAACCGAGGGCACCTGCCCTGCAGGGGCCGAGCCCGGCGGTGCCACCCGCACCCTCCCTGCCGGGATGGGGGGCCTGCTCCCCCTGGGGGCTCCCCGAGCATCCCGGCCCCCCCCGAGCCGCGGTTCCGCACCTGCCCGCACGAAGTAGCAGTGCAGAGAGTGCACCTGCTCGTCGCGGCTCACGGCGCGGGCGGCCGCCACCAGCGCCTGCCCCACGATCTGCCCGCCGAAGAGGCGCTGCGTGGCGGGCACCCAGTGGTGCCGGCCCCTGCGGGGAGAAGGCGGCGGCGGTGAGCGGCGGCGGCGGCGGCGTGTGGGGAGGCCGTCCCGGTCCCGCCGGCCCGGCGCCCCCGCGCAGCGCACCTGAAGAGGTCGAGCTCCAGCCGCTCCAAGTTCAGCACGCTGGTGATCAGCACGCTGCGCAGGTCCCCGGGAGGCGGTGGCGGCCGCCCCGGCCCCGCGCCGGACCCGCCGGTGCCGCCCGGAGCCTCCATCGCCCCGCGACCGGCGGCACCGACGGCGGCAACTTCCGCCCACAGCGCTGAGCGGGCGGCACCGCCCGCCCACGGGGCGCGCACCGCCAGATGATTGGGCGGCAGAGCTGTCAGTCACCCCGGGCGTCGGCACGGTGCTCTGTGCTGGTTGGACTGCCTCCTGTCAATCCGGAGAGGACGGCGCTGATTGGCCAGGATCAGGGAGTGGGCGGTGCTCCGGGGTTTAACGGCGGCGGAGGGGCGGAGCGGGGCCGGTCCCGGTGGGTCCCGCCGCTGAACTGGGCGGCCGCTTCCGCAGCTTCCAGGGCTTCGGGGAGCGCTGCCGCGCCTGCAAGCTGGGGGATGTACACCGGGTGAGCCAGGACTGCCGGAGCTGCACCTGCTACTGCCACCGCCGCTACCAGCTGCCCTGCCGGCACATCCCGGCCGCGCTGCCGGGGCACGGGGGGCGTGTGGAGGGAGCCGTGCTGTGCAGGCGCTGGCAGCGGCGATACCGGCGCCCCTCATCCCCCTGGGGGCAGCTCCCCGGGCCGTGCTGGGGGCTCGGCGGGCAGCGGGCCCGAGAGCAGGGAGGAGAGAGTCCAGTCGCTCAGCCTGGAGCTGACCCGCCTGCTGCCGCAGAGCAACGGGGAGCAGCTGCAGGAGCGCAGCTCGCCGCTGGCCGCCACCCGGGCCACCTGGGCTCGGGTCACCGGGCAGGAACCGGTGCCGGAGGGCCGGACACGCCGAGGAGCGGTGCGCTCCCGGTGCGATGCGCGGCGGCCGCTCCGGGCGGCGCCCGAGCGCTCCGGTCCCGCCGCGGCGGGCGGCGTCGAGTCCTACCCGGTGACGACGCTCCTCGGGGTGACTGGCGGAGCGGGACACGGAGCGGGACACGGAGCGGGACAGGGACCGGGGCGAGCCGCGATGTCCCTGCCGGTAGCGGCAGCCGCGGACGGGCCCGCATTGTCGGGCCAAGCCGCGCTGGTGATGGCGGAGCCCCCACCGTGTTCCACCTCTGCAAGCGGCTGCAGCAGCTGGGCCTGGAGCACCTCACCGAGTGCCTGGCCCTGACGGCGGCAGGAGCTGTTCGCCTTCCTGAGGGACCTCATCACGCCGGACTTGCTGCCTCAGCTCCACCTTCACTGGCTGCTCGATGACACGTTCTGGGCTGCGCACAGGGAGAGCAGCAGCTATTTCATGGAGCTGGAGATTGTCATCCAGCGGTTAAGCCAGGATTTCGGTAGTGGATTCTCTCTGGAGAGACGCATCACCATCTTGGCCCAGCACTATGAAGAGCGTGTTTCTAAGAGCCCTCCTGATGCTGTGACGTGCTGTGCTCCCCATCCTGATCACTGTGCTGTTCAGGCAGCTCCCCAAAACTTGCCCCCTCTGGTGTGCCAGGGTAACACATCCCAGAGCTCTAGCCAGGCTTCCTCTACTGTGGCAGCTGCTCAGCAGCAGCTCTTGTCAGCCTCTCTTGCAGCTGCCAGGAGTCCTGTGTTTTTTCTGCAGAGTCTACCAGCAGTTCCCCAGATCCTTGAGGCTCTTCAGTGTCAGCCTAGTCTCTCCTCCAGGGTGAACCCACAACCCCTCACTCCCTGTTACATCCTTTGTCTCCTAAAATAAAACTGGGGGCACAGAGACCCCAGAGGATGACAGCAGCGAGGAGATTAACTGAAGGACTGAAGAAGGCATCAAAAAGTCTGAGTGACATTTGCACAGATCCCGCTGTCTGAGTGAGCTGGCTGTGGTTCAGAAGTCCACGCAGCTCATTGGCACCAGGAAGGACGCACTCAGCTTACAGATCCTGGAGGATGCCCACAGGGTGGACCTGAAAGGCCTGAGCAGCTGCTCTTGCCACTTCAACCAGGCCTTACAGCTGCCCTGCTGGCACATCTAGGCTGTGCTGGATTCAAAGAGGAAGCCTTCGCAGCCGGAGATGCTCAATAGACCGTGGGAGAGGGGATGCGATGCCCGTCAGGTCGGGTGAGACAGTGCTGATGGCCTCTTGGAGGTCTTGAAGAGCTCCTGGAACAAATCTTCGGATAAATCCCAGGTGGTGTCCCTCCTTATGGTGGAGATCAGAGGTGAAGCTCTAGCACCGAGTGTGAGCTGAGCTGGGTGCTCCCCTCATGTCCTGGCTTTCACCTTCATTCCCCTCAGGCTGCCACTTCCTTGGCATGGAAGGGGCAGTTTGGATCTGCTGAGTGGGCATCACCTATTTCACAGGGCAGCAGAAGAACTGGATTGGGAGCTCCTGATCCTATGGGAAGGGTGATCTGGCTAACAGCTGTGGCCAGGAGCCAGCTGTGGGTGGCGTGGGAGGTACTGGTATAATAGAATCATAGAATATGCTGAGTTGGAAGGGACTCATCAGGATCACTGAGTCCAGCTCCTGGTCCGGCGCAGGACACTCCAAGAGTCACACCATGTACCTTAGAGCATTGTCCAAATGCTTCTTGAACTCAGGCTTGGTACTGTGACCACTTCCCTGGGGAGCCTGTTGTAGTACCCAGCAACTCTCTGGGTGAAAAGCCTTTTGCTGATGTCCAACCTAAACCTCCCCTGACTCAGCTCCGTGTTGTTTCCTCGAGTCCTGTCACTGGTCACGAGAGTGAAGAGATCGGTACTTGCCCCTCTGCTTCCCCTCACGAGGATGCTGAAGACCACAATGAGGTCTCCCCTCAGCCTCCACTTCAGGTTGAACAAACCAAGTTCCCTCAGCCGCTCCTCATGAGGCTTTCCCCTCCAGACCCTTTTGCCATCCTCATGGCCCTCCTTTGGATGCTCTCTAATAGCTTAGTCTCTTTTTTATATTGTGGTGCCCAAAATTGCACACAGGACTCAAGGTGAGGCTGATTAGAGCAAGACAGAGCAGAACGGTCACCTCCTTTGAGTGGCTGCCAATGCTTTGCCTTATGCACCCCAGGACACAGTTGGCCCTCCTGTCTGCCAGGGCACTGTTGACTCATATTCAACTTGCCATCGAGCAGGACCCCCAGGTCCCTTCCCAGAGTGCTGCTCTCCAGCCTCTTGTTTCCCGCTCTATACACACAGCCAGGGTTGCCCCATCTCAGATGCAGAATCTGGCACGTGCCCTTGTTACAAACTTCATATAGTTGGTGATTGCCCATCTCTGATTTGCCAAGGTCTCTCTGCAGGGCCTCCCTGCCCTGGAAGGAGTAAACAGCTCCTCCCAGTTTGGTGTCATCGGCAAATTTACTTAGTATTCCTTCCAGTCCTGTGTCCACGGCATTAATGAAGATGTTGAAGAGAACTGGGCCAAGGATGGAACCCTGCAGAACTAGTGACCAGATACCAATCTGATGTCAATCACTACGACTGTTTGTGCCTGACCTGTGAACAAATTGCTCACCCATCCCATAATATGGTTATCCGTCTGTGGGCTGGATATTTTGTCCAGAAGAATCCTGTGAGAGACAGTATCAAAAGCTTTGCTGAAGTCCAAAAGGACTATGTCTACTGGCTTTCCTAGATGAACTAGGTGAGTTACCCTGTTGTTGAAGGGAATCAGGTTCAACAAGCAGGACTTCCCCCTCCTGAAGCTATGCTGGCTGTGGCCAATGCCAACAACAGTGTCAAAAACACTAAGTGTTTTTCAATACCTCCCAGAATAATCTTTTCTATGATTTTACCAGGTACTGAAGTGAGGCTGACAGGCCTGTAGCTTCTGGGGTCCTCCTTCTTGCCCTTCTTAAAAATTGAGACAACATCCTCCAGCTTCTAGTCAGCTGAGATCTCTCCAGATTTCCAGGACTGCTCAAAAATTATCAACAGAGGATTTGCAATGACATCAGCTAGTTCTTTGAGGATTCTCAGATGAATCCCATCAGGCCCCATAATAACACGTGAAAAAATTATTTCATCTGTGACCAGCGCCCACAGGTCCTTGCACCATCCAGCTGTGGGGTGTTGCGCAACAGAGCCAATAAATCAGCCTTGTGCTGTTTGGGAGCTGCCTCTGTCACTGCAACAGCTGCAGATGTCCCTCCTTGCCCAGGGCATGGGGTGCTGGGGGTCAGGCAGGGCTTTGGGCAGTGCTGCTTGGTGGTCGTGTGCCACCGCAGTGACCCGGGCAGTGGGAGGTGGCAGCTCCTGAGAGTGGCAATTCCACTGCGCTGCAGCCCCACTTCACAGGAGGGGAGTGGTTTATCTGGTTTCAGCAGCTGCTCTCAATTTCTCAAGAAAGAGGAACCCACCCTCGTGTGCAGGGGTCACTGCTGGGCAGATAACGCCGGGGGAGGCGGGGAGCAAAGGCTCTACGCACGGGTGGGGGAGGGAAAACAGCCCAGAGAGCAAACGCCTGGCCCACGGGTGCTGCTCTGGGGTGGGTGAGCTCCCCAGTCCCCTTACAGTCAGGGCAGGTCCAGCAGCTCCCAGCCCGTTGGTGGGACGTGGCTGGGAATGTCAGACCTCACTCCCGTTGCTATGGTTTGGCCACGATCCATGTTTTCCCCGATCAGCGCTCCCTTCATTAACACTTTGGTGTTGGAGTCGGCCGTCACTGCGGGCTGGGGATTTCCTTTGAGCCAGAGTTTTGTAACATGATCTGATACTATCGAGCCTCTGACTAAATATAGCATCGTGTTTCCTAAAACACCTTTCTGTAGGCTTGGAGCTGCTTGTTGCCCCCCTTGGCCGTGCTGTGGAAGAGGCCTGAAAGGCTCTGCCAGCCCCTTCACTGTCTCTCTGGCACCTGTGGGTACCCCTCTGGTTTTTGGGGGGCTCTTCCCCACCCTGCCTGTTGCTCTCCACAACTCCTACCCTGCCTTCCCTCTGCAGCCCAGCACAGGCGCTGCTGGATCCTGGCTGCCATCCCCACCAGCCAGGGGATGAAGGGTTTGGCTGAGGGCACAGAGCCGAGGAGTGCTGGGCTCCCCTCCCCAGGCAGCGAGGCGGGATGGCTGGGCCCTGCACAGGGTCACTGTGTCTGGCTCTGTGGCCACAGGCACGTGCCCAAGCAACGGCTGCTGCCAGCGCCGCTCTCTGGGTGCTCCGACGTCCGCCCCCCGTCCCCCTCCCGGCTGAGCACACAGGAAATAACTCATCGCTCTCCGCGTAAACATATTTCCCAAGAACGAAACTGCCCAGCCAGGATGAGTGTCTGGCTGTAATTTACCTCCACGTGAGTGCCCTCCCACGCTCCACCCACCCCAGCGCTCGCTCTGATCCACCCAGGCAATCCCAGCATCATTCCCGAGCCCCCACGGGGCTGTGTGTGGTCTGTGCTCCTTTCCTTGCTGCCAGGGGAACTGCTCCCACGAGTGGCTGCTGAACCATGGAAGGTCTCAGCCCCCCAGGCCTCCTTTGACAGACTCTTGTCTGGAAGTGCTTTATTTCTCTCTCCGAACTACATCAGCTCCCTGCCCACACTCCGGCCCTGCAGCACCGTCCCTGTGTGGAAAATCCCAAACCACGCTGCCTGTTCTCAGGTTGGCCCTTTGGCAGCACGTACCGGGGCGAGGGGGCAACAAGGGGCACGGATCCTACCAGGCAGCCATCATTGGTGTGCTGTTGGCAGTGGGGGCAACCCAGCAGTGCCCTCAACACCTCACTCGTGTTGGCAGAAGTTCTTGAGCAGTGGGGGCAGGTCCAGGCCCTCGATGGCCAGGCGGTGCACGATGTGCTTCTGGATGACCAGCCGGCACAGCGTCTGCAGGGAGGGAACTGGAAGAGAACGGAGAGAGGAACTGAGCTGGGCGAGTCAGTGGTGAGGCTGAGCACAGAGGCGTGTAGGAGCTGGCCTGGGGCTCCTCACAGGCACTGGGGTTCAGGGCAGTGGTGGGGTGGCTTTGTTTTGCAGCATCATCCTGCCCCAGGCTCGAGCTGGCTGTGCAGGACCTGGTGCCAGGCTGCTGCCCTGGGGCTGGGAGCTTAAGGGCCCCAGGCAGCAAAGCTCTTCCTATTAATAGGAGGAAGGTTGGGAAACAGTTATGTGCCCAAGCTGTGCATGACTGTGGCTTGTTTGCATTTCTTTCTCTAGCGGCTCTTGAGCAGCTCCCCAGGGTCTCACGTGCCCACGCTGCGCTTCCGTTACATCCCACTCCCTTGATCTGCTTCCACTGGCACCAGCACCAGGCTGGTGGGTGGGTACCCACTGGCCAGGGCTGCACTGCCAGCAGAGACAGTGCCCACCATGCTTTTGGGACAAACCACCATCAGCCGTTCCCCTGGGTGCCTGCCCAGGCTCTGCCCGGCTCCTGCTCCTGTGACACAACACCCTGTGGGATTCCTCCTCCCAGGGCCTCGGGTAGCTCCACAGCACCGGTGCCGTCCACTGTGGCCAACACTCTCCTCAGGTGTTAAACCATGGAGAATCCCAGCATTGGGACAGAAGCAGCTGCCCTTGGCACCAGTGAGGGAAGCAGTGGCTCTCTGTGGTGGGAGCTGGTACCCTGATGCTTGCTCTCTTACTTGCTCAATCTCATGTGATCCTCAGCATCTGCTGATTTTTCCAGCGCTAATTAGCCCTCATTAGTCTGGCCCCTCCCATCCAGCCAAGGGACGCAGGATAATGCCCAGGCTCTACCTGGCATCATGGGATGTCTGCCCAGGGAACACTGTGTCCTGGGCACGTGGCAGGTGCAGGGGTGCAGCGTGCCATACCGGGGTGGGCGGCGGGCGTAGGTGGGTGTGTTGGTGCCAGGGCAGGACGTTGGTTGGCTCCGGCTGCCGCGTGGTGTGGGCAAGGCTGTGCACGGCGAAGCCTCGCAGCCCTGGGGCAGCCCCAAACACACACCACCGTCACCTGGCTCAGGAAGGGTGGCCAGCCGGGCTGCTGCGGGGGGGGGTCTCCCCCTGACCCCAGCACAGCCCCCATGGCAGAGATTTCAGCAGACACTGCCCATCAGCGGCACTTCAGGTCTCACCTGTGCTCCACAGGAGCCACGGGCTCTCCTGTGCCCTGTACCCCATGTCCCTCTGCCCAGAGTCACGCTCTGACATTCCCACTGCTGGGGACTATGGGTTGACCTCACCAGAGCCCCCATGCTCCTGGCCTACACTGCATGTGCCGCAGGGATGGGGGCAGGTACCTACAGCCATAATCCACTGGGATAACCCGGACGCTCTTGGTGGAGGCGAAGACGTCAACGACGGCGTAGAGCGGGCGGGCGGTGGGCAGGCCCCTGGCGCTCGGCCCCATGTCCTCGCCGTTGATGACGATGTGCATGTCGGCGGTGCCGTCGGGCCGCGGCGCGTACAGCACCCCGATGCGGCTGCGCCGGGCGGTCGCGGGCAGCACGTTCATCTTGTACAGGTCGTCCAGGATGTGGCTGTAGCGGCCGGGCCGGCTGCGTCCCACCAGCGTGTCGCGGGGGATCCGCACCCGCTCGATCAGCAGGAAGGGCTCCCAGGGCGGGCCCCGCGCCCGCACCTCCTCCCCGTCCACCACCACGCGGTTGTGGCTCCGGGTGATGGCGAACACCCAGGTGTCCCCCATATTGACCAGGTCTGGCAGCGAGTACTCAGGCACCACCTCCAGGCTCTGGGGGTCGTGGGCTGTCAGCCCCACGCGCAGGTGCCCGCACCAGCCCAGCTCCTTCTCCTCGATCTCCACCAGGAAGATCTGCCCGGGCGCCAGCGGCTCCTGGCTGAAGCAGAGCCCGTTGGCGAAGCTCTCCACCCGCGTGGCCAGCGTGCGCGAGGCATCCAGGCGGACATTGGTGCCGTGGACGTGGTGGAAGCGCGCGGCGAGCCGGCACCGGGCAGCCATCGCCGCCGATGCTATTTTTAGCTGTCGCTGTCACAGCTGCTGTGAGGTGGTGACAGCCTGTCCGGGAGGGACAACCAGAGGGCTCAGGGGGATCCTAGTGCCTCAGGGGAGGGAGTGGGGGGACTCTGCTGTTGCTGGGGCACAACCAGGCCCAATCCAGACACACAGAGACTTTATGCAGTGCCTGCCCGGTGCTGCCACCTGGGCCGGGGTGCCTGGCTGTGCCCGTGATGCCTGGGAGGGACTGGTGGTGCTGGCTGTACATGGCTGTACCCAGTGATGCCTGGCAGTGCCTGGCGGTGCCCAGCTATATCCAACTGTGCCTGGCAGTGCCTGGTGCTGCTGGCCGTACCCAGTAGTTTCTGGTGGCGCCCAGCAGTACCAGCCATACCCAGCAGTGCTCGGTGGTGCTGCCTGTACACGGAGACGACTGGCAGTGCCTGGTGATGCCCGGCTGCACCCAGCAGTGCTGGGTGGCGCCCAGCTGTGTGCGGTGGCACCCAGCGGTACCGGCCATACCCAGTAGCGCCCGGTACCCAGCAGTGCTGGGTGACACCCGGCTGCAACCGGTGGTGCCCGCCGCCGGCTGCTCCCGTTGTAGTGCGGGGTTCCACCGCTCCCCCCCTAGTCCCCCGCTATCCGCCGGTCCCGGTCCCGATCCCGGGACCGATCCCAGGGCCGATCCCACGTGCGCGGGCGGGGGCGGGGCCGGCCCGGCCGCCCCCCCCGGAGCGCTGATTGGCCGCGGGCGAGGCCCCGCCCCGCTCACGTGAGCCGCGCAGGTCATATGGTCGCGTGTCATGTGCCCGGCGGGAGCGGAGTCTGCGATCGCCGCGCCGGGAGCGGCCGCGGTCAGCGGGGCACGGGGGGGGATACCGGGCACGGGGCACCGGGCACGGGGGGATGCGGGCCGGGCACGGGGGTCAGCCCCGCGTGGGGGTCGGGCCCCGGGGCGGCCGTGCCGTGGCGCTCGCGGGGCGCCGCCGCGGCCGTTCGCGGCCGGCGGCGCCCTGACCGCGCCTCCCGCCCGCCGCAGATGGGGCCGCTGCTGCTGTCGTCGTCGCTGGTGGTGCTGCTGCTGCTGGGGCTGGGCCGGGCCGCCCCGCCGGGGCACGAGGTGACGTACCTGCCCGGGCTGCACAAGCAGCCCTCCTTCCGCCACTTCTCGGGCTACCTCTGCGCCGGGCCGGGCAAGCACCTGCACTACTGGTACGTGGGGCTGTGCCTGGCGCTGGGAGGGGATCGGCTGGCACCGGGCACTGACGGCTGCGCGTCCGCAGGTTCGTGGAGGCCCAGAGCAACCCCCAGGGCAGCCCGCTGGTGCTGTGGCTGAACGGGGGTCCCGGCTGCAGTTCCATGGAAGGCTTCCTCAAGGAGCATGGCCCCTTCCTGGTTAGTAGTCGCTGCCGTCCTGTGGCTCGGGGGTGCAGGGAATGACCGGCTGCGTGGCGTGAGCCATCGTGCTGTCCCCAGCCCGGCTTAGCCCATCGGTCACCGCCTTCTGCTTCCCCAGATCCAGCCCGATGGGGTCACGCTGAAGTACAACGAGTACGCCTGGAACAAGGTACGGGCGCAGGCGCTGCCGCCCTCCGTGGCTGCCAGATGAGGTGGCCCTGAGCCAGTTCCTCCTGCCCTCTCCATGGAGCCAAACCTCCTGCCGCCCCCCCCGCCCAACACACCCTCTTCTCCAGTCTGCTGAGCAGCACAGGAATGTGGCCACCCCAGCACAGCCCTGGGGCGGGCCGGGCACCCTTGGGTGCTGCCATGGGCGAGGCCAGCGGCCCTCGGCCTTGCTGAGCCAGAGGAGGGTGTCCCCTGATCGCCGGCTCCTCTGCTGTCCTCGCAGATTGCCAACATCCTCTACCTGGAGTCTCCCGCTGGCGTCGGCTTCTCATACTCCGATGACAAGAAGTACGGCACAAATGACACAGAGGCGAGTGACCGGTGTGCTGGGAAAGCCCTGACCCCATCTGCCCTCTGCTTGGGGTCCAGCCTCACCACCTGACCCCGCCTCTTCCTCCCCGCAGGTTGCTCACAACAACTACCTGGCGCTGAAGGATTTCCTCCGCCTGTTCCCTGAGTACTCCAAGAATGATCTCTTCCTCACAGGGGAGAGCTATGGGGGGGTCTACATCCCCACACTAGCAGAGTGGGTGATGCAGGACCCCAGTCTCAATTTGAAGGTGGGTGCTGGGCTCTGCTGGGGAGCAGAGGGCTCAGCCTAGCCTCATTGGGGCCCTTGAGCCAGCGCCAGGGTGGGGACTGGCCGTGCATTCAGCTTGCAGGGTCCCCTCCAGGACATAGGGCGGGCCTGGCCCTGTGGCCTTTCATCTCCTCCTGGGGTGCTGGCAGCGGCTGCTGGTGGACGTGTCCATCCCTGCTGCCGGGGAAGCGTCCTCAGGCACCCCCGACCTTCCCTGTTCCCTCTGCAGAGTAAACAGTGCCACATCTGCTTCCTGCCTGGGGCCGCTGTGCTGCAGCCACCCCGCGGGGAGCTGGAACACAACAGGGTTGTTTTCTTCTTGCCTCGCAGGGGATCGCTGTGGGAAACGGCCTCTCATCTTATGAGATCAATGACAACTCCCTGGTTTACTTTGCCTATTACCACGGGCTGCTGGGGACCGAGTAAGAGCAGGGGGAGTGCTCAGTGTGCCATCCCTGTGCGAGCAGCAGTGGGGCACGGCCAGGGCTGGGGCTGGTGGTGTTGGGACAAGGGTGGCTCCCAGCCTGCCCTGGGCCAGGAGTCAAGCTGTGGAAGTTGCCCTGCATCCCAGGCAGCTCCCAGGGGTGTATTTGGGGGGCGCAGAGGGCGCCAGGCCAAGCCAGGTGCCACACGGGTGCTGGGCAGGGAACTGCAGCGCGGCTGTCACATCAGTGTTGCTGCCTGGGCAGTGCAGTCCAAGCCCTGGTCTCTGCCCACAGGCTGTGGAAGGACCTTCAGGCCTTCTGCTGCTCCGAGGGGAAGTGCAACTTCCATGACAACTCCAACCTGAACTGCACGCTCAAGGTGAGGGGAGGTGGAGCCCCCGTACACGTGCCCAGCGTCAGTGTCTGTGAGCAGCACCCCCCTGGCTGTGGGTGGGCCCACGATCCCAAAAGGGTCTTGCTGAGTCCCAAACCCTTCTTGTGACTCCGTGCAGATGGGGGAGATGATTCAGATTGTAGAGGAGTCTGGCCTCAACATCTACAATCTCTATGCCCCGTGTGATGGAGGCGTCCCTGGGAGCATGAGGTGAGAATGGCCCCAGGGAAAGTGGGTCTCCAGGCACCAGCTCGCTTTGGTCCCCCTGGCAGAAGGGCGTGGTGGGCTGGGCAGGGGGTCCCTCTGGGACAGGTGGATGGTGTCTGGCTGCTGCCAAGGACTCCCCCAAGGAGGGCCCTGAGCCCTTGTTTCCCCAGGGCTTTCAGCCTGTCCTCGTGCTCATCCTGGCTGCAGGTACGAGGGTGATTATCTCATCACACATGACCTGGGCAACTCCTTCATCCGGATGCCACTGAGGTTCTCCTGGCGGCAGGTGAGCGGAGGTGCCCGTGCTGCTGGGCTGAGAGCAGCCTGTGCCTGGTCGGTGGTGCTGCTGTGACAACGACTCTCCTGACTCTCCCAGAACCTGTTCCGAATGCCAGTAGCCCGGAAGAAGGTCCGTATGGACCCGCCCTGCACCAACTCCACAGCCCCCAGCATGTATCTGAACTCCCCGGAGGTACGGAAGGCTCTGCATATCTCCCCCGAGGCCCCGGAGTGGCAGGTGTGCAGGTGAGAGAGCTGTGGGCGGGCAGGGACCACCACAAGCAGGAGCAGCTGGATGATGCCAACACTTCCTCCGCAGCTTCGAGGTGAACCGCAACTACAAGCGCCTCTACATGCAGATGAACGAGCAGTACCTGAAGCTGCTCGGGACCACGGTGCGTGCAGGGGAGCCCACGGACCCTGGGAGCGGCTCTGCCAGCCCAGCTTCCTGCCTGGCTGGGGTTGGTGTCCTGGCCAAGGGCTCACCCCCTCTGTCTGCTCCGCAGAAATACCGGATCCTGGTGTACAACGGGGACGTGGACATGGCCTGCAACTTCCTTGGGGATGAGTGGTTTGTGGACTCCCTGTGCCAGAAGGTAAGTGGGCAGGGCACGGCCCAGGCCGTGGCTCCAGGCTGTGTGCTGGGGCTGGCTGCGGTGGGAGCGTGGGCAGGGCCAGGCATTGAGGGCGCTGCCGTCACTCCCAGGTGCAGGTGGCTCGACGGCCCTGGCTCTACACTGAAAACGGTGAGAACCAGATCGGGGGCTTTGTGAAGGAATTCACCAACATCGCCTTCCTCACTGTCAAGGTAGGGCTGAGGGCTCTGGGGGCCAGGGACGGGGCTGCAGGGGGGGGTGTGCCAGACACCAAGGCTGTGGTCAGGGTGGGGTGGTGCTGGCTGGGCTGTGGCAACACCACAGCCATGCTGACCACTGCTGCCCTTTTCCTGCAGGGAGCTGGCCACATGGTGCCCACGGACCGGCCGCTCGCTGCCTTCACCATGTTCTGCCGCTTCATTAAGAACCAGCCTTACTAGGAGCTGTGGAGGCAGCGCCCCGTGCGCCGGCTGCCCTCGCCACCCCACTGCCCTCACTGCCGGCACCTTGCACAGCCCAGTCCTCGCTGCTGCTCGGCCACACCACAGACCTGTCACACCTGCAGCCTTCCTCCCAGCCGGACAGGGCTGCCTGCTGTAGGTGGGGGGCATGGGATTGAGTCCTGAGGGCTCTGTCCTTGATGGGAGAGGAGTTATGTACCTGCTGCAGCCGCCGCCTCGCTTGTGGCTTCCTGTCTTGCCTCCTCCCCTGTCTGCAGCAGCAGCTGCTACCCTCGCAGGCAGGGAGTAGTCCTGGCACTTCCCTTTGGCCCTGCACACACGGGGCTTGGGCAGGCTCTGAGGAGCAGCAGCGGGGGAGAGCTGGGTCCTGCTCCTTCCACCCTACTTCCACCTCTGCTGCCGCTGAAGGAGGCTCAACAACCACCACTAGGACAATCCCACTGCCAAGGCACACAGTGCTTCAGGAACTTGCAATAAACTCTCTGACCAAGGTGGTTCTGCTCCTCCTCACACCCCTGTGCCAGTCCCTGTTTTGGTTTCCTCTGCTGAGGAGCCACCAGTGAGTGCCAGCGCCCTGTGCCAGGGAGCTCTGGGCTTTGCCCCCTCTGCAGGGTCCCTGCAGGCTGGAAACAAGAAACCTGCCTGAGCAGCAGCAGTACAGTCACTCTGAGCCCTCTGGCACTACCCTGAGCTCCACTTTCTCCCAAGGACCTGCGCTGGGCAGCAGTGCTGGCTGCCTCCTTGCCATCTCTGTGCCGTGTGCCCCACGTGGGCACATCCTCCAGACAACAAGGCCGTGCATTTGGAGGCGGGTGGTTTATTAGTGTAATGAGAATGGGTGCAGCAGGGTTTCCCAGAGCATCCCTCTCCACCTTGCTGCACCCCACCAGGACCTGGGGACCCTGAGGATGTGCCAGTGGTACCGGGGAAGCTACAGTCTACGGGTCCAGCCCGGGATCTGCCCTCGGTCCGGGGAGAAGAGCTAGAGCGAGCTGGGGTCCAGGCTGGGCTCTGTGGGCTGGGAGCTGGGATAGGCAGCGGCGGTGGGCACGGAGCGGTATTTCTCAATCACCTCCCGCAGCCCCTTGGAGAAGTGGAGATCAGCTCCCACTGTGAGGAATCCCTGGTGGGGGAAGAGGGTCAGTGTGAAGCTGGGGGTGATGCTGCCTCGCCCAGCAGGATGTGGGAGCCTGGGCTGTCTCATCTCACCACGTACCGCATAGTTGGTGACCACCTCCCTGGTGAAGTCCATGCCTTCGGGCAGGGGAATCTGCACCCCTTTCTCTGTCCTCTCTGCAGGGAGAGAGACACAAGTGAGACTGAGCCCTGCTGAGCCCCTGCCCAGCCCAGCTGCACAAGAGCAGCGATGCCTACTGTTAATGATGGGCATGATGGTCAGCTGCAGGAGGGTCTTCAGCGGGGTCTGCAGGGAGAACAGCTGTGGGAGAAGAGCTGGGGTCAGTGCAGAGGCAGAGCTGCCAGCCAGGGTGGGGAGGACGGCGAGTGGGAGTCCTGGGTGGGCAGCACCTCCCCAGCCCACCCTACACTGTGGCTGGGTGGAAGGGTCCCCAGACCATCACGATGTACTCACCGCCAGCGACTCCAGCGCTGACTCCTTGGAGTAGATGCGGAACCTGGAGGGGAGGAAGCAGCTGTGAGTGGGGTGCAGACAGGACTGTCCCCATGCCCTGTGGGACCCCAGACACACCGTCGCAGGTCCAGCTGCACGCGCAGCGCCTTCCCTTTCAGAAACACCTTGGCACTCAGCTTGGTTTCCTGGGGAGAAAGAGGGCTGACTCGCAGCAGGCAGAGGGACAGCCAGGCTGGCAGCTCCTCTCACCCCACTGGCCCAGTGTCCCTCTGCTCTGGGACACCAGTGCCTTCCCATACAGGATGGCAGATGTTCCTCCTGTGTGCAGCACAGTGGCCTCACAAAGAGCCCTGGCCTCCCCCTCACCATGGCCATGCTGGAGAGCTGGACAGGCGGGCGGTCCGGGGGCACCAGTGAGATGTTCAGGAAGGCAGAGACAGAGACGGAGGCACCTGAGGGTTTGATGATGCAGCGGGGGGGAGCCGAGACCTGCAGCACCAGCCGTAGCGGAGCATCCACGGAGGGGCTCTGGGGAGAGCAGGTGAGCTGGAGGCAGAGAACAGGGCAGGGCTGTGCTCTGCCCCCAGGCTCTCCCGTGCCTCCCACCCAATCCGGGGGCTCCTCACCAGCAGGAAGATGGTCCCGAAGAAGGTGGCTCTCAGCAAAACCTCCAGGTCCTTGGGCACCTGCGAGGAGAACAGACCACCAGGGGGGAAGCAAGGCGCTGCTGTGGGTCCCGGCAGAGCTGCTCCCTAAACTGCACCTCTTCTGCTCCACGACACAGCCCAGCCCTCCCTCCTGCCTGCACATGGCCAAATGTCTGGCGCTCCTTACCTTCTCCCCCTGGAGCTCGATGTTCAGCACTCCTGCCTGGAAGTATGCAAGCATGGCTGAGTCGAAGAAGTACTCGGAGAAGGCAATGTAGACCATGCGTTCAGTCTCCTTGATCACTGGCTCCACTGCGTGGTTCTCCAGCTCCTGGTCCTCTCTCACCCGGGAGAAGAACATGCCCTGGGCCAAGAGCAGGAGAGGTTCCCACAACCATGGGGCAAGCACACCCTGTTTGCTACGTGGAGCTCAGGGTGCCCAGCTCATTCCCACAGGGATGGGAAAGATCAGCAGGGCAGGATTCAGTGTTCACCTTGAAGTCAAGGTCAAGGTTGTCGCTGGAGATGGATGGATCCCGCAGAAGGGAGTAGTCAATCCCAATGTGCTCATCCACATAGCTCCTCACTGCCAGGGAAGATGTGGTGGCGTGACCAAGCCCAGAGCTGCTCAGCAGCCTGATGTCTGACCCTGCCTGCCCCAAGCTGAGCAAGATCCAGTCCCTCCCCCAGTGAGGGCAACACTCACCAGGCACTGTGTCCAGCAAGGAGTTCAGCAGCACCAGGCTGGCATGCTCCAGGGATGGGCAGATCTGCAAAGCAAGGAGCTGGGCTGAGGGGAATCGCTCCCAGGACCGGATGAAAAGCTGCACAGGCAGGGCAAGGCTTGGCCCCCCAGGCTCCATCACCTGTCTGCGCTCAGCCCTACCTGCTGGCTGAGGAGGTAGCGCATCCCCGTGATGATGAAGGTGCTCAGGAACTCATAAACCTTCCTGCAGGACAGGAGAGCAGCTCTGCATTGCCTGCCCTCTCTGTGATTCCATCCCCATTCCAGCACAGCTGGGCTGCCGAAGCACCCCAGGAAGGGGGTCAGAGGGCCGGGCACAGGCAGAGGGGTCGGGTATACCTGAGTGTGCCGGAGAAGCCAGCGTGCATGCTGGCAATGGAGGCGCTGCAGGTGAAGCTGGAGATCTTGGGGCGCCCAGCCTCATCCCTGGCCAGCCGCAGCACCGTGTGGATGTCGACACCGTCCGCAGAGGCATTGATGGACCCGATGTCGTAGCTGAAAGCCAGGGAAGCGGATGAGAGGAGCACACCAGCCCTGCCCACCTGCAGGGCAGCAAGGCACCCGTGGCACCCACCGGGCACAGCTGTGCGGTGGGTTGGTGCCCAGGCAGCAGGAGGGGAGGCAGCTCACAAGAACCAGTAGAGCAGCTGCCTACGGAAGCGCAGGCTGATGGAAGCGTTGTTGATGTTGAAGACGAGGTGCTGCTGTGGCTGGAAGTTCAGATCCGAAGACGCCAGCTGCAGGTCCGTCACCCTGACCCTGCGGGGAGGGGACAGGGACAGTCAGACAGACAGATGGACCCAGGGAGCCGTGGGCATGGGCAGCACTCACTGGCTGATGTTGTAGTGGAACTGGCCCTCTTTTCCGTGCAGGTCTGAAATTGTGATGTTCTGCAGCTCCTGCTCCACGAAGCGCAGCCCCTCCTGCTTCACTGCAAGGCAGAGCGAGCCTGGGCTGGGATAGCCAACCTGCGCTGCCCTCCCAGCAGCATCGCCCCGCCAGCCCCCTGCTCCTCCCCGGCCACCCCACGGGTGGGCAGTGCAGGCAGAGCCCTACACAAGTGCAGCCCCCAGGAGCCAGGTGTCCAACCTCCCTCTTTCCAAGGCCCCGGGATCCCGGCCGGCCCCTTACCCAAGTCCAGCCCCTTGGAAGTAATCCGGATCTTGCAGCCGGGGGGGCTGTGCAAGGCTGTGACCAGCCAGGGCAGGAGGAGGAGCAGGAGGCAGCTGCCGGCAGCCATCTCACACCTGGAGGCAGAGAGCAGGGTCAGCACAGGCTGGCCTGGCAGGGTGCATGGGGGTCAGCACGGCTGGCCCACGGGGCACACAGGGCACTCCCAGCCACCCTGGGACGGAGGTGGCTGCTGCCCAACCTGCCCAGAGCAGGGGATACCCGCAAAGGACACCCCACGGCTCCGCTGTTCCCCCAAAACCATCCAGTGCTGCCCAGGTCCCCTTTGCCTGAACCCCCCCGGTCCAGGAGCCCACGAGGGGCACAGCCCCCGCCTCAGGGTGCTGTGCACAAGCCCCAGCACTGGCCCTGCGAGACCCGGGGGTCCCACATCCCCTGGGTACACCCACTCCAGCAGTCCCTCCGCCCTGAACACTCCCCGCTCCCCAAACCAGTCGGCCAGGCTCCAGCCCCGGGCGTGCTGCTGCAGCGGAAACCCCAGCACCCCGCAGAGGAGGGACCCTTCGCCCGCGTGGCCGCCCCACGGCCCTCACTGCCCCCCCAAGATGTGCCGCCTGTCTCCAGGCTGGGCTGGGACGGGAGCTGGAGCCTGTCCATCCCGCAGCAACAGGCACAGCTCCCTGCAAGGCTGTGGGATAGGAGGGGGCTCCCCCCACAGCATTCTCCACCAGTTCTGTGAAAGGAGAGGATGAGGAATCCCTCTCCCCGGGGCTGTGGGGTCGGACGGGGCTCCCCCACAGTTTTCCCCAGTTCTGTAAAGGGAGAGGATGTTGACCGCTCGTCCCCAGGGCCCAGAGCCACCGTCGTGCCCCGAGGCTAGGGGGTTCCCCCGCACAATGCCGGCTCAGTTCGGGTACTTACAGCGAGGATTTCTTCAGCTCCCCGGCGTGGGGAAGCTGAATCACGTGAAGGTAGGAGGTGGGGAGAACACCACTAGCTCCAGGAGTTTCTTTTGAGCTGGCTGAGGTTCTCCTGCCTTTATATATCCCCCAGTTGCCACTCCTTGCTGGCCCACAGCTGGGAGGAGACAGCGGGACAGACGGACGGGGAGGATGCAGGTCCGTGTCCCGCCGAGCCTGGCTCGCTGCCAGCACCGGCAGGACAGCGGCTCGCTCGGTCGCCCGGCTCCAGGCTGGCCACGCAGCCTCCTTCCCCCCCCAAAAAACACCGCTCCTCGCATACCCCGCACACCCAGCCACAGCCCTGGGCCTGCCCAGCACCCCCCTGCGAGGGGCACGCGTGCAAATGGGGGCCCGGAGGGTCTGTGGTTATAAAACCCCTGCCAGTGCTGAGGTCCCCCAGCTCCGGCACAGGCTCTGTGGCCCCGGGCCGGGGGTGCTGCCGGGGTCTGGTTTGTGTACACGTGTGACGTGAGCCTGAGCAGGGACGCTGCTCAGTGAGGCTGTGGACCCTCAGTGCGGCCCCCACAGCCGCTGCCCAGACCCCTGCGACCACTCGGGCAGCTTTGGCTCTGCAGGACGTGCCCCTGGCTGGCCTTGCCCGGCAGCCTGGGGGTCACAGACGGTGAAGGGCAGTGGCAGAGAGTCCCCTGCAGCGCCCTTGTCACCATCCTGCTCCATCCCACCCATCGTGGGGAGGATGGGCCTGTCCTCAGCCTGGGGCTTCTCCCCAAAAATCCTGCCTGGTCAAACCACACCGAAGGGCTGCCTCTGCCCTCACCACCCCCTCGGCCACTTGAGCCACCTTGCTCAGAGGACACTGTCCCTCACAGAGTCCCCTCTGCCCCGATGAGTCTGCCCTTCGTGCCCCGGGCAGTTCTCGGTGCTGTGGGCAGCAGAACCGGGCTGCAGGGAGCCCAGTGCAGGAACCTCAGCGCTTACACAACACTTAGCCCCTCCAGAACTGCTGCGCCAGCATTCTCATTGAACTGACCCCGGTGCTCCGGGAGCAGAGGGCAGGACTCCGCGGAGAGCGACTGGGATGGGAAGATGGGAAAGCCCTTGGAAAGCTGGGCAGCGGGGATACCCCAGAGGGACCGTGGCTGGGGGTGATGGCCCCACGGCTGCTCCTGCCCGTCTCCACGGGGGCCGCGGGCCAGCACCAGGCACCGGGGCTGAGCCAGCAGGGCCGCGGCAGGACGAACACTCTGCAGGGTGCGTGTGGCGGGGGCTCGGCTCCTGCAGCCCCCCAGGGACACCCCGACAGCCGCGTCCCCCTTCCCCGTCCCGTGTCACCCTCCAGCACAAGCTGCGCAGCAGCATCAGCCGCCGGCCACGGAGCAAAGGAGCGACCATGGCGAGCGCTGCACCGCGTCGCTCACAGCGCGGCTCCGCCGCCGGGCACCGGGATCTGCGGGACTGGGAACGGCCACGGCAGCGGCGTGGGGAGGGACGCGCGAGCGCCGCACCCGAGGGACCACCGGGATCATGAGGGACCGCGGGGACCTTTAGGGCCCAGCAGCGGCGGCGAGGCCGGCCCGGGCCGAGGAGCGACCCTTGTGCTCGGCGGGTGGCGGAAGCCCCGCGCCCGCACATCAATGCGGCCCCCCCCCCCCCTTCCCCGGCCCGGCCGCGGTCCCTCCCCGGCGCCGCTGCACTTCAAAGGCCCTTTGGTGGCGACCGCCGCGACCGCGCCCTGTCGGTGCCGGGAACCACCCGCGGTGGGCGGGAGGGGCCGGGCCGGGCCGGGCCGGGGGGGGGTCCGGGACAGTCCGGGCAGGGCCGCG
>JAWMRA010000050.1:6358506-6385770 GCA_035584735.1 Pseudotriccus pelzelni | reverse complement strand
CCGCCGCGTCCCCGCCGTGCCCCCGCCGCGCCTGCGCGCCCCGCGGCCCCTCCCCGCGGCGCCGTAACGGGCTCCTGTCTCCGCAGCCGCCCCCGCGGGCCAGGCGCGGGACGCCCCGCTATGAGGATGCGGTCCCGGCGCGCCAGCGGCGAGCACGGAGCGACGGCCACGCGTCCCGCCAGGCAGCCCGCCACCGTAAGTACCCGCCCGGCCGGCCGCCGCCCCGCTTAGGCCGCGCCCCCGGACCGCTCCCGGCCAGCCTGCAGAGTTGTCGCCGCCGCCGCCTCCGCTCCGCGCTCGCTGGGCGCCCGTGGCCGCCCACCGGTCCCGGCCCGCCGCGCCGAGGAGCTCCGTGCCGTCTCCGCCGCCGGCAGGGCAGCCCCCCGGGAGCTGCCCGGCAGCTTCCCCCGCGCAGACACGGTGCCCCTGTCCCCAGCGCCCCGGTCCCGCTCTCGGGAAGGGGATGGTACCGGAGGCGGTGTCCTGGCTCCCAGCCTCCTGGAGCAGTCGCGGTTCTGGGATGGGGGAGAAGCGGGGGTGTCCCGAGGGGCTGTCGCTGCTCTCCTTTGTCTGCATTTGCTGTTGTCTTGTACAAAATCCTACCTCGGTGCAATGGAAACAAATACCGGTCCTGTTTGCTGTACTTCTTTACTCTGTGTCTCCTTCCCCCTCGCTGTGGTCTCTGGTTGTGCTGCTGCTCTAGGTTGTAAGCTCTCTGGGCAGGGACAGCGTTGTACCGTGTCTGTGAAGCACTGTATGCATTGCCATGGTGTATAAAAACATTCCGTAATCACCACAAAATGCTTCCTCTGGATCCCTGTCACTGTCTAAGTCCCAGTGTAGTTACATAAAAGTAGAGTTGTTTCTGCCAGGATTCCTGTTAGTTTGGCTGTTTCCTTTTCCCAGACCTTAAGGGTACTTGGATTTAATACTCGTCAACACTGATCAAGTGATAGAGCTCCTTGGCTACTTCCACCATTCCAGTTTATCCATAAATGGGAGACGGCAGAGCCAGTGACCCTATTTGACAGCTCTTTTGAGCGATGGGTGGTGAAAAACACTGGCAGGTCACTGGAGCTGGCGTGTGCCATCCGGGCTGGGCAGGGCTCGGTGCCCAGCGCAGTCTGGATATTGACCTCCGTCACTTTGGGAACCCTGGTCCCCCCAGTACGTACCAGTTCACTACGGCGTGTGCTCTGTGCGACGTGCAGGACACGGCGGCAGGTGCATGTGCACGTGTGGGTTTAGTTTGAGCAGGAGAAGGAGGGGCTAAACATCCTTCAGAGGTTCCTGCACCGGCCGGGTGAGGCTCCCGCCTTGTGGCCCCTCGGGCTTGGGGTCCTTGTAGTCCCTGTACCCACGGCTTGACGAGTCAGGCTGCCACCCTGACTGCTCTGCCAGTGGCCTGGCTCACCTTGGCACCTTCGTGAAGTGACTGCGAGGGCACGGCGGGGTCGGAGTTCAGTGTGAAATTGCGCAACGTTCACCTGCCGAGGCCGTTAAAGGCCCGTGATTGCATCCGGTGCTCTGCAGCAGGCACAGGGATTGTCACCTGCCTGCTCCTCAGCAGAGACCCAAACTCTGCAGTGTCCCATACCTTTCCTTGCCTACCCCGCGTGTAAGGATGGAAACATCCTCTGAGGGGCTGAAAGGGTCGAGTTCCTCAACTCTTGATTCCACAGCCGGTGCCATGAGCAGCAGAGCTATTGATAGCTGCTGCCTCCCGCCATTCTGCTCTGCCGGAACAGCCAGTGGGCTTTATGCACAGGAAGGGCATCAAAGGTGATTCAGTCCGAGTGATTTAGCCCACAAAAATCCAGAGCTTTTACTGAAGAGCTGCCGTACGCGGCTCCTGCAGCCGGCTACTGCCGTGCTCAGGTGAAGAGCACGCTGTGCACAGCACTGTTTACTGCTGCCCTGACTGTGCCGGCGTGTCCTGTCGGGTGTTTCCAAAGCCTGAATACAGTTTGGTATCCGAGGTAGCTGGGAATTACGTAAAATGCCTTGTTTCCCTCCAGTTCATTGCCAGTGTGTTCGGGCTGCCAGAGAGGAGCAATCTGCGGAGCTGTTTCAGAAACTTCCCCGGGGGAAGAGTGGTGACTAAGAGAGGAAAAGCCTGGCTGTTTCTCTCCAGCTGGCAACATTAGATTATGATTAAGAGGAGCTTTATTGTTCCAACAGACCTTCTTTTGCATAACTGTTGTTATGCAGATGAAAAAGCACCAAGGGCCAAAACAGTCTGGCTGAGGCTGAGCAGTTACTGTGGACCTGGGACATATGGAGGAAAATAATTTGGGAGGTCCCAACGCCCAGCCTGCGGTTCTCTGAACCACAGAAGTTGTTAGTGAAGCTCCAGGGCTATTTTATGTAGCAGAATTCTTTTTTTAATTAAAGCCTTTTGTTTAAATGACATGCAGTTATGTGCGGGTAAGCATTGATTTAAACTGTCTCTGAGGATAACAGCTCAGACATGGCCGGTGGTATTGGCATGGCAGAAGGTGGCACATAATCATGGAGGAGTTATTTTTTTACACTCTCAGTTCTGCTCCACTCTTAGGAGGGACCTAGCTGAAAAGTGAATGTTTTGAATGCTGGCCTGAAGAACACCCTGGCTGGCCCCATTTAACACTCAGCATTCCTCGTGGCTGGTTGTATCCAGGATAACAGGTGTTTTTTTAGGACTGAGGTGCTGTTTGTGTGTACTGGCTCAATCCCTGTTTTATTGTCAGAATGAACTTGTAGTGCTACATCCAAGTGGGCTGAGTGGATCTGGAATCACTGATCGTTCCTGCTATAATTCTGGATGTTATGTCCATTTTTTCTAGTGTGGTTGCTGAGAAATGGCCAATGAGAATCACAGAAGCCCTGCGGAGGAAGCGTCTCTCATGAGTCACTCACCTGGCACCTCCAACCAGAACCAGCCCAGCTCCCCCAAACCCATGCGCCTGGTACAGGACCTGCCAGGTACCGCCTGCCTTCGGGAATTCTGCAGGGCCCTGGGAGCAGGGAGGGGGGCAGAGCGGGGCCGCCAAGGAGGGTGGGAACGGTGTGTGTTTTGTGTGTGCTGTGACAGAGCTGGGACCTGCAGGGCGGGGCTGTGGTGCAGGATGCTCCTCTCCTGACTCCCCCTGTCCTCTCAGATGAGCTGGTGCAGGCTGGCTGGGAGAAGTGCTGGAGCAAGCGGGAGAACCGCCCCTACTACTTCAATCGCTTCACGAACCAGTCTCTGTGGGAAATGCCTGTGCTGGGACAGCACGATGTCATCGTAAGTGCACACTCACCTCAGGGGGCTGTGCCAGCACTGGCATGTTCTGCAGGAGCAGGGGCTGTGGGATGTGGACTTCAGGTTACAGGTGTGGGAGGGTCCTCTGTGCCTCAGCTCCTCGCTCTGAAGCGCAGTTTTGGCAAAACGTTCCTCCTTCCAGGTGTGCACTGCTGAGACACAGGTGGGGGAGTTGTGATGCGTTTTTCTCATCCGAGTCTTTAAAAAAAGCGTTCAGGCACAGGTCTAGAGGAGAATCTTTTAGCTTTGTGCTGGTGTGAATAGTGGTGTCCTTATTTCCATCCACGTGGGAGCCAGGAGCAGTGCAATGGGAAGTTCAGAGCTTGCTGCCTTTGTTTGGGACGCCGTGGTGGCAGCGGGTGAGCTGACGTGTGCTGCTGTTGTTTGGGCTCCCACAGTCAGATCCTCTGGGATTGAACGCGGCTCCAATGCCCCTGGAAGGTGGGGTGGCAGATACCTCTGTGGAGAGCAAGCAGAGGAAGAGGAGGTTCTCGGAGGAGGTTCCACCGAGTGGCAACAGTGTGAAGAAGCCTAAGGTGGGTCTGGTGCTGTGAAACAAATGTGTGCAACCCGAAACCAAGGGAGGCTGGAGACCTTGTGGGGGTCTCCTGCATGGTGTTTTGGTTTACCAGTCTGCTTCCCCTTTACCTGTGTCTGTGGTGCAATAATTCATCTTTCCCACACACAGACCGATGTCCCTGGCAACCAAGCTGCTCAGCCAGTCCCCAGCTCTCCCAGTATTCCAGGAACGTCTGTTTTGAAGGCATGGTGTGTTTCACCTGAAGACAAACAGCAGGCAGCTCTTCTACGACCAACTGAGTGAGTTGTCTCCATTTGTCTTCTGTTCCTTTCTCAGTGGAGGATTAGAGACACAGGTTTTCAGACATCTTTGGAGAAGAACCTGGAGTATATAACACCCCTGTGTATCTTTGCCAGGAGTCTTGATAGTTCGTTTTCCTGGCTGGTGAAATAATCCAAGGAAGCATCTTTAGGAGTAATGTTTGATAATCAGCCAATGGTCTAGCCATCCTGATGACATTTGCTTCTGCCACAGAGTATATTGGGACCTGGATATTCAGACAAACGCAGTGATTAAGCAGAGAGCACCGTCAGAAGTGCTTTCTCCACACCCCGAGGTGGAGCTGCTCCGGTCCCAGCTTATTCTCAAGCTGCGGCAGCATTACCGTGAGCTCTGCCAGCAGAGAGAAGGTGAGTTTCTGTTGGGTTCCCTGATGTCCTCAGTCCTGCCGTGCTGTGGTGCTTATGCCTGTCTTTACCCTGTGGTCTCTTTTTGTGGTGGTTGTACTCTGTGACATTGTTGGTTGTGAACTGATTAGGCTGAACTCCGTGTGGTGATCCTTATCAGAGCTCCTGGGCATCTCTGTATCATGTTGATTAAACTCTTTTTCTGTGTATCTCCAGGGATTGACCCGCCAAGGGAGTCCTTTAATCGCTGGATGTTGGAGAGGAAGGTGGTTGATAAAGGGACAGATCCTCTTTTACCGAGTGACTGCGAGCCAGTAGTGTCTCCTTCCATGTTCAGAGAGATCATGAATGACATTCCCATCAGGTACCATTCACAGACAGGGCACCTTACTGGGATCGTTCTGTGTTGGTCTGGTCTGGTGATTCACTTGCCATGGTTCTGTGCTTGGTGCTTCCCTTTGGCTGCTGAAGTGGTGGAATGCTGGTGATGGAAAGCCGGGGAACTGGACCTGGCCCCCATGCCTTTGTGAGACTGATGCATACGAATTTAATTTACCTCAGGTTATCCAGAATCAAGTTCCGTGAGGAAGCCAAGAGACTGCTCTTCAAGTATGCCGAGGCTGCGAAACGCCTGATTGAATCCAGGTGGGAGCTCCTCTTGCAGTGCTGTCACGTTCAGGAAAGAGAACAGGATTATAGGGGCTGCTCATCCTGCCTTCTGCAGTGCTAGTCATAACCTTGTTGAGAAAAAGCAATGTTAGGAACATACAGAAGAAAAGCAGTAGTGTTGGAGGCATATTTTGATAGTGAAATTACTGTAAAATGTAATGCTGGGAAGCTGGAGTGTGTGTGGAGACCAGTGAGGGTCAGTGAAGTTACCTGTCATCCCTGAGATAAAAGCAGGAGTGCTTGAGCACTTTCTGCTGTTACAGAGCAACAAGCTTAGAGTGGCATTTTGTATACCAGGCGGGGTTTCTGTGGCCAGTTCTGCCACAGGACAGAACTGAAAAGGATTGTGAGGCGAACCTTATGGGGCAAAAGAACGACCTTGTCAGCAGGGTAGTTTTCTTAGGGTCACAAATTCCTAGCAATATTTAAAAAGTAAAGGCAGTATCAAAATGGACCATTGCCGTGAGATGAAAGTTTTGTGGGCCTCTCCTGTTGCAGAGAGGACAGCAGCCAGCTATACTGAGTTTTGGAGAAAGCATGGCAGTCTCTAGTCATGTAAACATCTGGAAGCACTTTCTAAAGGAGAACTGGGGGGAGGTGACAGGGCAGGGCCTCGATCAAGTGTCAGTGGCCACATTCCCCACTGACAGAGAACGTTTTAGGGGGGTGGAATCCCTTGCCGTGCAGCCGTGGATTACATTTTGCCTCTGTTTTTGCAGGAGTGCTTCCCCAGACAGCAGGAAGGTGGTGAAGTGGAACGTGGAGGACACCTTCAGCTGGCTGCGACGGGACCATTCCGCCTCCAAGGAGGACTACATGGTCAGTGTCCTGCTGGGAGCAGGGAGCCGGGGAGGGGGGCACGTGGGGGCGGGTACAGGTCCTTCTGGAGACAGCTGCCATTGCTTCCCCTCGCTGTGTGCCGTGGGAGAGCAGCCTGGAGTCACTGAGTGCCCCCGGGGAGTCGGTGGTGGCCGCGTGAGGGACTCTGGTTCTCTGGTTCCGCAGGACCGCCTGGAGCACTTACGCAAACAGTGCGGGCCCCACGTGTCTGCTGCAGCCAAGGACTCCGTCGAAGGCATCTGCAGTAAGATTTACTACATATCCCTGGAATACGTCAAGCGGATCCGGGAGAAGCATCTTGCCATACTCAAAGAGAACAATATCTCTGGTACGCGGCCGGCTCTGAAGATCTGTAGGGGTACAGCACTGCAGCCAAAGGCCTCGTGCTGTGGTCTGTCCTCGTTCAGAGTGTCACCTGTTGGGAGGGCAGCTCTGCATCCACAGGGTGGGATTTCAAAGTCAGAAACAGCCTGTCCAGCGTAGGCTTCAGCTGTCAGTCACACAGTGCCTGTGCAGTGACAGACTTGTCTTCCCTCAGTGACTGCCTGTGACATCAGATACCATCAGTGTGTGATTTGCCAGGATGAAGTAGCTCATTAGGAGCTTGTGACACTGATCAGGGCATTTGTTCATTTCCCTGGACCATTACTTTTCGCTCTTCTGCTCCATGAATTTCTGGGGACAGCTGACATCCCCTTCCTAACACCAAGTGTTCTCCCTGTTTTCCGATTTGCCACATTTCTTGTGTTCTGAGCACCGTGTGCTCCCCTGTGCCTCCCAGCATGTCACTGTGCATCCTTTCCTGGCAGAGAATTCATGTTCCTTGATCTTTTCTCTGCTCTTCCTTCCTAATTCATGTTTGTATTTCTGCCTCTTTTCCTTCCTCCATGGGCCCCACTTCTTTCATCACCACTGGTTGTAGATCTTTTCCCTTTTGGGTCTTGGCCTCATCGGACTCCCTTCAGGTCCCAGTGTCTGCCTTTTGCCATTGTTTTTGCTGCTTATCTTCTAACCCCACTGAGTCAGGGATTCCTTCCAGCTGACCTTTCCTGTGAGCTCTCCCTGACGCCGAGACGATGGGTAACCACAAGGTGCAGGGAGATTCCTTTGCCTTCTGCATTTGGCAGCCTTGGAATTTTTGCTGTGCGTTGGATGACTTTGGGGCAAACTGAAATAGAAACAGTAGCAACAGAGAGAGTGTTTGTGTGTCTGGAACGTGCCTCAGGACGCTGGAGTGGCTGTGTGCTGTCTGCAGCTCTGCTGGGTTAGAGATGCAGAAATGCTGTGAAGTGGGTCTTCTCTGTGCTCTGGCAGTGGGAGACGGAATTAATTTGGGGAATCAGCACTGAACCTAGGTAACTGCCTACGAGATCTGTGAGGGACCACCACAGTGTTTTTTGGGAGGACTACCCTGCTCTGTAGCCTTATTCAGGTCACTGTGTGTTTTGAGGTGGAAGGAAGATTGGTCCCGAATGCCCTTGGCTTCTCACAGGCTGCTTTTCTCTTTGTTCTCCGTAGCTGAGGTAGAAGCTCCCGAGGTCCAGGACAGGCTGGTGTACTGTTACCCCGTGAGACTGGCCATCCCCTCCCCGCCGCTCCCCAGCGTGGAGATGCACATGGAGAACAACGTGGCGTGCGTGCGGTACAAGGGGGAGATGGTCAAAGTGAGCCGCAACTACTTCAGCAAGCTGGTAAGGGCTGGGCACCTCGCCCGCCGCCCCGGGGCAGCGTCATCTCCAAGGGCAGGGCAGGGCAGAGGATGGCCAGACCCCACAGAGCTGCCACAGGGAAGGGACAGCTGCTCTCTCACCTTAGTCAGGGTCAGGCTCCTGCTGGGAGTGTTTCCCAGGGGTTGGGTGTGTGCTCTGGGTACGTGCTGTGCAGCCAGAATGTTGTATACTCACAGCAAGGCAGCCCTTACTGAGAGACTGGTGTGGTGGTTCATTCATGCTGGTGACGAGCTGGTGGCTCACACAGTGACAGCAGATGTCTGACACACCTCCCTGCAGAGCCCACCTGTTCCTCAGCATCCCTTTCCCTGTCACAATGTGTGTATCCCATTCCTTGGCTATTCCTGGTGCGTTCAGTGCCTGGGCTTTCTCTTCCAGTGGCTTCTCTATCGGTACAGCTGCATCGATGACTCGGGCTTTGAAAAGTTCCTGCCCAGGGTTTGGTGCCTTCTCCGTCGATATCAGGTAAAGTCTCACCACAGCTGTACGTCAGAAAGCCTTGGCAGCACTGGGAACTGAACTTGTCGTTGCTTTGGGGAAGGGACGTGGCTCTGGGAGCCTGGAGCAACACAGGGTTTAAACCGGGTCTGTTGGCTCTTCCACTATGCTGAGGTAGGAGTACGGTCTGGGGAGTGATTGTAGGGTAAAGATTTACAAGGGTAAAGATTTTTGTGAAGGAAACCTGCAATAGCTCTTGGCTCTGAGGGGCAGCTGAAGGCTCACGGGGGTACAAAAGAAAAACGATGGTTCTGTGGGGCCGGAGTTGGAGGAAGTCTCTGAAGAGCATTCTTGGGTACATGCAGGTACCTCCATGAATTTGAGGAAGGACGAAGGGGCCCTGCTTACCTAGAGGAGGGGGTGCATGGATGTGTGGCTGTGGGTCCATGGTCAGAGAGGGGAGCAGCAGGAACAGCGAGTGCAGGCACAGCTCACCGGGGTTTGCCCTCCTCAGATGATGTTCGGTGTGGGGCTGTACGAAGGGACTGGTCTGCAAGGGGCACTTCCCGTGCACATCTTCGAAGCCCTCCACAAGCTCTTTGGAGTGAGTTTTGAATGCTTTGCCTCGCCCCTGAATTGCTATTTTAAACAGTACTGTTCGGCCTTCTTGGACACAGACGGGTATTTTGGATCCAGGGGGTGAGTCTCACATTGCCTTGCTGTGTGTCTGTGTGAGTGCCTGCCCACGAATGACTCAGGTTGAACTGACAGGGATCTTTTGCCTCTTCTCCAGCCCGTGCCTGGATTTCTTCCCTATAAGTGGCTCTTTTGAGGCAAATCCGCCGTTCTGTGAGGAGCTGATGGATGCCATGGTCTCTCACTTTGAGGTACGTTCCTCACTGGTGGCGTGGTTAGATGGAGCTGTGCCATCCATCCTGTGCTCCCCGTGGCGGGGCTGAGGGCAGGGGCAGAGGACGGTGACGGCTGCAGCACCACTCTGGAAGCAGCGGCGTTTCCTTTCCATAGGGCTCACTAGACACGTCATTGCTCAGCCAATGCTGAGATTATTCCTTTCCTTGTCGCACTAGAAACTGCTGGAGAGCTCCAGCGAGCCGCTCTCCTTCATTGTCTTCATCCCTGAGTGGCGGGACCCCCCCACGCCGGCCCTGACCCGCATGGAGCAGAGCAAGTTCAAGCGGCACCAGCTCATCCTGCCGGCCTTCGATCACGAGTATCGCAGCGGGTCCCAGCACGTCTGCAAAAAGTAGGCTTTGTTCTCGGATCCTTCTGGGAACACGGCTCTGAAGCCGTGTGACAGAAATATCCTCTCCCAGGCTGAGATCAGTGGGAAGCAGGGAGCAGGCAAGGACAAACGCAGCGCATCATCACCCTGGGTGTTCAGGATGAGCAGACAGCATTGTGAATTCCACGTCTGTTTAATGACTGCTAACAGAGCTTGTGAGAGACGTGTGCCTTGGGCACGAGTGCAGCCGGAGCAGTTCACACCTGTGGTGCTGATCTGTGCTCCTCTGCCAGCCCTTGAACCCGTGAGCCAGCTGGGCCACAGCAGCTGGGTGTCACTGGGGGGAGCAGAGGCAAGGGGCGGTGGGGGATCAGTCCCCAGTGGGGCAGACTGGCCCCTGCTCTGCTGCTAAGGCAACAAGTTTGAGCAACAACTTGTTTAAGCAACAAGCGTATGAAAACTGAAGTTCTCCTTACCTGGCTAGGACTGATGACTCACTGTGCTGAGTCCCTTCGGCAGGGACAGCGAGGTCCCAGCACATGCTGGTAGAGAGCAGTGGGGCTCTGCAGCACGAGTGCTTCCCTCTGAAAGCTCAGGAGCCTCTGCCATACTGAGAACTGGCAAGGCTGCACTGCGCCTCCAGTTTTCCTCGGAATAGTGAGAGAAAGGACAGGGGCAAATACTTGTCCTAAGGGTAGTGGGCAGGAAGAGGAGGAGCAGGTATCAAGTGCTGGGGGCCAGGGGAGGTGCTGATGCCTGTGCTCTTCCCTTGCAGAGAGGAGATGTACTACAAGGCTGTTCACAACACAGCCGTCCTCTTCCTGCAGAACAGCGCCGGCTTTGCCAAGTGGGAGCCTACGCCGGAGCGGCTGCAGGAGCTCGTTGCAGCCTACAAGCATTCGGGCCGGACCCTCAGCTCCTCGTCTTCCTCCTCCTCGTCCTCCTCCTCCTCGTCCTCCTCCACAGCGGACAAAGAGCGGGAGCTGGGCCGAGAGCAGAGCAGCAGCCGAGAGACTAATCCCAACTAAGGCAGAGGTGCGAGGCAGCAGGGGAGGTGCCGGCGGCCCCGGGGCTGGCCGGGGCAGCAGAGACTGCTGAGTGTGCAGCACCGGCCCAGGACTCCTGCGCAGCAGCTCCACGGCGCCTGCTCTCCTCTGCGAACTGCACGCCGGCCCCAGGAGCTGGGAGTGCCCGGCCGCCCGTGGGAGAGGAGGCTCAGCCGCGGCCCTCGCCGGGGGCAAGGGAGCCCAGTGTGGCACGGCAGGAGGAACCGGCAGCCCCGCGACGCCGGAGCGCCGAGGGAAGGGGCAGCCAGAGCTGGGCGGAAGGACGGTGGGACAGATGGAGGGACGGATGGCAAGCGCGAGTGCTGGGCGCTGAGCGCCGCGGCCGGAGGGGCCCCGGCAGGAGAGGGACGGGCAGAGCCCGGGGGCTCCTGCGGCCGGACCGGCCCCAGCACGGCTCCGTGTCCATAGTGTAAATAGTTCTGTCCGTGGCGCCCACGCTCCTGGCGGGGCCGCTCCCATCGCATCCGTGTTTTTTTCCCATGTGTGAGTCCCGTGTTTGCCGACACTGTGTCCTGGAGAGGGAAGGAGCAGAGGAGAGGAGTTTCTTTGGTGTGTAAAGACGTCTTTGCAGCTGTTTTGTAGTCGTTGTGGTTTTTATGCGGAGCCTC
Source organism: Pseudotriccus pelzelni (assembly GCA_035584735.1). Classification (NCBI taxonomy): domain Eukaryota; kingdom Metazoa; phylum Chordata; class Aves; order Passeriformes; family Tyrannidae; genus Pseudotriccus; species Pseudotriccus pelzelni. Next base: position 6,374,686 of record JAWMRA010000050.1, on the reverse strand, counting down.
TGGGCTTTATTTAACCTCCTTGGGTTTTGTTTTGTAAGGATTAATTTAACACCGCTAACCATTTTATTACTTTTATCAAGAAGAGCAAAGTCTATTTTTGATTTCTGTTTCCTAGTTCTTAGGAACATTAAAACCAGCATACAGCTCCGCCTGTGTCCCTCCCTTTTCTTTGGCATCTAGGGTCTGTGTTCACCCCCTGTCCAGCCTCTGTCTGGGCGGAAGGTAGAAAAACATTGGGTTTTGTTTTTTTCAGGACTATCTGGCATCTGCCCTGTTCTTTACAGCCGTGACCTGGTGAGTTTTGTTTCCTAAAGACCAGTATGAGCCCCTGAAGCACCATGACCGTCCCGCTCCTGGCTCTTGGCTACTCCAGTGTGGTTTTGGTGGACACCTCGGGGCAGCACAGCTGACCTCTTTTGTGGGATGCCACAGCAGTGCTGGTGCTGGTGCTGGAGCAGTGCCAGTGCCTCTGGAGGGGCAGGAATTGCCCACGTACTGCCTGCTCCCAGGGGCTCTGCAACTCTCCAAAGATGCTTTCGACAGAGGCAAGGAGACCTTTGATGTACTTTAAGGACACTCGAGACAACTGGGAATGCTGGCTGCTGACGTGGCAGTTTGTAACGCCTTTTTTTCCCTTTTATTCATTGTTTTGAGCCAAGACTGGATGTTCCCGAGGCGCAGGTGAGCAGAGACGTGCTGATCCTGGGAGTGTCTCTAACCCACCCCTTGGTCTGTCAGTCCACACGGAGCCCTTTGGTGCTCCCTCACGTGATGGGCTGTTACCTGGTTAAGGATCCAATGGCCGTGGTCTCACAGGGGAGGTGTAAGTGACATCAGTGGCCAGAAGCCCGGTGGCATCGCTGCTTCTAGAACGTGTCCTTTCTCCAAACAGCAGGAGACAGTCAAAGGGGTGTGTCAGGTTGACACTGGGAGTTTCAAGGGCAGGTAACCGTGTTAAGCTGTCCAAGGGGCTGGCTGAGGTGGGCAGTTGGGAGTGGTGGGGCATATGGGCAGGGCCGGGGGAACAAGGCACACCAGGAGATGGACCCCTGGCCTAAAAGCTGTCAGACTGTGCCAAACCTGGATGACTGAACTGAAAGCCCCTCATTAACGCTGTCCCCGTGGTGGTTGGTGTTGCTGCTGTCCTGCTTGGCGGGACGGAGGGAGGTACAGGGGGTCCCTGAGTGCTGCTGTCCCCCGGGGCTGCTGGAAACCTGTAAGGGCAGCAGCCTGGGGCAGATACGATCGGGCTGGGGAGACACAACCTGCAGACTGGGATGTGCCCGGGGCTCGGCCGTGCCCAGCACGAACCTGTCAAGTGCTGCGTCCCCCGGGTGCCCCCGACTGGACTCCCAGGGCGTGCCGGACCCCGGGGGCCGCTGCTGCAGTCAGGCCGGGAAGGAGCATCCTCAGGGCTGATCTGAAAGAGGAGACCGCGGGATGCAGGGCGATGCACCTCTCCCGCACCAAACCCTGCACAGACCGCTGCGTTGTCCTCCCGCTGCCCGGCGGGGCCCGATTCTGCCCGCGGCGGCTCCGCGGGGCCCCGGCCCGGCCCATCCGATCCCCCCCGCCCCGTTCGCCGCTCCCCGTTACCGGGCCAACGCCGCGGCGCTGCCGGCGGCCCCTGCGCCGCGCTCGCCCCCGCAGCGCGGCGGGCAGCGCCCCGCGCCTCCCCCCATGGGGCTGCCGGGCCCGAGCCCTCCGCCGCGGAGCCCACCGGCACCACCGAGCCCGCCGGGACCGGCGCTGGGCACCGACCCCCGGCTGCGTCCCCACCGGGAGCCGCGGCGAGGAGCGCAGGTAGGGGAAGGGATGCGCTGCGGGCCGGGAGCGGGGGCGGGGAGCGCGGACCGGGAGCTGCTCGGCCCGGGAGAGGGAGGGGGGTTGCGGGATGGGGGTGTCCTCTCCGCCGGGTGTCCGGACCCGTCCCCGCCCCGGGGACCCAGGGAACCGGCACGCACCGTGAGGGCCACGGATGCACTCGGGAGTTACCCCCCCCACGCCGGTGCCCTCCCCTGGGAGGGATGTGCCCCCCAGAAACGGGGGACGGGATGAGGGTGAGTGGCATTACCAGGGGGTTGGAGTCCTCCGGTTGGGAGGGCCCTGCTCCCCCGGCCCTGCTCCCCCACTGAGCCCATGGGGCCCACCAGGACACTGACCGTGGGGTGCAGCGGGGCTGGGAACCCACCCGTGGGAGCCATCAGGCCCAAGACCTGTCCCCAACCCTGCCTGACAGCATCTTCCCGCAGCCCGGGCAGCCCCCAGCACCCCTCCAGGAGCCATGGCCCAGCCGGGCAGCGAGCCGGGGTCCCCGCCGGTGGCACCCGCATCCCCCGAGCTGGAGTGCCAGATCTGCTACAGCCGCTTCGACGCCCGCGCCCACAGGCCCAAACTGCTCCACTGTGGCCATCGCCTCTGCACCCGCTGCCTGCGCAGGATGGTGTCTCCGGGGGATGCCTCAACCCCCCAGCTCCGCTGCCCCTTCTGCCGCCAGCACAGCCCGGTGCCCGGCGGGGACGTGCAGCAGCTGCAGGATGATGGTGAGGCACTGGCGCTGCTGACAGGCCGTGAACGGGCCAAGAAGCGAGGTCCCCCCCGATCCCCTGAGGTCCTCCTTTGCCCTGGCGTGCTGGAGCCCGCCCCCAGCCCCGACTGCCTGGTCGTCACCATCCTGGAGGTGCCGGAGGACGTGGCCCCGCCGGAGAGCCTGGGCAGGCTGGAGGTGGTGCGGCTGTACCACCCCACCAGCCTGGGTGCGCTGCCCTGCCACGGCCCTGGGCAGAAGTGCCACTCCTGGGGGTGGCGAGCTGTGCCCCGCTTCATCCTGGGTGTCCTCTGCCTCCTTTACTTCAGCTCCCTGCCCTTCGGCATCTACCTCCTGCTCATTGAGCACCACAGCCTGGGCATCATCCTGGTCAGCCTCGTGCCCTCCACCCTCCTCCTCTGCATTGTCTACAGCCTCTGCCAGTGCCTGTGCCTGGAGGTCTTTGGGTTCCCCCACTCCTGATCCTGCCAGGCCAACCTGTGTGCCTGTGTCGAGGAGGGTTTGGGTTCCTTGGAGTGTCGTCCCTTGGGGTACAGGTGTTCCCTGATCCACAGCATGCTCTGCCTGGATCACGGGGAGAAGCTCAGTGCCTGGTGCCTTCCTGTGCAGAACAGCACTGGAATTTCCATGTGGGAGCCCACACCTGAATGGCTGCAAGAGCTCATTGCAGCCTACAAGTGGTTGGACTGGACCCTCAGCTCCTCATCCCCCTCCTCCACAGCAGACAAAGAGCAGGAGGTGGGCTGAGAGGAGAGCAGCAGCAGGGAGACTAATCCCAGCTGAGGCAGGGTGAGTGCTGGGCGCTGAGCGCCACGGCCGGAGGGGCCCCGGCAGGAGAGGGACGGGCAGAGCCCGGGGGCTCCTGCGGCCGGACTGGCCCCAGCACAGCTCCGTGTCCATAGTGTAAATAGTTCTGTCTGCTCCTGGCGGGGCCGCTCCCATCGCATCCGTGTTTTTTTCCCATGTGTGAGTCCCGTGTTTGCCGACACTGTGTCCTGGAGAGGGAAGGAGCAGAGGAGAGGAGTTTCTTTGGTGTGTAAAGACGTCTTTGCAGCTGTTTTGTAGTCGTTGTGGTTTTTATGCGGAGCCTCTGGGCTTTATTTAACCTCCTTGGGTTTTGTTTTGTAAGGATTAATTTAACACCGCTAACCATTTTATTACTTTTATCAAGAAGAAAAAAGTCTATTTTTGCTCTGTGCCTTGGATCTCCCCTGCCCCCCAGGGACTGCTCGCAGCGCCACTGGCACTGAAGTTCACCACATCCCTGCTGGCACATCTGCATCTCTACCAGCATCCCCACCAACACCCCACATCCCTCCCAGTACCCCCAGCAGCTCCCACACCACACAGGCAACACCAGGAGGCCCAAGACAGTCACGTTTATTACCACTGTGTGTCCCTCCCTGCCCACATCTCTCATTCTTCTCAGCTGGGCATCTGCCAGGTCCCATGTCCGTCTGTCCTGCTGTGCTCTTGGGAACAGGGCATGACCACCCCAGCCCTACGCCTGCTCCAGCACCACTGGCACCCCTGGTGGGCGCCCGTCCTTGTCGGGGGGAGATGCCAGCATCGCCTCCACACTCCAGATCTTGGGTTTCTGGGGCTGCTTGCCCTGCCCAGGGCTTGGCCCTACTTTGGGGCTGCCCCCACACCCATCCTGCAGGGGGCTGGAACTGGGAATGGGTTCGGCAGCTGGTGGGACCCCCTCGCCCTCGCTGTCCTCGCCGTCCGAGGCGCCGCGCACGGCCCAGCCTGCCTTGTTCTCCTTCTTGAGGCGCCGGCGGGCGTTGGCAAACCAGGTGGAGACCTGGGTGAGGCTCATCCGGCTCACCACGGCCAGCATCACCTTCTCCCCCTTGCTGGGGTAGGGGTTCCTGGGGTGCCGTGCCAGCCAGGCCTTCAGTGCCCCAGTGCTCTCCCGCGCTGCCGCCGCCTTCGCCCGACCTGGCTCCGCGGGAAGCCCCAGCGGCACCTCGTAGGGTGGGGAGACCTGGAGGGGCAGAGGACTGTCAGGGCGGGATGGGGTGGGGAGGTAACACGGCCAGAGGGGAGAGCCTGAGGGATGTGGGAGGGTTGTAGAGGCTGAGGGACGTGTGGAAGGGAGCAGAGCTGTGTCCTTCCTGTCCTCGTCCTTGCCCATGAGGATCCCGAAGTGCCAGGGTGCAGGAGGGGGGCAGGAGAATGCTGGGGAGGTGCAGGGGACTCGGGACAGCAGGCCCCCAGCCCTCACCCTAACCACCCCACAGAGCCCCATCCCAGCCCTGGGAGGGTCCCATGTCCCAACCCTCTGGATCTGCAGCCCCGTACTTACCAGGGGCGTCAGGAGGCTCATGGGGGGCGGCAGGAGGCTGTACCCAGCCAGCACGGGGCAAGGGCAGGGGTAGGGGCAGGGCAGTAGGGCTTGAGGGGGTCCCCGCAGGGTCCCCCAAGGCCCCCCGCAGCTCCCTATCTCTTGTCCTGGGCTCCTCTTGCTCCGAGGTGCTGCCATGCTGCAGGAGAGGAGCTGGGGAGCTGCTCCCGGGCATTTTATAGCTGCTGGGGTCTGCAGTGACTGAAAGCTGATTAGGGGGTATTAGCACCCACGAGAGCAGCAGCAGGATCTGGGGCACCCAGTACCCCCCCGGCTACTGTTGGGCAGGGACTGCCCTCCTCGCCTGCCTGCCACTGGCCAGGACCCTGTCCCCAGCCCCCCAGTTCTGCACAGCCTACACAGCCCCCATGGAAGGGGGTGCAGTGGCACCCAGGGGCTGGTGCTTGGGACCCATGTGAGCTCCACAGCCACAGGGACACAACACACCTGGGGCTTTACTGCAGTGCCAAGAGCATCAGTCCTGCCCACGACCCCAGCCCTAACCCAGTCCTGGGGCTGGGGTCGGCAGAGCCCCCCATGCCATAGAGGGCTGGGTTGGGGGGCCAGGTGGATTCATGCCTGGTGGGAGGACAACCCCCCATGTTGCCCCATCCTGCTCCCCCAGTGGCTCGGCCAGGTCCTCACCCAAACCCTGGCAGTGCCACGCCTGCCGCGGGATTCCTGGCAGCAGAGCGGTGAAGGGGAAGGGTCTTGCAGCCCCAGGGACAGCTGGGGATCCCTGCAGGCACTGGGGGGGGGGCTCCCGTGGCTGGGGCAGCGGGGACAGCGAGTGGGAAGGGCAGTGGTGGGCAGCTGTGAGAGGGGCCCCGAGAGCCCACGACCCCCAGAGCCGCCCGCTCCTGCCGCCGCGCCTCCCCGCTAAGACTGGGATTATCCCACAGGTTGTATCTGTCATTAAATACCGACTAATAACGCTCTCAGGATATTAAATATGTAACAAACCCGCTTAGCGCTGGCCAGGACGGGAAGGCGAAGGTCACCGGTGCTAATGAGCCTGGACGCATCCCTGGCTCCCCGCAGGCCCCGGCAACAGCAGAAGGTCCCAGGGCTGAGGTGCCAGTGCCAAGGGGTCCCAAGCCCCTGCAGCGTCCCCATGGCCAGAGCCCCAGCAGCACCTGGAGCTCCCAATATGCAGCACCTGGAGCTCTGGTCCCGTCCATCCCACCATGCCTGGTCTTGTGCCCTTGAGCAGCTCCAGGTGTGGAAGCCACAGGACAACTGAACACTGGTGCTGGCTGGGACCTGCCCTGGCCATGGCCCTGCTGTGGCCCCATAACCTTGTCCCCACGGGACTCCTCCAGCCCTAATCAGTGCTGCAGATCCACTTGATTAGATAATGGGGCTGTAATCTAGGAAAGCGCCTGTGGATTGCTGTGGCACACCCTGACCCTGCACAGCACAGCTGGAGAGGGAGGGCCACGGCGGCTCCAGCACACACAGCTGGACACCGACCGAGCCACGGCCGGGCAGGCACAGCCACGCACAGCCACGCACCAGCACCACTGGGCATGTGAAGGCAGCGGGACCGAGCCACAGCTGGGACAGAACCACAGCCAGGGCTGGTCACCACGGGGGCCACACGCACCTCACTGCCCTGGCTGTCAGGGGGGCCGGCCCACACCCCCAGCCCTGCCTGAGCAGGACAGAGAGCCCATCACAGTGCCTGGAGATCACACTGCCCCAGTCCCGGAGCTGTGGGGCTTGGGCCTCACACAGGCTCTCTCCCCGAGGCTGGGTGGTTCCCGGCCTTTTTCCCCCTCCGTGGATAATCAGTTTAATGCAGGAGCAGAGAACTAAAACTCCGCGATTAGCTGTTATAATCGCATGTAAATACGCCCAGACAAGCCGCTCAGGAGGGCGGTGTGGGGCTCGGGACAGAGTTACACGGGATTTAGGCTGTTTACCACTCGATTAATTTCATGACTCCAGCCCCAAGCTCACCGCTGTCCCAGCTGCCCGGCTCACTTCCCAGGAGTCAAGGTCACTCGGGCAGGAGGCAGCTGATAGCCCGGAGCGGCTGCCAGCAGTGATGGGCCCGGCACAGCGCTGGGCTCTGGGACCCCTGTGCTGCAGTCCCAGGGGATGTGCTGGGGAGGCTGGGCTGTCCTGTCACTGCTGGCTGGAGCCCGGACCCCCACGCAGGCACACACCCAGGTCTCCATCCCTTTTTATTCATAAGCATAGTCAAAGCTTGAGAATGTCACAGCTGAACCCCTCCCCTAACCACTGACAGACCAACGCCACAGTCCATCCCCTCTTCAGAAGAAAAATAGAGCATCTTCCACCTCTGCCTCCTCCTCAGGTTTCTCCAGTCCAGAGCCCTGCTGCTGCCTGCCTGCAGGCCAGAGATGCCACGGGAGGGCCGGATGCTGGCACAGCAGGACCACAGGCCCCATGGCTGCGGGGAGCACGTGGCTATGGCTGCACACACCTCGCCTCTCACACCACACCACACAGCTGTGTCCGGCCCCACGGCTCCCCCAGGACCCTCACGTGCTGGGCAGACACCGATCCGTGGCTGCACACACAGACAATTCAGGAGAAGGGGTTTCAGATCATCAAGTGCAACAGGCAAAGAGACCGTCCACACACGGGCTGCCCCTGCAGCTGCTGAGCAGTCTCTGGGGGATTCACAGGACCCCACTGGCACGGGGCTGAGTGGCAGCTTGTCCGTGTCCGTGTCGCTCCGGCTCGGGCGTGGCCCTCGCAGCCCTGACACAATAAGGCAACTGCTGGCTGGGGCCGCTGCCGGCGTGGCCACTGGTGCAGTGCCCAGCCCTGCCCGGTGCTACTCGGCCAGCGTGATCACGTCGTAGTGGATGCCCGGCTGCAGCTGATGGATCTGCTCGGCCGCCGCCTCAGCGCTGAAGATGCCCTGGGCCTGGGCCATCGCTGCATCTGCCACTGCTGCAGGGAAACGGGGGTCAGCGCCGCCTCGCAGGATCCCCCCTCCGTGTTCCCCACCTGCTCCCAGGGAAGGGACACACGGCCACCTCGCTCCTGTGGGGCTCGTGCTCTGTGGAGCAGGGAGCCCAGCTCTGGTTAACTCTGTTCCAGAACTGACAGGCTGGGATCAGCAAAGATCCGCCCTCCGACACCACGGTTTGCCAACAAAACAGCATTCCAGGCTTGGCCTTCCCAGCCCTCCCTTCCAGGGCTGCTGCACAGCTCCTTGCCAGCCCCAACCACCAGTGCTGGCAGGACTGGCCCCCCAAACCCTGGGAGGACTGGCCCCTTCAGCCCAGTGCCCTGCTCCTACCTGAGACAGCTGAGTGTGCCGCTGCCTCCAGCTGTGCCTGGGTGACGAGCTGCTGCTCAGGTGACACAGGCATGTACTGGATCTGCACAGGGGAGAACAGGGGAAGCCTAAGGAAAGGAGCCCTTCTGGAGCTGCTCTGACCGCAGTCACTGCACTGAGGTTCCAGCCCATGAGCACCCTGCCATCACCCTCTCCAGGCAGGCTCAGGGATCACCTCACAGCAGCCCCTCCAGCTCGAGCCTGGCCCCTTACCTGTGACTCTGGCAGGAACTGGCTGCCCTGCTCGTACTGGATGTGGGTGATCTGACCGTCCTGTACCTGAGGACAAGCAGTGTGTTAGGGACTGTGAGCATCCAGGCCCCCAACAAAGCTGTGACCTGAAGGGAGTAAGCCGGAGGGGGCCCAAGGGGTCTCAGCGCCACACATGGCACCCTATGAACCCCACCCACCCTGTGAAGGGAGTGGACAACCTGAGGCTCACCTGGATGTGATGCCCCTCTGGGACAACAACATACTCCTGGGGAAGCAAGTGCGGGACGCCTTCCTGGGCAATAATGTATTGAACCTGCAAACACAGGAATTCAGACCCAGAAAAGATCACCACTGCCCACCCCCCACCACCACAGACAGACCTGTCTGTCTCCTGTATGTGTTTTCACCACCCCAGTGCCTCCAGCTCTCCCTACGGACCCCTGCTGCCCCCACTGCCACCAGCTTTCCCAGCTCCTGCTGGGCAGAGTCCCCCGTCCCTGGGCCGCATCCCCTCACCTGGTTGTCAGCGGTCACTAAGTGCTGTACTGTCTGTCCGTCTGCAGTCGTGATCTCCTGGATGTAGGCTGCCTCCTCCTGCAAGGTCAGTAAGTGCCCTGTGTGGTCAGGGGGACTAGGCCTGGCTGCAGCCCCCTGGGAGGGAGGTTGAGGCCGAATGGCCCGACTCACCTGGCTGGTGACGCTCTGCTCCTGTGTGACAAGGATGTGCTCCTGTCCCAGAGCCTGCTGCAGCCTCTCAGGAGCCAGCACGGCCTGGCCGGCCTGCAGAGCAGCTGCAATGCAGAGAGAGCTGCTGGGGACACTTCTGGGGCTGCCCACGGCCCCGCTCCCCAGAGGCTGCTCCTGGCCCTGACCCCACTCAGCCCTGCCTGGCCCACAGGCTGGGTGAATCCTGCATAGGGTTCGGGCTGCAGGTCAGCCCTGGTCACAGGGACACATCTTACTGTGCAGGGTGGCCAGGGCGTCCTCGTCACTGTTGAGGATGATGGTCTGCTGGGCAGCAGCAGGCCCTGGTCTCTTCCCCTCAGAGCTGTGCAAACGCTGCGTGTGGAACTTGAGGTGCCCATTACGGTTGAACCTACGGGAGGAACAGAGCAAGGTGGAGTTTGCCACGGGACCCTGTGCTGTCTGAGAGACACAGCCCACAGGCACAACCACATCCTAAGCATGGCCCATCCAGTTCCTAGCATGTTCCCATCAGCGCCCAGGTACTGAACCTCTCCATGCAGAGCTTCCTTGGGGATGAAGCTGAGCCCACATGCAGCAGGAATTGTTCCCAAAGGCAGAGTCCCCTCTAACAGGGGCGGCTGCTGGGGAAGGGCTGGCACAGTGAGCTCTGCTAAGATCCTGTCTCTCTTGAACCTTGCAGAGCTCTGTGGGGTCTCCCAAAGCAGTAACAGCCCTGCTGTATCACTCACCTCTGCCCACAGACCTGGCAGGCGAAGGGCTTCTCGTTGGTGTGGGTCAGCATGTGCCTGCGCAGGTCCTTCTTGTTCTTGGAGGCAAAGCTGCAGTGGGGGCACTTGTGCGGCCGGAGACTGGCATGCTGGACCATGTGGCTCTGGGACAGGAGGACAAGAGTCAGGTCAGAAAACACCTACTTCTCCAAACCCCTTGTTCCCAGGGCTGCTCTATGCCAGAGAACCTACCCGGACCTCCGGCCAGAGCGTGGCAGTGAAGGTACAGTCGGGACACTTGAAAGTGCTGGGCCCAATGTGGGCTCTCTTGTGACTCTCCATCTCTGCTCTCCCCGTGAACATGGCTGTGCAAATCTTGCATGAAAACTTTTTGGCTGTGGAAATCTTACACGAGAGCTTCTTGGCTGTGGAAACCTTGCACGACAGCTTCTTGGCCATGCCTTGGAGCGCAGGCCACCTGACCTTTGGGGATGAGACTTCCTGCCCCTCGGAGGCTGGGGATAAAGATGAGTCCTTCTGGAGCTGCCTGGTGACACACTGCACCAGGGGCCACTTGACGCTGGCAGGCTGAGCCTCCTGGCCCTCCACAGGCGAGGGAACAGCAGCATCCCCGCTGAGGGGCTGCGGGAGAAACACCAGTCACACCTGCTCACACTGCTGCCCGGGACGGGGAGCAGGCTCAGCTCCTTACCTCCACGGTCTGGAACTGGCTCCCCGGGACACTGGACGACATGATGTAGTGATTGTTATGGTCCTTCAGAGCTTCCTCTGTCATCACAGCCCCGCTCACCACAACCGCGTGGGAGGTCTCCACAGGGCTCTCCTCCTCACTGATGGAGAGGACAGGGTCAGAGAGGCCCTGCCTGCCTCCTCCTCCTCACCACTTAAAGCCTCCTTACTGGAGACCAGAAGTGCCTCCACCTCTCTGCTCCTCCCCTCCAGCTGACCTGTACAGTGTGCCAGGGGCCTGGATCTCCTCGCTGACGGGTGCAATGATGCTGTACTCCGCTGTCCCTCCAAAGGGGATGGTGATCTGCTGCAGCTCCGAGCCGCCCAGGCTTGCCTCCCTGTAAGCCTCCTGCACCAGCGTCTGCCCGGGCTCTGCCATGTGCAGCATCACCAATTTCTGCTGCTGCTCCTTTGAGTCCACCTCTGCCTCCTCCTCCTGTGCCCGTGGCTCACAGGGGCCTGGTGTCTCTCCTGGGTCATCTGGCTTCACCACTGCCACCTGTGTGAGACAGCGGCTCAGCTGAGGGGAACAAGGCTCTGCAAGACACCCCTGCAGAGGAACAGGGTTGGGAAGCCTCCCTTTGCCACCCCCAGCAGGTCTGGACCCCCTCGGCCCTGCTCACCTGCAGTGAGCCCGTGGCCAGCTCTCGCTGGGCGCTCATGTTCAGCAGCAGATCCAGGGCTGCTTGCGTGGCCAGCTCTGCTGATCCAGCCACACCTGGGGGGGTGGATGGGGAGGGTCAGGTAGGCACTTGCCTGCCTCCTCCCCATTCCAACCCCTTCCTGGCAGCTCGCTGACCTTGTTCGTAGATGATGGTGGCCCCTTCCAGGGAACTCTGTGAGAGGACGGGGGGTTCTGCTCCTGTGACAGCCTGGACCGCGTGGCAGGTGATGGGGCCAAGAGACGCCTGCATGAGAGAGCGAGCTGACAGCATGGCAGGCAGCGAGCACCAGGACGAGCCAGGGCCGGGTGCGGCACTCACCGGTGGGCTGGTCTCTGGCTCAGCCGGCGCCTGCACCTGGCTGTGCTGCTGCTTCAGCTCCTCGATCTGCTGCAGGGTGAAGAAGGGGCGGCGGCGGCAGGGCGGCTCCTCGGGGTGCCGCTGTGCCCACTCCTCGAAGGAGTCGGCGTGGCGGCACTGCACGTGCAGGCGCAGGTTCTTCTTGTGCTTGGTGGTGAAGTGACAGAACTCGCAAGCGAACGGCTTCCCTCCTGCAGGGCCCGGGAGGGGGAGTCAGGCACAGGGTTCCCAAGGGATGGCAGGGAGAGCAGGCAGGCTCTGACCTTCTCCAGGAGAAAAGGGGATGCAGGACATTGGGCTCCTCTCACCTGTGTGCTTGACTGCCATGTGTGAGACCAGGAAGTCCTCCCGGAAGGTGGAATACTTGCAGACGCTGCACTTGTAGGGCTTGTCGTTCATGTGTGACAGCTGGTGGTTCAGCAGGACCTTCTTGTCCTCGCAGACGTAGTCACAGAACTCACACTTGAACCTGCCAGGACACAGCTGCCCGTCACGGGGGGCTGAGGGGGAGTGGGACAGGGGCTCTGCCAGGGCACGCCGTGGGCTGTGCCGGGCTCCCACCTGCGGTTGGCGATGGCCTGGATGTGTGTCAGCAGGTGCATCTTGAAGGTGTAGCGCTTCTTAAAGGACTTCCCGCACTGCGGTGGGACAAAGCAGAGCAGTGTTCACCTCCTGCCCAGCCCCTCCCGCTGCCAGCCCCTCCCCAGGCTGTGTCTCCCTCACCTTGTCACACATGTGAGGCTTCTCTGTGCTGTGTGTCTTCATGTGCTGCGTAAGCCTCTTCTGCATGGGGTAGACACGGTTGCAGACAGGGCACGGGAAGGAGTTCAGCTTTGGTGGCTGGATGGAGAGCATGAAGATGAGCTCACCTGGACGGGCTCACCAGTTTCCTTACCCTCTCCCCCACTGCAGGACCTGGGCTGCCTTTCCTCAAGAGATCCAGAAACAATGCCCTCAACAAGGCACAGAGAATTCGTGGAAGACCCAGATGTGCCTCTTCCCATATAACAGTGCTGAGAGACAAGCCAACAGAGTACTCAGACTCACCGGATCAGCTCTTTTCTTCCTAAAAAAAGAAAGAAGAAAAGCCCCTTGTGTGAGCTACACCCCAAGTCTGAGCCGCCTTGTATCCAGACACCAAAACTCCCCTATTTGGAAAGGGCCAGAGGTCAGGGGAAGGGGCAGCCACGGCTGCCCTCTCAGGGCAGGAGGAACAGTGTCAGTGCCATTCAGTCCCCAGGACTGCGCTTCCCTCACCTGTCCCGGTTGTGCACCGTGGAGTGCCGGATGACATCCTTCTTGTACACGCTGGTGTAATTGCACTCCTCACACTTGTAGGGCTTGCTGCCCACGTGGTTGAACATATGCTCCTGTGAAAAGCAGAGCAGGGCCGTGAGACCTGGGGCTGCCAGGCACCCTCGTGGGTTCGGGGCAGGGCAGACAGAGCTCACCTTGAGGGAGGACCAGCGCCGGGAGCGGTAGCTGCACTGCAGACACTTGAAGAGCTGCGGGTCGTTGGCCTCGTGCGAGTTGACGTGGAAGCGCAGATCGTCGTGCGTGAGGAACCGCGAGCCGCAGATCCGGCACAGGTACGGCCGCATCAGGGGCTTGGGGGACTTGTAGTAGTACCTGCACGAATGGCAGCAGGACTCAGAGCTGCGGTGGCCAACGGGCTGGACCGGCCCTGGGCAGAGGCCAGAGAGCCCAGCACACCCCCCTCACCTGCGCCCCATGTACTTGCGGTATTTCTTGCCCAGGAAGCGGCGGGAGGGCCGCCCGCGCCGCCGGGGGACGGCGTCTGCCTCCTCAGCACCCGTGTTGGAGGAAGGGTCCTTGTTCTCCGAGTCGGACTGGCTGATGCTCGGCTCTGCCAGGCTCTCGCCGGTCCCATTCTCCAAGCCAGAGGAACTGGCTGCCTCTGAGTTCTGCAGCTCACGGCTCGGTGTGCTCTGGGACGTCACCAGGGGCTCCACCTCCCCTCCTGCTCCACAGAGCACAGCACGGCTCTGTCACACCCCTGCTGTTGGCTCCGGGAGCTTGTGCACCCCTCCCTGCTCCAGCACTGCTGTTGCCTCCCACCTCCCTCACCTTCTGGCACGTCCTGAGACATGTTCTCCGGACGAGGGAGCTTGCGGGGTCTCCCTGGGCGTCGCCGCGGCCTCTCCTCGCTGGACGTGGGGACAGTGCGGCCGTACTTGGGCTGTCGCCCCCGGGGCTCATCCTCAGCTGGGTTGTAGTCACTGTCCTCTGAGGGCAAGCACCCCAAAATGTCAGACTGACAAGAAACTAAGCTACTTAAGACGTGGGGAGAGCAAGTCCTACCTTCAGGGTCATCAATAGCACCAGCATCCATGATATCATCGTCTTCTTCTTCTGGGGCTTCCTCCTCCTCCTCTGTCTTCAGAGCAGCTCCCCCCTTTCGTGGTCGTCCTTTCTTCAAAGCCAGAGCTGAACCCACTGCCCCAGAGAACAGTGTGAAAACTCTTTACCAGACTGTGTGCCTTATGCTCCAACTCCTCCCTTGTTTCTTCCCTAGAAAGCAGAGCCCGTCTGCAGTGAGGTAAATTGGCACTCACCTGGCTGGAAGTGACGCTCTTTCATGTGGTTAATCAGCGTTTTCTTGGAGACACTCTTGTACTGACACATCTTGCACTTGAACTGCTGCACCACCACCACCTCCATCATCTCCTCCAGGGTCTCCATGTCTGGCTGGTCCAGCTCCTCCCCACCATCCGCCTCTTGAGCCTGCTCTGGCTGTATGGGCAGCTCCAGCACTTCCAGTTTGCAAGGGTTTGAAGGGCCGGGCTGCTCAAGGCACGTGGAGGTAGGTCCATCAGCAACAGCTTCTATCACCAAACGATTGGCCAGAGCAGATGTGGCCATCTGGGACACCATGGGAGCACCTAAAACACCAAAACCCACTCAGCCCAGGGGCAGACCCTCACCTGCATCCAAGGCTGCACCCGCACCGAGGGCGCAGGGCTGAACACGAGCTCAGGGATAGCTCCTGACAGGGCTGTGGTACAGGTGCCATGGTTGATGCAGATGGGACACCCCCTCTGCGCCCCACTCCAGTGGCACAGGCTCACAGACAGAGCCACCGACATGGACAGCCCAGGTTGCTCACTCACCGTCATCAGGGCCTTGCAGAATGAGGTACTGGGTGGTCTCTGCCCCTCCATCCTCCGCGCTGGTCACGGCGATGCAGCCTGGCAGGGAGAGCAGAGAGGTGACTGCCAGACCCCAGGGCCACTGGGGCTCTCCCAGCTCAGACACAAGCAGGAAGGTGTGAGGAGGGTCTGCCTCTCTGAATGCAGCCTATCCGGGCTGAAGGAGCAGCTGTCCAGCAGCATGAGCTCCTTGTCAAACCCACCAGCTACCACAGGCTGGCAAGCAGAGAAAACCCTGCTGAACTGCTGGACTCGATGACCTTACGATGTTTTTTCCAACCCTAATAATTCCACGTCCATATTTCCCACCACCTCTCGAGTTCTGGCACAGCAGCAGCTCCCTCCCAGCCCATCTCCAGGTGGGAGCACACACTCACTCTGGATGATGTCCGGCCCGATCGTGGACTCGATGATTTTGTCAATGGCAGAGCCCAGGTCTGAGGAAGTGGATGCAGTGGAGTCTGACACGACTGTGGCTCCATCAGTGACCACACTGGAGTGGACCAGGACTTGTGGGGACTCTGACACCATGATGGACTGGCTCACAGTGGAGACACTGGAGACCAAGGTGGATTGGGCGATGGAGGATGAGTCTGGCAGGTAAACCCGGGGAACGACATCTGTGCTGGAGCTACTCTCCGAGACCTCTTCCTAGCAGAAGAAAAAGAGTCCAGCTTAGCTCAGCTCAGCCGAGACACCTTTGCCAGAACAAGCCCCTGTGGCAGCCAACATATGTGAACGACCCAGTGTATCACTGCACAACTGCCAGGAAAGGCACGAGAACAAATCCTTTGGTACTGACAAGGACCTGGACATCCAGGGCTGTCCTTGCTACCGAGGGGAGTCCAGCTGCTAGGACCGGCAAGCACACACGAGACCAGAGGCGTAACAGCGCCTGCCGAGGCCGCAGAGCTCAGTCTGCCAGGAACGCCCAGAGAAACCCCCAGGAACCAGAACCACGGCCGCTCCCCCGGCGCCTACCAAGGAGACCCCGGTGCTGTCGGAGCTCTGCCCCACGCCGGAGTCATCGGCGCGGGAGAGGCGCCCAGGCCCCGCGGCGGCGTCGCTGCTGTCCGCCGACACAGCCTCCGAGGTCCCGACGCCCAGCCCGCTCTCGGTGGGCTCCTCCCGCGCCGCCTGCGGGGCCGCGTCGCTGCTGCTCTCCACCGCATTCTCCTCCATGCCCGCCCTGCCGGGGGCCCACTACGCTCGACCTGCGGGGGGACCGCCGCCGTCAGGGCCGCCGCCCGTCGGCCGCTCCCCGCCGGCTCCGGCCCCCGCGGGGGTCCCGGATGGGCGGGCGGGGGTCCCCGGAGCGGCCGCGGGCCCATCCCGGGGGGTCCCGGCACCGCCCGGCGCGCCGGTCCCGTCATGCCCCGCGGCCCCGCCGGGC
>JAWMRA010000050.1:6325842-6357890 GCA_035584735.1 Pseudotriccus pelzelni | reverse complement strand
GGCGCTCGCCGCCGTCGGGACGCGCTCCTCGCCCCGGCCGCCGCTGCCGTCGCCTCCCGGCGGCGAACGGCGCCGCCCGCCGGGGGGGGAAGGGGGAGGACCCAGCTCCCCGCCGGGGACTATTTTTCCCGCGGAGGACTCTCGGCGGCGCTGTGACTGTGCGTCATGGCGTCACGAAGCGGCGCCCGGGCCCTGAGCGTCGGCGTCGCGCCGGGTTGCGCTGGTCACGTGACGGGGAGGCGGAAGTGGCGGCGGCGGGGCTGGGCCCGGGGCTCGGTCCGCCCGCTCCGCTCCCGCCCGGCCCGGGCTCCCGGCAGGGGCTCCGCGGTACCCCTGGCGGGCCGTGCAGCCCTGCCGCTCCACTTCCCGGCCCGTAGCCCGCGGTGGGCGCTGAGACCGGTGCGTCTCGTGGGTGGGCGCCGCCCATCCCCGAGGCGACCCTTACCCGGGGCCTCGCCGCGTCCAGCCCCGGCGGCCCTCCGCTGGGCTCTCGCTCACCTCATTCCTCTCCCCGTGGCGGTTCCCTCTGCCCAGGTGGCAGAGGGCGCGCAGTTGCTCTGCCCTGTATTCGGGGGGCATGGGCGGGGGGACCTTCTGATGCCGCAGCATTCCCGCAGGGATTTGCTCAGAGCTGAGCGCGATGCTGTGCCAGATCCTCCAGCTGAGCTCAGCTGTGCATAGCTTGGGCTCTGCCTCTGGGTGAAGCCTTGCTCCGTGCTGATGTTTTCACCGAACCCTGGCGTTTAATGTTTCTCATGTTGCAGCGCTCTACCGAGAACGACTCTATCCCGATTTCTTTTCTGGAAGAAAGGCAGCTGTGTTATCCCTGCGCTCTGCTGGGCCGAGCCTGGCTGCTGAGCTGGGTCCCCACGGAAGGGACACGGGGGGCGAGGGGATCCCGGAGCTGCCTGGACAGAGCCAGCCCGCAGTGCAGGTGGGGGTGGGCAGTGCCACCGTGTCGCTGGCCAGGCCGGCCGGTGCTGAGGTGGTGCCAGCTGCAGGAGGACAGACGGTGCCTCATCTGGCGCAGCCTGCGAGAAATCCGAGCCGGGGGGTGCTGGGCTGGATCAGCCCTCTTGGATCAGCACTGGGTCAGCGCTCTGCAGCGCTTGGCCCTGGTGCTCTGCTCCCGGGTGGGACAAGGAGTGCCCCTGGGTCCAGCCCCCCCCAGCCCAGGGCTCCTCTGTGGGGGCTCTGTGAATCCCCCGTGCTGCCCGGGGGGCACCGTGTGCCCGGTGGAGGAGCTGCTCCACCAGCTGCTGCGCGAGCACCTCCCGGGCTCTTTTTCAAGCTAATTAAAAGCATCCTTGAAAGGTTTATGCCCTCATCCATCACCGCAGACAGCAGCGGTGAGCGCTGTCCCCGGGCTGGCCGTGTGAGCGCTCCTGCTGCCGCATCCCGCTGCCTCGGGGCCGAGTCCCCGCGTGCTGCTGCCGTCACCAACACGCCAGAAGCCCGAGAGACAGCTGAGGGGGTTGGTTTGGTTTTTTTTTTATTCCATTACTGCTCTTTAAAGCAGCTCTGTGGGGGGAAGTGGAGCCAGGGAGGACGTGGAGGGCTCCAGGGCCCGATGTCCCCCCTCTATAGTGGTTCACACTGGCAGAGCCTGACACTGCCTGTGCCCAGCCATGGCCTGGCTCTGTCTGGGCTGGGGCTGTCCCTGTGCTCCCTGTCAGGGGAAGCTCTCTGTGTCTGTCGGGGAGGGGAAGTGTTGTCGGAGGAACTCCTGGCAAAAGCTGCCTCACAGGTAGAGGGAACGGGATGGATTTGTGTCAGACCAGCTGATACCGCTCTTTATGCCTCCAATCTGCTGCTGTGTGAGACAAGTGAAGGATTTTCCCACGGGTGGTGGCTCCAGGGCAAAGCAGCCTGAGCCCCAGGGGCCTCAGGGGTTCATACGGGCCCTCCCGGTGCTGGCTGGGCCCATGAAAAGCTGCGTCAAGCTTCCCTGTTGCCCTTCAGAGGTGCCCCATGTCCTCTGTGTCGGAGCATTGTCCCAGCAGAGCTTTGCTGCGATGGGTAACCTGCTATTTTTAAAAGCGCCGTGTGCCCCCGAGCCGGGTGAGCGGGGGATTTCCAGGGCAGGCAGAGCACGGCTCGGCTCTGGAGGCACAGCTCCTCTCTGATAATGCTCTGCTGTTGCAGCTTCGAGCCTGAAACCACTTCAGAGCCAAAGAAAACACAAAAGAAATCTCAGCAAGAGGCTTAAGAGAATCCAAAAACGCGCGTTGGATGTGCATCCAAATACCTTAGCGGGGGGAGCAGCAGGTTAAAGGGCCTTTTGGGAACGGGCTGAGGAGACAACACAGCGCTTGTGCCTGGAGGGCAAAGCGCTTGGGCTTGGGTGGGGTTTGATATGAGGCTGGTTTTAGTGGGCTGGTAGATGGGCTGCACCGACAGGCAGTCCCAGGCCCTGGGAGGTGTCACAGCTCCTGTTCTCTCCAGCCTAGATGTGGCACTGAGAAGAGATTCAGCCAGGCAAGCTGCCCCTCAGGCACGGTGAGAACACGCTGATGGGTGAGCCTGGTTGGGGTCACGTTCTCACTCCGTGGCCGCTGTGGGCTGCCCCTCCCCAGCACAGTTTGCTGAGCCACCACAGCTCCTCTGTGAGCTCATGGCCTCGGACACTACCCCCGAATAGGAGTTTGTGCTGAGCACGGTGCCCAGGGCAGAGCCTCAGCCTCTCCCCCCACCCCTGCAACCCAAACCCCCGACTTCCACCGCCGGTGATTTTGTCATCCGTGTTTGTTTGTTCCTCCTTGTTTCCTTTTTTTCTTTTCCAAGAAAACATTGCTGCGATGTTTGTGTAGCTGCAGGGCACGAATCCACATCAAGGCTTGTATTTATATCCCACCTGGGAAGGGCGGTTGCATCAGCACATTTTGTAAAACGTTGAGCAAAGCAGCCCTTGCTGCAGGAAATGGTTTTTCTTCACACCAGATTGCCTCACCGCTCTGTGCCTTCCCAGCAATGCTGGATCATGGAGAAGGCTCCTGAGGCGCTCCTGGAGGATCTCTCCATGCTGGGGTTGCAGTGAGCTGTCTGTCCCACAGCCTTCTGCACCATCAGTGCCTGCCCTGCCCACTGCCAGAGTGGTGGCCGTGCCAGGCCGTGCGCTTCCTCCAAGTGTCTTGTCTTGCTCCTGTATCGGAGCCATGGCTGCCATTCCCGCAAGGCTTTGGGACCATCAACAGCCTTTCCAGGATGTACTTGGAGCTACTGGATGCAAACAGCTGGCTCCTCTGTGCCTGCCAGAACTGCTGCTTTTGCTGCTGGATGTTTTTTTTCCCCCTTCTGGAGGGAACCTGTGGCTTCCTTCCCAGACCCTGAGACCTCGGAGCCACGGTCCAAGGCCACTGGCTTCCACCCTCTCCCGTGCTGCTGATTCATCACTGCTGGTTAGTTAAAAAATGGTAATCAGCAAATTACTGAAATATAAGTAAAATAAACAAGGTGGGCAGAGAACTGTGTGTGTTGCAGGGCCCCAGAGGCCTCGGGTATGTGCTGTGCTGGGCTCTTCCCGTTCCCTGTGCTCACCCCCTGTGTAGGGCTTTGCCTGGATGAGCTCCCCTGAGTGGGGGGATCAGTACCCAGCACTGCCTCGGGGCTCCCGGGCCCTGCCAGCCCTGCAGTCCCACCCATGACTGGTCCTGAGGGGCTGCTCTGCTCAGTCCTCCTCCCTCCTGCCCCATGAGAGGGGGTCACTGCCAAGCAGGCAGGCTCTGGGGTCACTGCCCACACTGAGCAGCTCCCAGCCAGGTGCTCTCCAGCCCTTCTTGCACCCTAGCAACAGAGCAGCTCTCTCCATCCTGGTGCTCCTGCAGCCCAGGGGCTGCATTCCTCCCCTTCCATGATGGTTTTGAAAGGTTGCTTGGCCATGGCAGCTCCCAGAGGGCAGCCAGGCCGTGTGTGCCATTCCCGGGCTGCCTGGGCTTTGTCCATATGCCTGTGTTGACAACTGAGCCTCTCTGAGTTAATTTGGCAGCAAGCTGCAGAACAGTTGTCAAATGTTTTACCGAAACCCGAGCATGTTGCATCCACCGCCCTTCCTTCTGCTTCGTGCAGTTTACAATTAAATACCACCAGTTTTGCCCATATTCCACCTTCCACAAACCCCCGCTCCTTATTCCCGAGCCTCACCGTCGCTGGCAGCCACGGATTCCCGGCACCGCGTTGTCCCCTCGCGCGCGGGCACGGGCAGGCAGGTTCCCCGTCATTGTCACAATTGCTGCCCTTCCTGTTTTAGCAGGCAGCTGCCGTGCCTGTGTCACCACTGTCAGGCACAAAGCGCTGCCCACCCCTTCTGTGTCGTGCCACTGATGGCCCAGCGCAGCAGCTGTGCCCTCCGGAGCTGGCGGCCACCCAGCCCTGTCCTGCCCCGCTCATCTCCCAGCCTCTGCCTCACCCCCATGAGGTGCCTCCACGGGGCCGATCCTGCAGGTCGCCCCAGAGCCCACGAGCCCCCCCCTTCCCAAAGGCACCGAGAGTGACCTGGACCCTGCACCCCCCTCACCTGCCCGAACACCCTGCGCTCCTGCTCCCGGCGGGTGGGAAAGTTTGGTAGAGCAAAGGTTGGTCGAAGCTGGAAGGCAGAATGTGAGGCGGGAGGAGGGTCAAGGGATGGGACGGAGTTTGCACCAAAGCAAGTCCTGAAGCACAAGAGCCCTGCAGGGTTTGGCTGTGTCACTGTGCTGGCCACTGGCCCTGGTGCCCAGTAAATGGAGCTCTGTGTGGGCCCCCACAGACCTGGGGAGGGGTTCCAGGGTGTGCAGCGGCCGGGGAGGGCATGGAGGGTGATGTCCCAGCCCAGCGCAGGGAGGTGACTGTGCCACCCACCTGTGTGCCCGGAGCAGGTGTGGCAGCCAGGGGATCTGTCATGTGTGTTTTGCAGCTGGGAGGGGTGGTGACACGGCAGCGCTGGTTTCAGTGCCTGCAGGGAGGGGTGAGCCGGTGACACCGGCCACGTCATCCTCACCCAGACAAGAGGCTGTGGGAGCACCGGGGCTGGGGGCAGCGGGGCTGAGGGGGCAGAACAGCACCTCCTGCCCCAGGCAAACGGGGATGAAACACTGGCAAGAAACTGGTGCTGAGGGGTGGGGAGTTCCCCAGGTGAGGCAAGGGACAGGCAGGGACAGGCAAGGAGCTGAGCAGGTGCATCCACAGAGCTTGGGGCAGGCAGGGAAGGGGTGTGAGGCCGGGGGCCGGTGGTGCCGGAGCGCTGCAGGCCCGTGGCATGCGGGGTGGTTTGCCAAGAAGGGTCCTGAGCCCAGCTGGAGGCTGCAGTCCCAGCCCACGCAGGGCCCGGCGCCGGGGCAGCACATACGGGAAGTGTGTGCAGGAATGTTGTTTCTGTCTGGAGCCCTTGAGCAGGAGTGATGGGACTCCAAGGCTCTGACGCAGAGCTGCTCCCCATGCCCTGCCCTGCTCCTATGCCAAGCATCCCCATGCCCTGGTCACCATGCACACCGCAGGCCGGGTCAGCCAGTGCCGGGTGTCAGCTCTGCTCCCTGGGCATGGATTGCTGCTGACCCCATGGCACAGGAGCAGGGATGGGCTCAGGGCAGGGCAGCTACTTGGCCTGGCTGGGAACACACACTGGTGCCCTGCCTGCCGGCTGGGGGGTGTGGCTGTGCCATGGCAGCCGTGGCACTGACTCTCCCTGCCAAGTCCAGCTGCTCCCTTCCCTCTGCACAGGTTGTGTCCCTCTGCACAGGTTGTGTTCCCCGTGCGACCGGCGCTTGGTCTTCCTGACCCGCTGCTGTCTCACCCGCACAAGATGCTGACTCTCTCCCACCCCACTTCCCCTTGCCACCGTGCTCCTGCCCAGCCCCTCATGCTGGTAGAGTGCCCGATGCCATCCACACACCTGGGTCTGTCCTTCGCTCCCGTGCCCCCCTGAGCCCTGCCCGGGGTGCCCAGGTGGGAGGCAGTGACTGTGGCAGCCACATGTCCCCCCACCCCCAGCTCCTCAGTTCTCCAACACTTTTGTCACCCTGGTGCACCCCGTGGCTGCGGCTGTTCAACCTCTTCCCTGGTCAGCTGGTGCCATGTTCCCTCCACGGCTGACACCCCTCCTGCTCGCCCGCACAAGAGGAATAAAGCTGGGGAGGGTCCAGGCTCTGGCTTTAGACAATCTCCCCAATTCTCACTGCTGGCCCAGCCAGCACTTCCCAGTAGGAGACCTGCAGCCACACAGAGATGTCACTGTGTCCTGTCAGCCCCTGCCCTGGGCAGGGATCCAGGCAGGCAGGCAGCCCCCTCTGGGGTCCCAGACCAGTTTTCCCACAGAGGGTCTTCATGAGGGTGGCCGTGAGGAAGAGCGTGGGAAGGGGCTGCGGTGGCTGTTCCTTCCCCTTTTGGGAGAAACGGTGGTGACAGGCACCCTCGTGGCTCGGGCAGTGTCTGGGATGGAGGATGTCCGCGTGGTTTTTTCCATCTCACTTGTCTTTTCGGAGGTCCTGGGAGTAAACAGGGCCACAGGCAGCCCAGGCTGGGCACCGCTCCTGGGGTCCCTGCCAGCCACAGCCCTCCCCTGCCTGTGGCACCGCCCCTGCTCACCGCTGCCCTCCTCTCCCAACAGCCGCAGCATCCCTCCACGTGTGCCCGTGCCAAGGGACGTGTGCCTTGCCCCAGCTCGCAAGCCGAGCTGGCCCAGGCAGCCTCGCATGGGGCTTATGCCAGCAGTGCCAAGCCCATCCCACAGAGTTCCCTGCCTGGTATGGAGGCTGCCGGCACTGCCAGACACGGGGGTTTCCCTGCTGCCCTGGCCCTGCTCCCTGCCGAGCCTCCAGAGAGTCACCAGAAAATCCCCCGGGATGGTGCCAGGAGGAAGCTGGTGAGCAGGACCGTGAGTCAGTGGGAGCGGCCAGGCCGAGGGCAGAGCTGTGGTCAGCAACCCCCCACTGGGGCTCCCACTGCCCCAGGGCTGGCCAGGATGGGGTGCACGGCGTGTGGGGCACTGGCTCTTGGCTCCTCCTGCCATCACTTGCTCCAAGCCCCTGCTCCCCTCGCAGGCCCCCTCCTGCCGGTGCTGCTCTGTGCTGCTGGGCCGTGGCTCTGCCCGTGGGATGCCACAGGCACCGTGGTGTGCTGTGGGGGTGCCGTGGTTGTGTGCCCACGCTGTGGGAGCTGTGGCTCCTGCATGTGGTGGAAATGAGGGATGGGAATAGCATGAGAAAGGCCCAGGGATCTGCCACAGCACTGGGGAGGACAGAGCCGGATCTGACCCTGTAGCTGCATCCGGGAGCTGGCATCAAATGTCACCTTTCCTGAGCTGCCCTGGGGGTTCTTTAGCGCCCAGCTCCATCAACAGTTCTGTGCTGTGCGCTGAGATCCTGGCAGCCTAGAGAGTGCAGGATGTGGAGCAGTGCCTGCTCACATGCCTCAGGATCCATCAGCTGCGGCAGGTTATTGGAGCACTTCGACAGAGCCCCCCCTTTGCCTCAGCTGCTGGCCAGGCAGGGTGCACAGGGAGCCGCTGCCTCCTGCCTGGCAAAGAGCTGGGCCATGCACAGGGGCAAGGGCAGCAGGCTGGAGGGGGCAATGGGATGACCTGGCTGCGGGGTCCCTGGGCTGTCACACTGCGAGGGATGCTTGGCTGGATGTGTTTCTCACACCAGGCACAGGATGGTGGCTGCTTGTGGAGCAACATCCTGCGCCAGGGAACAGGGGCTGCTCTTGCAGGACTGTGGTGGGGAGTGAGGCAACCCCCTGATTTCTCACTGTTGCTTCCTCCCAGCCGGGCTCACACTACTGGGAGGTCCCTGTGCCCGGCCAGCCGTGACCCTGAACTGCATCCTGCCAGCACTGGGCACCTGGCAGGTGATACTGCCCCAGGGATGATCCCTCCCTTGGGCATGGGGGTTCCTCTGCAAGGGCACAGTGAGTGTGGCCCCCTGTTCTCACCATCCCCAGCTGTGCTGGGCACCAACATAACCTGCTTGTCCTCTGGCTGGGCCAGGAGCTACTGGTTCAGCTCAGCCAGAGCTGGGGTGATAGGGTGAGAAGGTGGCTGCTGGGACACAGCCTGGGGCTGTTGGAAGCCGGGAGGACAGGCACCAACAGGAATGGGGGGAACAGAAAGATCCTCCTGACAAAGCCAGCTGAGGAGCCAGTGGGGCCCTGTGAGCCCGGATTAGTGAGAGCTGGGGCAGGGGATCCAGCCTGGGACCTGTCTCAGGCAGCATTGCCGGGCTGCAGCAGCACTCCCTCCCCCCCGCTGACGCTGCGCCTTGTTCTCTGCCATCTGTTTTCCCCTCGCTCCTCATCCCTGTTTGCTTTCCCCTTCACCGCTCCTGTTCCCACAAGCGTCGGCACTTTGGGAGAAGCAGGAAAACACCATCCCATGGCAAGGTCTGTGCTGTGCTGGGTGGGAATCTGAGTCAGCAGCGCCCTGCAGAGCGGAACAGGGAGAATGGGGCACCCCCCATGACCCACAGCACCAGGTGGAGTGTCCCCATGCCCAGAGCTGCTCTCGGGCAGGCACTGCCCCTGGTCCTCTGGGGCTCTGCCACTCGGCTGTTGGCATGTGAACTTAGAGGTACCATGGGGTGAGGAGCTGTGGGGATCTCCAGCGCTGGAAACACTCAACCCACTGGAGTGATGCAGCCGCAGTGAGGACATGGGGATGGATGCAGTGTCCTGGTAGGGGTCCAAGCTCCCAGCTCTTGGGCAAGGTGGGTTGCGGGTGCTGGGGCTCAGGCAGGGGTTCTGCTGTTGGTTCTGCCTCCATGCCCACCCAGAACCCCACAGGTCTGGCTCTGGCACCATCAGCCCTTGCCCACCCGAGCTCAGTGTCAGCCAGTGTGATGGCACAGCTGGCAGAGTCCTGAGCACCTGGCCAGCCCCCAGTGACCCCCTGCTGTCCCCAGAGCCACCATGGCCTTGGGGCCAGCAGGGCAGTGCCCTGTGCAGGGCAGCCCTAGAGTGGCTGTGCTATGCTGTGCCATGGCCCAGTGCTTCTGCCCAGCCACTCTCCCACGATCCTGTCCTTGCGTGGCTGCAGGATGCAGTGTGTTTAGTAAACAAGGTGATGAAACAGTTAAGGCAGAGATCGGAGGAGCCTGAGTCTGTGTTTCGTCACCGTGGGAAGGGAGTGAATCGGCGCTGAGGGGTCTGAGGGTGACTCATTGCCCTCCTGGCCCATAAATAGGAGCGGGGAACCCGACAGCACCCAGAGCAGACAGCAGGGACCAGCACAGCCAGAGCCCTCCTGCCACCAACACACCATGGCACTCCTCCTCCTGGCCCCGCTTGCCGTGGGGCTGCTGGCTGTCTCCTGCGGTGCGGCCCCTCTCCAGGGCAAGCCGCAGGCAGTCGTCACCTTCCCGGGGGATCTGGTCAGCACCCTGCCGGATCTGCAGCTGGCGGAGGTGAGGGGAGCGAGGCCTCGTGGTCCCCTCCCAGAACCCAGGCTCTCAAGGGGCTCCCGGGGGTGGCAGCGAGGGGATGCAGGCAGAGCCTGAGAGCTGTCTACCTCCTCGAGCTCTGGGAGGTGCCCAGGCTGGGATGGGTGCCTGAGGCTGCCGGAGCTCGCTCACCCTTGGGCCGCCTTTGCTCCCCAGCGCTACCTGCTGCAGTTTGGCTACACCACGGAGGCGGAGGCAAAGACCGGCAGCAGGCACATGTCCCTGGGCAAGGCGCTGCGCAAGATGCAGAAGCAGCTGGGCCTGGAGGAGACGGGGGAGCTGGATGCTGCCACACTGGAGGCCATGAGAGCTCCCCGCTGCGGTGTCCCTGACGTGGGAACCTTCCTCACCTTTGAGGGGGACCTCAAGTGGGACCACATGGACCTGACGTACCGGTGAGTCTGCCCTGGAGATGAACCCTTCTGCCCGCAGGGCAATGGTCCCAGGGGGATGGAGGCAGCCTGAGGAAGCAGGTGGGCAGCAGCCTCTGTTCAGCCTTTGTCTGGGCTTGGTGCTGCTGGCACAGCTGGGTCTTGGCGCTGCCAGGGCCAAGCTGGTACAGAGGCAGCATCTGCTCCATGATGTCTGGGAGAGCATCTGAGCCCCGCACCGAGGGTGGTGGTGGCTGCTTTGCCCAGCCATGCCAATGCTGCTGTCCCCTCCCGGGGTTGGGGCACATCCCTGCGCCCAGCAGGGCCACTCCTGCATGAGGAGGGGACCTGGCAGCACTGATCCACTGCATCCCTGGCAGGGTGATAAACTACTCCCCCGACCTGGACCGTGCCGTGATCGATGACGCCTTCAGGCGGGCGTTCCAAGTGTGGAGCGATGTGACCCCCCTCACCTTCACCCAGATATACAGTGGCGAGGCAGACATCATGATCATGTTTGGCAGCCAAGGTGATGTCCCGTGGGCAGGCAGGGAATGAGAAGGGGGCCGGTGACACATCCTTCCTTGTCCCACATCTCCTTGCAGAGGGTGTCTCTGCCCCCACAGGTGCTGGCAGGGCTCGGGGGTCTGTGTGCATACCAGGGGCGTGGGGGCTTCACTGGCAAGGCCAGCTCTGAGGGTGCTTTTCCCTACAGAGCACGGGGATGGATACCCCTTCGATGGCAAGGACGGGCTCCTGGCCCATGCTTTTCCCCCGGGCAAGGGCATCCAGGGCGATGCCCACTTTGATGATGACGAGTTCTGGACGTTGGGAACTGGCTTAGGTAAGGACAGGGTGTGATGGGTTGGGGGGTCTGATGGCACCAGCCCCAGCCCTGGCATTGAGCCGCCCCTCTCTGAGCAGTGGTGAAGACCCGTCACGGGAATGCCAATGGTGCCGAATGCCACTTCCCCTTCATCTTCGAGGGCCAGTCCTACTCCCGGTGCACCACAGAGGGGCGCAAGGATGGGCTGCCCTGGTGTGCCACCACCGCCAACTATGACCGGGACAAGAAATACGGCTTCTGCCCCAGCGAGCGTGAGTAGCAGTTTGGCCACAGCCCCTGCCCAGCCCCGCAGTGCCCAAGGCCCTCCTCACTCCCCCTTGCCCCACAGTCCTCTACACCAATGGTGGCAACAGTGATGGGGCCCCCTGTGTCTTCCCCTTCATCTTTGACGGCACCTCCTACGACACCTGCACCACGGATGGGCGCTCCGATGGCTACCGCTGGTGTGCCACCACCGCCAACTTCGACCAGGACAAGAAATACGGCTTCTGCCCCAACCGAGGTGCCAGCGGGCTGGGGGAGGGGGGCGCGCAGGGTGGGCACATGAGGGATCTCAGGGCTGTCAGTGTGGCCGCAGCCAGCCCCACTGACACTGCACTGCAGACACGGCGGTGATCGGCGGCAACTCCCAGGGGGACCCGTGTGTCTTCCCCTTCACCTTCCTGGGGCAGTCCTACAGCTCCTGCACCAGCCAGGGCCGGCAGGATGGCAAGCTCTGGTGTGCCACCACCAGCAACTATGACACCGACAAGAAGTGGGGCTTCTGCCCTGACAGAGGTACCGTCCCCCACGCCTGGGCTCCCCTTTGTGCCCCCCAGACCCACACTATGCACTGCACTCACTGTGGGGCCCATGGTCTCTGGATGGCATATCCTGTCCCACTGAGCCCCACTGGGCACTGAGGCTGGTGCTTTCCCCCAGGTTACAGCATCTTCCTGGTGGCTGCCCATGAGTTTGGGCACTCGCTGGGGCTGGACCACTCCAGCGTGCGCGAGGCCCTGATGTACCCCATGTACAGTTACATCCAGGACTTCCAGCTGCACCCCGATGATGTCCAGGGCATCCAGTACCTCTATGGTGAGCAGCTGCGCCACAGCTGGGCACACTGTGGGGCCCACAGCACCAGGCTGGCCCCAGCTTCACACCTTCCCCTGTATTCGCTCAGGTCGTGGCTCCGGCCCTGAGCCCACTGCACCTGCCCCCACCGAGGAACCCCAGCCCCTGCCCACGCAGGAGCCCCAACCAGTGCCCACAGAAGAGCCCCAGCCCCTGCCCACGGAGGCTGGCAGCACCTCCACCACTGAGGAGGAGGAGGAGGAGACGCCGGAGCCAACAGCTGTGCCCATTCCTGTGGACCCCAGCCGGGACGCCTGCATGGAGAGGAACTTTGATGCCATCACGGAGATCAACGGGGAGCTGTATTTCTTCAAGGATGGGTGAGCAGCAGCGCCTGGCACCTTCTTCCCTGGCCAGTGCTGGGGTGATGAATGGATGTGGGGGAGCAGGGGGCTGTGGTGGGGTTGTGAGGGGACACTGGGATGTGCCAGACTGGGTTGATTAGGATGGCTAACCTTCCCCACCAGGAAATACTGGACCCACTCATCCTTCTGGAAATCAGGCATCCAGGGTGCCTTCTCTGTTGCTGACACCTGGCCTGGCCTCCCAGCCACCATTGATGCCGTTTTCCAGGACTTGCTCACCAAGAGAGTCTTCTTTTTCGCCGGTGAGCTCTGCCCCTGCCACTCTTGGCCCCGGTGCCACCAGCAGCCAGGGTGCCCCCAGGGCCAGCTGACACCTCCACTTATCTCCCACCGCAGGTCGGCAGTTCTGGGTGTTTTCTGGGAAGAGCGTGCTGGGCCCCCGGGGGATCGAGAAGCTGGGTATAGGGAAGGAAGCCGTTCGCATCTCGGGGGCCCTGCAGCGGGGCCGCGGCAAAGTGCTGCTCTTCAGTGGGGAGAACTACTGGAGGTGAGCAGCACCAGAGAGCAGCAGTGCCTGCCTGTGCCCCTGGCAAGGGGCTGAGAGGGGGGTTCCCGGCAGACCCGAGCACAATTCTGCTCTCCCACAGGCTGGATGTGAAGGTCCAGAGGGTGGATAAGGGCTACCCCCGTGCCATCGACGACGTCTTCACTGGTGTCCCCCTTGACTCACACAACGTGTTCCTCTACCAAGGTGAGTGGAACCTGGTGGGTGGGTGCCATGTGGACACCCCCAGGCTGACCCAAGCCTCCTGCGGGCAGGGATCGCATTGCCCTGGTACCGGACTCAGAGTGCCTGGGTGTGTGGGGAATGGCCTTGGGGTAGGGCATGCTGTCAGCTCCAGAGGGTCCTTGCAGCGGGGCTGGCAGGAAACCCAGCAAGGTGCAGAGTGCCAGGTGTCTCTGCTGCTCAGGCAGCCCCTGGGATGGGTCCCCGCATGGCCAGCCCCCCTCTGACCCTCCATTCCCTCTGCCTCTCTCCGTGCCCAGACAAATACCACTTCTGCCGGGGCGACTTCTACTGGAGGATGACACCGCGCTACCAGGTGGACCGGGTGGGCTACGTCAAGTATGACATCCTGCAGTGTCCCCAGCACTGAGGGCCCGACGAGCCGCTGGCTCAGCCAGCGCTGCTTCCTGCCCACCACTCCCAACCCGTGGGCTCCCATCTCACAGGCTGACCCCTGGGGGCCTCATGGCTGTGGGCAGCCCCAGATGAGGAGGGGGCTTCACCATCTCCCTGGCAGGAAGGGACAGGGGGTCCTGGGGTCACCTCTTGGGAGCTGCCTGGTCCAGGGAGTCCCATATGGGGAGCAGGACTCTTGCCATAGCTGGTATCGTGCCACCCCTGCCAGCACTGGCTCCACAGCACAGAGGCGTTTGCCTGGTGCAAACTGCACGCAGATTTGAGACAAATTTGTCTTTTTCCTGAGCCAGCGATGCCAAGTCGGGCTGAGCCCCACTGGGAGCTGGCGCCTGGGGACGCACCGGGGCGGGACACAGGGGTCTGAGCACTCCTACCCGCTGCCCACTCCACCAACCGCCTGCTCTGCCAACCACCCGCCCATTTGTAATAAAGACAATTCTTTGGACACAGCCTCGAGTGCTCCATCAGTGGCTGGAGCCACGGTGAAAAGAAACCCCTCCTGCCGGAGGCATTGCCCTCCCCTAGACTTGGGTGTGCTAGCACCTGTGGGGAAGGGGGCACTGGGTGGGGGGCTGCCACCAAGTCCCCCTGTGCTAAGGACTGTGGATCCCTCAGGGACACTGGGTCCCACCAGGGAGGATATCCGCTTGCCCAAGTACGACGTGCCAGCAGCCCTATGCCAGGCGCGGCGCCCTCTCAGGCCCCCCCGGCTGTGGCTCCGCATATCCCGCCCCCCGCTGCCCTCCCGTGCGCTCCGGCTTTGCACGGCGATGAGGAGCGGGGCTGGGACACGGTGTATGGCCGGGACACAGCGTGTGACCCGACTACCCACTGTAGCCGGGACCCCCGCAGAAGCCCCCCGGGCCCGGCTTGTGTATGCGCGGCCGCAGAGCCTGGCGGTGGGGCCAAGGCCGGGGCCGTGTCCGAGGGTGCCCGGGTCCGCGGCAGGGTGGGGCGGCCGCAGCCCTAGGGCCGTAATTAGCTGTAATTAGTGGCCGAGTCTCCGGGCAGGGCGGGGGCAGAGCGCGGTCCCGTCCCTTCCCGTCGGGCTGGGGCACGGTCCCAAGCACCCCCAGTTCGGCGGCGGCTGCGGGACCGACCGGGCGCGGCGGAGCGGAGTGGACCCCGTCCCGTCGAGTCGGGCCGGGCCGGGCCGGGCCGGGCCGAACCGGGTCGAACCGGGCCGAACCGAGCCGAACGGAACGGGGCCGGGCCGATCCGCTCGGACCGGAGCCAGCCCTGCGGGCGCGGGGGCGGCGCGGCGGGCGGTGCCGCGGGCACTAGGACCCCGGTCAGCGCCCGGCGGGGCCGCGCTCGGCGGCCGCCTCGGCCGGAGACACTTGTGGCGGCGGCGGGGCCATGAGCGGGCGCTTCACCGTCACCGGCGGCGGGGGTGAGCGCCGGGGGCAAGGGGGGTCCGGGGGTGGGGGGCTCCAGGGGCAGGGCAGGGGCCGCGGGGAGGGCCCGTGGGAAGGATCTGCGGGACAGGGCAGGGTCCGCGGGGAGGGTCCCTGGGCAAGGCCGGGCAGTCGGGGCACCGTGGGGGGCTGCGGAGTGACGGTCGGTGCGGTGTGCCCCTCGGAGGTGGTGCGGACCCCCCGGAACAAGGATGGCGTGGAGCTCTGGGACACGGGAGATGGGGGTTGCAGAGTGGGGAGTGGGGTTTGGCTGCCCGGGCAGGACCCCTCATCCCGGGATGTTTCACGGGGTCACCCCCGCTCCCCTGGGACCTCCCCTGCTCTGTCCCTGTCCTGGGGGCTGTCGGAGCGAGGAGGCCCTGCTCCTGCGGGACCAGCAGCAGGATGAGGCAGGGTTACGGCTGGGGGTCGGCTGGGGGTAAGAGGCCACACTGCTCCTCAGGGAACCGTGGTGGAGGGTGGCTGTGGCCAGGCCAGGGCGAGGGTGTGGGGAGGGCAGGCTGTGGCCAGCCCATGGTAGCCACCAGGCTTCTGTGGGCACAGGCACTGGAGCCAGCAGCCGTCGCCTCGCCGTGCTCAGGGGACGTGGCGGTGGGGCTGTGCTGTCACCAGAGCCGTATCGATCCCAGAAAACCGGCCGACGGCAGCACCGTGCTGCGAGAGCTGTGACCTTGCACCCTCAGCGAAGGGCGCGGGTGGGAGGCGCGAGCAGCCGGATGGGCACCACGGCACCCGGGCTGGGCTGTGCCCCCGGCGCTGGGCTCCGGCCCGCGGGGCCCCTGTCTGGGATCCCACCATGGTGGGCGATGTAGGGCTGGACCCAGTGGCAAGAGGATGCAGGGCCATTTGTCACCCCGGTGGCATCTGGGGCAGCTGGGCCTGGCCCGTGGGCTGTGTTGAGTCAGAGTGGACAGTGATGAGCTGGGGCTGTGGCTGAATTCTGTGGCCCTCCAGGAACAGCTCATTGGCTTGACAGCCTGTCTGCTGGTGTGGGGCTGCGGGGGGCTGGGGTGGGCATGGCGGAGGCCACAGCGGGAGCAAAGGACACATCCCCCTGGCTGAGCTGTGACCTTGTGCCCTCCCAGAGGACAGCCGGTGGCTGGCCCTGCTAGGGGTGCCCAGGGCCCACCCTACCTCGTGGGGTGGTCATGGCCGTGGCAGGGTGGGTGCTGAGGGGTTGGGCAGTGTGCAGGGAGTCTCCAGGCTGCCCCGGATCACGCCCTGCATTGTTCCCACGGTGCGGGGCCGTGGATGACGCCTCCTGGGGGTGGGTGGGAGGGAGTGAGTGGGTCCCGCGTCTGCGGGTCTGGCGGGGGCTGTGGACAGCAGTGGTGCCGCGAGGGACCCGGCCCCTGGTGGGCATTCTGTGTTTCCTGGCCCCATCCCAGTGTCACTCGTGGGGCTATCGGTGGCTCAGAGCGACAGAAATCCCGGGGACTTCAGGGTGGTCCCGGAGCGGGCGGGGGGCAGCAGCCAGCCGTGCTGCCGGTGCCGAGATGCTGCCGGGACCCTCGGGGCAGTCTGTGGGCCCCCAGACCGTCTGTGGGCTGGTGCCCTGCTCAGGGCGCCCTGCGAGGCCCGGGGCCGCCCCCCCGGGCCAGCCCTGCCCTTGAGCGGCCCCACGCTGGTGATGCTGGGGAGAAATCTCAGCCCCGTGCGGACCCGGGGCAGGGAGGGCCGCGGGAAGGGACAGTCCGGTGCCGGGCAGGGTACAGACAGGGCGCCGCCACGGGGGCCTCGGGGCCGGGCTCAGGTCACTGTTGCGGTACGGCCGGGCCCGGGACTGGGGCCGGGTGGTCGGGTCGGGTCGAGTCGGGTCGGGACGGGACGGGACGGGACGGGACGGGACGTGGCGTGCGGGGTCTGTGCGGGCGGGGGCGGACGGGGCTGCGCGGGGTCCCGGCGCCGCCAGGGGGCGATACCGGGACGGGACGGCTCCGGTAGGGGGTGTGTCCCGCCAGACCCCGCCCCCGGCCCCGCCCCGCCCCGCCCCGCCCCTCCCGCGGGACCCGCCGGTGCCGCCGCCCCGGGAGGACCCGGTCCCACCGCGGGGCCGGGGCGAGCCGGGCCCCTGCGGGACAGAGGATCGATGGGCTCCCCCTGGGCCCCAACGCGAGGCTGGGTGTCCCAACCGCCCGGGTCGGTGGGCGTGGGGGCTGCTCCCCCCGTGCCCGCTGCGCGGGCCGTGGGGTAGCCGCCCTGGCCCGGCGGGGCACTGGGGCATCGCCACCGCGAAGCCTCTCCGTGTCCCGGGCACCCGGACTCGGCGGCAGCAGCCATGGCAACCAGCCCGTTAAGGAGCCTCTCTCGTTGCCATGGGAACCGGTGCCGGTGTCATCCTTGCCGTGACTCCCGGTGCGGGGGGGGGTGTGTGTTTAAACTGGCTGATGTGGGGCTATGGGGTCGTGGGCCGTGGGTGATGGACTGGGTTGTGTGGGGCAGCTGTATGAGATTGGGCAGGAGGTGAGCTCCTGGAGGGGCTTGGGTAGAGTAGGGACCCCACCAGCCCTGGCTGCACCCCTATGCAGGGCCACTGCTCAGAGGGGCCAGGATGCAAAGGATGCAGCAGGGCCCCGATTCAAGGCACAAGGCACAGAGAGGTGCATGTGAGAGATAGGGACTGCTAAGGAGGCTCCCCTGACCCCCTCATGTCCCTCAGGTCCTGTCTTCCCCTTTCACCGACTGAGGTCAGGTTTGTGGCAGACTGGCTGCCTTTGGGGTATCATTAGAAGCACCAAGGAGCTGTGCCACGGAGGGGCCAATGGTATGGGGGGTGGTGTGCTGTCGGGGGGGCTGCAGCAGCTGAAGCCCCATCTGGTGCCTGCAGCACCTTCCCAAGGCCTCTCTGTGCCACTGAACCCACCACAAGTGCTCCAGTGGGGTGCCAGGGTGGGGGGCGTTGCACAAGCTGTGGGGTTGGGTGAGGGGTGCCATGTGGAACACTCCAGAACCTCATCAGCCGATACCACACCCAACCCTTTTGGCGGTGGCTGGCGGTGGCTGTACAGCTGCTCCTTGGCCATCGCTGGGCCCTCTGGCCCTCGCTTGGCAGCGGCTGCCTGGCATCCCCAGCGTGCTGCGGCCGGCACGGGGCTGCCTGGGGGCTCCTCAACCGCGTCGCTGGGAGCAGGGCCTGGCAGGAGGAGGCCGCTTCCGCTGCTGATCCCTGTGCCAGGCTGCCTGTCCGCCCGCTGCCACGGCCCTGCCGCCGGCAAGACATCTGGGCAAGGGCAGCTGGGGACGCTGCGCCAGCTGCGCGTGGTGCTGGGCTCCCATGACGCAGGAGCTCACAGCTCCTGCCTTGCCCCATGGCCTCCTGCCCGCTCTGTCCCACTGCCGCCCTTTTGCTCCTGGCTTCAAGCAGCTACAGTGGTTCCTGTGGCTCCTCTCCCAGCCCCACAGGACACGATCCCCTCCGTGTCCTGTCCCACTGCTGGAGCTGGTGGCAGGTCCCAGCTGGTGCTCACATTGCCTATGGGGCTTTGTTTTCACCCTAGTGCTGGTGGCAGGGCCCTGACCTGTTTGGATGGGGATGAAGAAGACCACTCCATCCTGCTGAGGTGCTGCAGGACGTGTTGCCCCTGGACTCGTAGGGCCATCGGAACAGAGCGGTGTGGGGCACACTGTGATACAAACGCTCCGCTGTGACCCTTGGCTGCATGTGGGCATCACCGCCCTCCCGCCCTGCTGCATCTCCAGGCTCCCCCCACCTCTGTGTTCTCTTGGGGTCTCTCCTGCCACAGCTGTTCTTTCCACCAGGCCCTCTGCCTGTCCTCACACCCCTGAGCCCCTGGTGTCCCATCCTGGCAGGATGCAGGTGGGCAGGCTGCTGACTGTGCCCGGGGATCACAGCAGGTGGTGCAGCCGTGCTGACCGGCATCTCCACAGCATGGCTGCCCCCATTTTCTGGGTGGCACGCTGCCAGCTGCCCGCTCCCTGCCCTCAGGAGGTTTCCCAGCACCTGCAGCACGTGTCCTACTCCTGGGAGGTTTGACCACTGCCGGTGACAGGACAGGCTAGGGCTGTGTGGCCGATGGCTGGAATGCTGGCCCTGTGGTTCCCCACACCCAAGCTCTACGTGACAGAGTCTGGGACATTTTTGGGAGGCTCTGCAGGGGTACAGGACACTTTGCAGGGATGCTCCTTGGCTTGGCAGAGGAGTCATGCCTCTCTCCGTCGTCATTCCCGGGCAGCCTCTTGCAGTTAAGTGGGGCACTGATGCTCTGCCTGGCCCGGCGCCAGGCTCCTGCCTGCTACTCAGGCTTGGGGCCACTTGCAGCTGATGCCCCCCTCCATGGCCACGGAAAATCATCTGTCTTCCTCCTTTCCCACGCACATGCGCTGCCTGCAGTGGGGCTGCAGGCAATGCAAGGGCATGGGTGATGCCCAAACCGTGCCAGACCTCCCCGCTCCCAGCACACTGCACCACATACCCAGCCTTGGGCATTTGGGCCAGGGTTAGGTCAGTGTTCTGCTGGGGGATCAAGCCCCCTTGGTCTGCTCTGCACCAGAGAGACCCTCAGTTTGCCCCCCACGGCAGTGGCACCCTGCGCATGGGCTAAGCCAATGCAGTCTTGATAGCATAGCACCCTGTGCTGCCGTCAAATCCCAACCCCTGAAATGGAGCCATAATCCAGGGATTAGGGGATTAGTGGTCTTTCACGTGCTCCCTCCCCCCCATCTGTTTTAGCAGGAAAATCCCTCTTGTGCCGAGCCCACGCGCTGTGGCCTCCTGCAAAAAACCACCCTCCGGTGCTTGGCATTCACCATGGCTGGACCCCAGCCCACTGCCCCTCTGCCCAGCCACCTCCTCCATGTGGGAGAAGGCTCTGCTAACCCCCCAGACCCACCTGCAAGTGTGGCTCTGCTTCTGCATCCTTCCTGCAGCCCTTGCCTCCCAGTTCCATCCCTTGGGAGTGGGCCAGCCCCTTGCTCCAGCGCTGGCTCCTGCTCAGGGCCAAGGGATGCAGGGGTGAGGGGCTGGTGCTGCTGCGGCTGGTCGGGGCAGCTCCATGTAGGGGCTGCCACACAGATTTCTGGGTGAGGGGGGTGCCCACCCTCCCTTGCCACCATCCTGTGCCACTTGCCATGGAGCTGGAGCTGTGCCACTGCAGCTCTTCAGGGAAGCCCAGTCTGGGGGTCCTGGCTGCAACCTCAGGGCAGGGATCAGCGTGTCCTGCTGGTCTGGGACAAGGGGTCTGGGTCTCCCTCCTGCCCGCGAGGTCAGGCCGGGGAGCCTCTGCGCTGCGGAGCAGCTGGCCCCGCACCAGGAGAAAGTAAACAATTAATTACAGCCGTCAAGAAGTAACGGAGGCCAGCGGGCTGTCATGATCTCAGACCGCGCCGGAGGAGACGCCGGGAGCTGCAGCCAGCTCCGGCTCGGGGATCCTCCCGGATTAAGTGCATGAGAGAACCGGGAGCTGTAAGCAGCCCTGCAAGGTCCCTCAGCAGCCCCACAAGGTCCTTCAGCAACCCCCAGCCAGAGGGTGGCCTGTGCCCCTGGTCCTGCGCGGCATGATTGCAAGGGCTGGAGGCTCCACAAGCAGAACAGGACCCGGGGGGTTCAGTCCCATCTCAGCCCTTCTCCAGGGCCAGTCTTGGACCTGTGAGTCTGGGAAGATTTTTCTGCATGTGACCCTGGCCCCCTGGGCACCAGGGGAGGTCAGACCTAGCCTGTTCCCCTCTGTGGGCAGCGTTCCCCGTGGTGCAGGGTTCGACTGCCTCTGCTGTTCCCCCAGCCCCACTGTGGGGTGGCCTGGCTGTCCCTCCCTGGATGCTCTGGATGGTCCTGCTGCTGGGACAGGGGGCTTCTTCCCCGGCCGGGCCCCTACTGCCTGCCGAAGGGTCTCCTGCCTGACTGGTGCTGCCCACCCGGGAATCACCCCCACCTGGGACCCGCGAGTCGCGGGGCAGGGTGTTGCTGGGGCCGCCCGGGTGGGGCTACCCTGACCCCGGGCCTAAGGCAGGAGGATGCAGGAGGCGTGCTGGGGAGGGGGACCGGGGGTGTGGGGGCGCGGGGAGCGCGGCCCTACCTTCAGGGGAGCCCATGGCCCGCGGCAGGCAGCTCTGCCCGTCCGCCGGGAGCCATCCCTGCGCCGAGCATCCCCTCCCCTGCGCCGCACGGCACGTTGCCACAGCGACCGCCTCCCGCCGCAGCCGGCGGGATGGAGCACGGAGGATGTGCAGGAGCATCCTTCGGCCTCAGCCGGGGATGGAGGGGGCGCGGGAGCAGCCTCGGGACTCAGGGAGGGATGGGAAGGGGTGCAGGAGCAACCTTTGGGTTCAGCGAGGGATGGGGGATGTGCAGGAGCATCCTTTGGCCTCACTGCCCTGTAGGAGGGGGCCAAGGAGCATTCCCACATTCCCAGGGGGGACACAGCCCCCTGTGCCCCTCTGTGCAGCAGCTGCCTGACCTAAAACTGCCCTATTGCCCCCCCCCTTCTGGGTTTGCAAGGGCAGTCACCCCACAGGGGCTGTCGTGGGTGCTCCCACGTCCCAGGGGACACCAGTCCCTGCCACCCCTGTGACACTCCCCTTCCAGCTCATGGGTCCGCTCTGTCACGGCTGGGACCCCGTGGGGCACGAGGATCGTGGCATTAGGGGTGGCAGTGGGGTGGGGGGGCTGACACCCCTCACTTCTGCAGCCAGGTGGGTGCTCTGGGGAGTGGTCCTTGCTGGCTGGGCAGCCCCCCCGGCCCCCTCCAGCATCCTCAGCCCCTCGAGCATCCCACGGGAGAGCAAAGCCTTGGGAAAGGCTGGACACAGCGTGTCAGGGAGAGACACCCTCCAGTGCACTTTCTGCACAGAGGACATTCCCGTCCCCACCTCCACCCCCCGCCCCAGGTCTCACCTCAAAAAGCAAGAAAGAAGCAGTGTGAGGTTTTCTTTTTTTTCCTCCTTCCCCAGCCATAATTAAAAAGGACTCACCCTTCCGAGCCCTTTCTATCCCGGGAGGTCGAGAAGAAAGAGAGGGGAGGAAGGGGAAAACCCTGAAAGAAAAGAGAGGAAGGGCTTGGGACGGAGAAGAGAGAAAAAAAAAGAAAAAAAAAAAAAAGAAAAAATAAAGGACGAGGGGGGGAAAAATTAAAGCGGAGATTACACAAAGGAAACTCCTCTACCTTTGAAGTTAGGGCGAAATTGGGGAGGGGGCGGCGGGGGCAGGGAGGGTCCGGACCCAGTCGGCTCCTTTCTCAAAGCCTTCTCCTTTCAAGAACGTCTCGAATTCCTGCAGGAACAAGGAGCCGGGGCTGTGGGGCCGAAGGAAACGGGAGAGAGGGGGGGGGGTGGGGGGACACACAAAATGAAATCCCCGTGGCCGCTCGGCTAATTCCGGCCGCCACACCTGGGCAGCGGCGCCGGCCGCTTTGTTCGCCCCTAATTGCTGGGTGTTGCATTTCCCTCCTGCTTTAAAGCTTCATTTAACTCAAACTGTTATAATTTTCTCCCCTCCCCGGCCCGGGCTCTCCCCCCACATTGTGCTGGCGGGGCTTTGTAGGGGCTGGGGGAGCCCCGGCTCGGGGATTACGGCCCCCCCAGGGTCCGGCTGCCACCGCCCCGGGCATTGTCACAGGGCAAGGCAATTATGGGGAGGGGGCACGGCCTGGTGGCCCCCAGCAGGGAGAACAGGGGGGACCAGGCTGGGTACCCGCTCTGAGGGGGGTGGTCTTTGGGGGAACAGGGGGCACCAAGCTGAGGGTGATGCCCTGGGGGGAGAACAGGAGGTACCACAGTGGGTACCACACCAAGGGTGATGCCCTGGGAGGCGGATGAAGGGGGAGGGGTACCACAGTGGGTGTCACCCAAAATGTGATGCCAGATGAGGGGAACAGAGGGTCCCACGCCAAGAGTGATGCCCAGGGAGGGAGAACAGCGGGTACCACACCAGAAGTGCTGCCCTGTCCGCCAGGATGCAGCAGCCACCTCCAGGACACCGAGTGGGGGGCACAGGCAGGGATGGAGGGCCCCTTTTGCAGCCACCTCCATCCTCTCCCTCTGCCCAGGGGAATCGGGTTCCCCCCATCCCAGCAGGCCCATCACCCGTGGCAAAGCCTCAGGCCCAGGAAGGAAAACACCCCCAGGCCCTGTCGGTCTCCACACTCACTTTTATTTGCCTCGGGGTTTCCTCCTTTACACAAAGAAACTCCAAAGTCTAAATCGTTCAAGGCCTAAAACTGACTCACAGACAGCAGGGCTGGTAAAAAACACACACACAGAGAAAAGCAAAAATAACCGATAGCAAAATAAAAAAAGAAATCACCCAAAGGTGGTTTCTCTTTGGCCTGGTGGGCACCCACACGTGTTCCCCACCCACCCAGTGCCACTGGGAGAGGGCACAGACCTTCCCCTCCAATAAATAACGTGGTACAAGTGCTGGTCCCGGGATCTGCGTGCCCAGGCACTCCCCAGACAGACAGACAGACGGGCACCCCCTGCTCTCCAGCACCTGCCTGTGGTGCCCTGGGGACAGGAATGCGTCCAGGGGTCCCAGCCCTTGGTGGCACAGGGACACATCCCTGAGGAGCTGGGGAGAGAAAGGGGGCAAAGGCACCAGAGTGGTCAATGTGGATCCCGTGGGATGCTCCAGGGGTTCAGGAGCCCCGTGTGGGGCTGCAGACACCAGTGACTGCGCTCAAACCCTGCTCTCCCCGCCCGAGGGGGCGGCTAAAAATCCAGGGTCTTCAGAAAAGCAGGGAACACCGAGTGCTGGGAGTGACAGGGCAGGGGCCGGCGAGGCTGAAGGCCGTGAGGACGAGGAGGGCAAAGGCACCGGGTGGTCAACAGGGACCCCACGGGGATGCTCCAGGGACGCGGGACCCCAGCGACCACCTCCGAGGGGAGTGGGCAAAGGCACGTGGGCGGCGAACGCGGATCCCCAAACCGAGCCCTCCCCACCCGAGGGGGCGTCTAAACATCCAGCGTTTTCGGGAGAGCGGGGAAGCTCCGGGAGCGCCTGGGCGGGGGCAGGGGCGGGCCCGGGCGTTACGTGCGGGGGGCGCGGGTGCGGCGGGAGCGGCGGGTGGGCGAGGACGAGCCCACGAACTCGAACTGCTTCTGGCGCTCGGCGTTGGGGAAGGGCAGCTGCCCCCGGTACAGGCGCTTGATGAAATGGGCCTCTCGCTGGTTCTGGCGGCTGCGGGAGGCGCGGCGGGGGCGGCCCCGGCGGGTGAAGGCCATGTACCAGCCCTCGTAGCGCGCGTTCTGGAACGCCGTGTAGTTGTTCTCCAGCACGATCTCGGTGAAGACGCAGTCCTTGCTCTTCCCGTTGGGCTGCGGGAGAGGGGAGGTGGAGCAGGAGGAGAGGGGCTCTGAGGGTCCGCAGGGATGGGGCTGGGACTCGAGCAGAGTTGGGACTCCCCAGAACGTCCCTGGCATCCCCAGACTGTCTTTGTCACCATCCAGCTCACCCCTGGAACCTCACAAGTTCATCTTTTTCACCCCCCTGGACCATCCCTGACACCTCCCAGCCCATCTCTGTCACACCCAGCCCACTCCTGGCACCCCCCCCCCCACACCAGTTCATCTCTGTCACTCCCAGTTCATCTTTCTCACCATCTTAAAAAACCTCCCAGTTCATCTGTCACCCCCAGCCCATCCCTAACACCCCCCCAGACCCTCTTTGTCACCATCCCTGCCACCCTCCAACCTGTTTTAAATCACCCCCCAGCCCAGCCCTGACACCCCAAAGCCCATCTTTGTTGCCCCAAACCCCATCCCCATGGGTTCAACCCCAATGCACCAGGACCAGCTCCCCCAGGGGCTTCTCCTTGCGGCACCCAGGGCTGATGGAGGAAAAGGGGGGGGGGGGTCAGGCAGAGCCCCCCCATAACCCGTGTGAGCGGGAACACGGGGACCAGCCTGGCTCGGGATCCCAGTGAGCTCCCAGGCTGAGCTCCAGGGACTGGGTGGGACACATGGGGGAGGCCATGGGGGCACAGAGAGGGGGTGGAGGGGGTGTCCAGGACTCACTTTCCCGATGAGCTTCCCTCTCTTGCTCATGCAGATGTACTTCTCGCTTTCGGCCCCCTTGATGCGCACACGGCTCCCGAACGTGTCTGTCTCCACGATGAGCTTGGCTGGGAGGACGGGGAACGTGTCCCATGGGGGCTGGGACACCCCCCAGCACCCAAATCCACCCCCATCACCTTCTCCTTGCCCCCTTCTGCCTGTCTGGGAGCCCCAACCCATCCAGGACAGGGAATTCCCCAGTTTGGGGGGTCTTTGTTAAAACCCAGAGGAGCCAAAGTGGGGGTTGCTGGAGGCACCAGCTCCTCCCTCCCCTTCTAGTGCTTCCACATGGTCAGGATTCAGTGGGTTCTCCAGGGTCACACCGAGTCCAGCAGGTTAATTATAATTAACCCACCAGGTTAATTATCCTCATCCACAGCAGCCCCGGCTCCAGAGCTTGGGAGCGACACCAAAACCTGTGGCCCTGGTGGATCCGGCTGGGACAACTCAGGGAAAGCCCTGGAAGAGTGGTGATTCAGCCTCGCTTGGAAAAGCCTTTCCTGAAGTTCTGAGGGATTCCAGCCTGGGGGGTTGTGGGGCTCTGATGGCCAGGCTGGAGAATCCCATGGGAAAGGTGGTGTGGTCAGGATGGGCTCTGCCCGTGGACATCTAAGAGGTGGATGATGCCGGGATCAGGGGATTCTCCCCCAGGAAAAGTTGTTTGTCTCATGCCAGGAAGAGATTAGAAAGCACCAGCCCTAAATGCAGGATTTATAAATACTGCATGGAGCCAGAGAAATCCACGATTTTGGAAGTTTTGAGGTCAGGGCACTTTGGAGCCAAGCTCTCACCGGAGTCATCCGGGCAGGGAATTTTTGGCTATAAAACCAGCTGGGCTGGAACAGCTCCCCCCCTTCCCACCATTCCCTTTGGGAAGAGACATTCCCTGGGTGTCTCCATGAGCAGGGTGAACCCCTGGGGGATGGGTGAGCTGCTCCTCTCACCGAATTTGTTGCCGTCCTCGGCGGTGGCCGTGATCCTCTTCCCGTTGACCTGGACGTGCTTCCCGCTGGTCCGGCTGTAGAGTTGGTACTCCCGGATCTGCCGCCGGCTCAGCTGGTCCGTCATGGCCCCCTGGTCCCTCACGTACTGGTTAAAATTAGGAGACGGTTGGTTC
Organism: Pseudotriccus pelzelni; assembly: GCA_035584735.1. NCBI lineage: Eukaryota > Metazoa > Chordata > Aves > Passeriformes > Tyrannidae > Pseudotriccus > Pseudotriccus pelzelni. The sequence continues at coordinate 6,332,100 of JAWMRA010000050.1, read as the reverse complement.
TCCCCCTTTGTTTACAAAGGGAAAAACGGAATCAATTCGCTTTGGGAATGGCAAGGGGAGCAGAGGGGGAGCCTGGGAATGGGCACCTTTCCCCCCCCACCCCGGGTGTGGGAATAGGGAGCTCCCAACAGCCTGGTTCCCTCGGAGCAGCAGCCAAGGATTGTTTGGGATCAGCAGTGGGGCAGGCAGAGACCTTGCTGTTTATCCCAAGCAGGAGGGGGATGCAGGGAAGGACGTTCTCCTCCCGGCACGGCCACCCCACGGATGCTCAGCAGGTCCCAAGGATGTGGGAGCTGAGGAAACCCCCCACCCGGTCCCTCATGGCAGGCGAGACCCCCTAAAGCCAGGCTGGGTGTCCCAGGAGCAGAGCTGTCCCCCCACTCCCAAATCCATCCTGAGCTCGGAATAAACACCCCGGACACTGAGGCAGCTCCGTGGCTCGTTCTGACCAGGCAACAGCAGCACACGGGGGTGTCAGAGGGAGAACAGCAGCTAATTGGGGCAGGTGAGGTGGGGAGGGGGATTAGGGGCTTGGGCAGCCCCCTCATCCCGCTCTGGACTCCAACCAGACCCTCTCAACACATATCCTAAAGGAGAACTCATTTCAGTCCCGGTGTAGAGAGGGGCCTCAGGGCAGCACCCGAGGGACCCCAGCCCCAAAATCAGCTTGGGAGGGTCTGTGGGCAGGGGAGGCGCTCCAGGGGGGACACCTCCTGCTTGGAGAGTGGGACATTTGGGGTCCCACTGCCCAGCTTGGGGCGCACAGCATCACCTGGGGGTGGGTCACAGGACCTGCCACCCACATTCCCAAGCCGTGGAAACCCTCCCTGGGAAGGCAGGGGCGTATCCAGCCCTGCACGGAGCAGTGGGAAGTTGGGAGGGGGGGGCACTGCCTGCTCTTCCCCCCCCCACCTCAAACTCCCTGCCCACCTTTGTGTTCGCCCGGGGACTCATTTCCTGCCGGGATCTGCTTTAAAGCCTTTGGGGCTGTCGGGGGAGGTGGGATGGGATGGGAAGGGGGGGGCGGCCCCTCTCCATCAAAGGCGTTTCCCTTCCCCTCTCATTTTCAAAGAAATAAAAGCATTTACCTTGGGAAGGGGCGGGTTGGGGGGGAGAGGAAGAAAAAAAGGTCCCGAGGATGTTTTAATGCCGCGGGGCCGCAGCCCCGGGGGTTTTGTTCGGGCGCTGGAGCAGAGGGTGCTGATATGGAACAGTGGATTTTAATAGGGGCTGCCTTTCTAAAGCCACAAAAAGGGACGGTGCAGCCCCAGAGGGTGCGGGGGGAGAGGGGAGGGGGTGTCAAACCTCACACCCCCCCCCGGCCGCTGGTGGGGATCCAGACCCCGTTAACCCCCTCGGCAGCAGCCTGAGCACCGGGGAGCTCACGGCTGAGGGACCCGGCGCGTCCCCCCTGCCCGAGCAAGGCTGCAAGGAACGTGTCACCTGCCCGGGATGGCAACCCTGCCAGCCTCATCCACACCCTCCGGGGGGTCCAGAAGGGTCCGGGGGGAACGTTATCCCCACCGCTGAACTCCCACTTGCAGCCTCTCAAGGTCGGTGCTGATGGGCACAAGCAGGTCCGGTGCGGACTCGACCCACCCGTCCATCCCTTTGGCTCCATCCCTGCATCCCTCCCTGCCCGGGGCTCCATCCCCGGAGCTCCATCCCTGGAAAAGCCCCCACCAGGACAACGGGCACCCCCCAAAGCGAAAGGCCAGCTCAGGGTGGGGGTCACCGAGCGGGCACACCTTGGCCCAGCCCGCCGTTAGCAAAGCACATCCACCTACCTGTGTCTGACAGGAGAACATGAGGAGCTGGAAACATCTGCAGGGAAAAAAAAAAAATTAAAAAAAAAGAGGGAGAGAGGGGAAAAAACCAGGGAGTTTAGTTGGGAGTTGGTTGTTTTCCCCTTACGCTGGGAATAAACGGGGGGTGGCAGCGAGAGGGGCTCTTACATGGAGAGGTTCTGCAGGGTGAGGGGCTGCATGGCGCCGCTCGAAGCCCCCCGGCCACCGAGGGCCACCGACGGTGCCACGGCGGGCTCGCTGCGGTCCCAGCCCCGCTCCCCGCCGGGGCAGGGGATGCCGAGGATCCTCCCGCGCCCTCCTCGCCGGGGTGCCCGAGGGGACGGGCGGGTGTGGAGCTCCCACGAGCGATGCCAAGGGCTCCGGGGCAGCGCCGGAGCATGGGGGAGGCAGCCGGGGCAGGGGCTTCTCCTCCTCCTCCGGCCCTGGGGGCTGCGCGTCTTACGCCTCGGGGGCATCCAGCTCCATCCTGCCCCCTGCGCCCCCACCCCATCAGCCTCCGGTGCTGGGGCCGCTGCCGCCCCCCGGGGCAGCGCCCGCAGCCCCCCAACCCATGGAGCCCGGCCCGGAGGTGCGACAGGGGAGGAAGGGGCAGCCTTTAAAGGTGGGGGAGAGCCCCGCGAAGAGGGGCCGGACCTCTCCCGGGAGGCAGAGGCTCGGCCGGGGGAAGGAGGGTGGGATGGGGGAGTGGGAGGGGAAGGCTCGGCCTGCCTGGGGGTCCCCATCACCCCCCACTCCACGGAGATGATGCTGTGGGGCGTGGACAGGGTACCAGGCCTGGGGGGAAGAGATGTTTTTTGTCACCCTCCTGTCACCAGCCTGCCTGTCACCCGGCCTGGGCATCGCCCACCAGCTGCTTTAGTGCTGGGGGGCCCTGGGTACCCTCTCCCCACCCCGACCCAGCAGGTCTCGCCTCCCCCCGAGGAGGGGGAGGCTGTGGACCCCTCCACGAGCCGTTTGCTGGTCCCAGGAGGTGTTAAGTGCCCTGTAAACGCCCCGGCAGGGAGCTGGGGTAACCCCTGGGGGGGGATCCAACACCCCTGGGGGGGGAAAGAGAGGGGTCCTTGAAGGGCAGCACAAGGGGTGAGGGGTTTAGTTCAGAAACCACTTACTTGCCTTCCTGCTCGTGCCTCAGTGTCCCCATCGGTGCCAGGGGGATCCAGACCCCCTGGGAAAGGCAGGATGGGGAGCAGCAGGGTACCCACACCCCCATCTGCGGGGCGGGGGGGGCTGATTCAGTGTGAATGACCCAAATTAGACACCCCCTTCTCCCCCCCGCTGCCTTCACACCTCCTGGGACAGGAATTCAGCCCAAACCCCAAAAGCACAATCACAGCAAACCCCCCCCAGCTCTGAAATCCCCTTCCACCCCAATCCCGGGGGCTCAGCCCCCCCCCAGCCGTGGGGGATGATTGATGGGCATGGAGCCGTCATCACTCCCGGTGTGGCCCCCCCGGGCTGGGGCAGAGGGTCCCAGGAGCTGTCAGCACGACCACGGGGGGGGGGCTCCACTGTGCAAACAGCCCCTGCGGGGTGAGGAAAGGCTGGAGGGACAGGGCTGCCTGTCACAGCCCCCCGCGGGTGGCCCTCGAGGACAGACACCCCCCACCCCCAAACACACACATCCACCCCCCTCCCCATCCCAGCAGCTCCTCAGCCTCATCCCAGCATCCCCCGTGGGGGCAGAGCAGGATTAAACCCCTCCATCATCCCCTCCTGCCCCACGCCTGGAACAGCCTGAAGCCACTTTGCTGGGGGGGGGGCTCAGAACCCCCCCCAGAGCCAAGCTGGGACACAGCAGCCCCCTGGGAGCTGCTGAGGGGCTCAGGACCCCGCACAGACCATCCCCTCCATCCCCAGTGCCTGCAGACCAAGGGCAGGTCAATGGGTTCCAATCATCTCCCCGCTGCTCCCTAATCCTCCTTTGTCTCCTATTCAACAGGCAGCACTTGTTACCCCACGGGCAGGGGGGGCTGATCCCAAACCCCCCCCCCTTCCCAGAGCCCCAGGGCGGCAGCAGCTCCCAACAGCCCTAACCAGAATGGGGGAATTCTCCCACAGCTCCCCAACACCACCCATCATCACCAGCACGGGGAGCCAGGAGTGCAAAATAATCCTTTTATTTGGGAATGACACCACCACCAGAGCTGCTCTCGGGCTCTCCCACACCTGGAAGGGAAGGAGGAAGGATTTGAGGCACAGGGATCGTGGGATGACCCTGCTTTGGGGGATGGAGCTGGGGGCACTCACAGCCCCTTCTCAAACCTGGATACCTCATCCCTCATACCTGGCCAAGCTCTGCCACACAATCCCATCATTTCTTTGGTGCTGCTTTCTTGCCCCTGCCGGCTCCACGGCCCTGCAGGGACGGGGACAGGGCTGAGCAGGGACCCCCCACCCAGCCCAGGGAACCCCCCCCACGTTTTGGGTTCAGCCACTAAACCCATCACACCTTCCCCAGGTCCTTGTGTTGACCCACGGGGTGAGGGGGGGGATGCAGAGGGACACCCCAACCAGTCCTACCTTGCCAGGAAGGGGATTCTCAGGGATGGCCTTTTTCCTGCTTGGGAGAGAAGGGAGGGCTGGGATCAGGAGCCCAGCAGGGTGGGCAACCCCTGCTCTGGGCTTTTCCACCTCAGTCATACTCACTTCTCATCCTCCTTCTCCAGCCTCCGCTTCTGGGGGAGAAAGAGAGGAAGGTGAAGGATGAGGACTCGCTCCTGAGCCTGGGACTCTTCCTCCACGAGGGATGAAGGTCATGGCTCATCCCCTTAACAGAGAAGGGCTTGGGGTCCCTGCCCCCCCTTCCCCGTGGCACAGGGACCCCTATGCCCCCCTCACACCCCCAATCCCAGCGGGTGCTGACCTTGGCAGTGCCACCACTCCGGGAGTTTTGACCCTTGGGGGGCTTCTCAGGGGATTCCTCCTCTTCCTCTTCTTCTGACTCCTCTTCCTCATCCGAGGTCAGCGCTGCGGGAGAGCCTGGCTGAGCCCCCTCACCCGAGGAGGGGGGTCCCAGGGCAGGGGGAGACCCCAATACTCACTGGAGATGTGCTGCCCGCTGATGTAGACGGGCCCAGAGCCGGCTCTCAGGCGGAAGGTGACAGGGGGAGTCAGCTCCACTCCCACCAGCGTGGCCTGCAAAACAAGGAGACGGCAGCTCCCCTGGCAGCCCCCCGGGCCAGCAGACCCCTCCCCGGGGCCAGCAGCCCCCCCTCCCTCCCTGGGGCACTCACCATGGGCAGCACCGATGGCTTCAGGGTGGCGAAGGGCACCGGGGTCCGGGCATCGCCCTCCTCTGCCACCACCTCCACCACGTGGAATTCATCCGGGGCCGACTCCCCCAGGCAGATCTGGAGCAGGGGGAGAAGAAAATCCCACCCAGGACCCTCGCGGCACGCAGTTACCCCTCACCCCGGACCCCCAAAGATTTGAGGGGGCTCAGGGTGCAAGCAGCCCCCTCCTCGATGGTCACAGTCTCCACCACAGGGGATTCATCCCGGGCCATCTCCTGCAGGCAGCAAAGAGAACCCCCCCCACAGCCCTCCCACGACCCCCAGGCACCCCTGCCGGGTTTTTGGGGTCACCCACCGTGCGCAGGGCCAGCTGCTGCTCGCAGTGCCACCCCTCGGGCATCTGGAAGGTGTAGGAGTCCTTCTGCCTGCTCAGCTCACACCCTGCGGGCAGAGAGCGGGGCACAGCCGTGGGCTGGGGGGCACGGGGGGCACCCCAGGGCAGTCCCAAGCCCCTCGGGGCAGGGGGGTCCCGGTGCTTACCCCAAATGAGGGAGATGGGTTTCTCGGGGGTGCTGTCGGTGCTCTCCGAGAAGGACATGGCTCTGGGGTGTCTCAGCCTGGAGTGGGGGGGGACACACACACAGCACTGTGGGGACCCCCGGGAGCACTCCCCCAGCCAGCAAGACCCCTCCCCAGCACCCCTGCGCTCCCCCAGCAGCCCCTCTCCAAAAACTGCACCGCGACACTCACCCAAAAAAAAAACACTCAAGTGAATTCTCAGCCCAAGTGAAGCCCACAAAGACACGAACACTCCCCACCCACGCGGCACTTATAAAGGCAGAGGGACCCCCGCCCACCCAATCACCCCGTTAATCGGCAGCCAGCCGGAGTTAATTACCCCCCCCAGGTGTGTTAATGAGCGCGGGAGCTCCTCCTCCCCTCGCAGGTGATGGTGGGGGTCCCGCTGAGCCTCCCCCCCCCCACATCCCCCGAGATGTGTCACAGATCACCGTGCCCTGCTGGTCCCTGACACGGGGCCCCCACCCCGCGTGTCCCTCCGTGTCCCCCCGTGTCCTTCCATGTCCCCTCGTGTCCACCCCGTCCCTCGTGTCGCCCTCACGTCCCTCGTGTCCCCCCCACGTCCCTCGAATCCCTCCGTGTGCCCTCGTGTTCCTCCGTGTCCCCTCGTGTCCCCCCGTGTCCTTCCATGTCCCCTG